>OY987329.1:120823677-121423677 GCA_963920685.1 Polydrusus tereticollis
AGGGTGTTATGGAAATGACTTATTATTTTTTAACCCGTAAATCTATAGGTCGAGCCGAATTGGGGAAAAATTGCGTTAAATGGCGCTCGAAGCTAGAAATTCGAGAAAAATGCCTTCAAAAATTTAGCTCAAAACACCTACGCGCCAATGATCAAACAGCTGATTCGTACTACGACTTGTCAAAAAAAAAATTGTTGACAAAAATCTGACAGTTACTGTCAGATAGTCTTGAGATATCGTCAGCCCAAAACATGTGTTTTGAGCAGTGTTGCCACATTTACTACATCAGTTTCATCAGATAACCTTTTTTGAATATTTAATTTTTTCTACTTAACTTTAATATGCTTTAGTTTCTACCCTATTACACGAAAAATTGTCTACGTATTGCTCTAGTTTTATTTGTACATACCTTGAAATAAAAAACATATCGGCAAGAAATCCACGTTATACCGTTACCATTTCAAATGATTCTAGCGGGACATTTATTCACTTTAACAACACATTAACTGTTCGGGACATTATCAAGTTATTAGCTCTTTAATTCTGTGTTATTAATACAAGAAATTACTAGTTATAGACTTAGAAATACTTTATAACAAAATCCGGATTGAAAACAACGCGACACACGTTTGATACGGTTATGTTCTTTCTCTTCTTCTGTGACTTCTGTTCTTCTTGGTAATGATAATAGCTGGCTCATTGTCGTCAAGACAGGTGGCCATTGCAATTAAGAATAATAATTACGGTATCCAATCCAGTCCTCTTAACTGGACACACAACATTTAAACACGATAGTCCAGGGGGCGGGAAATGTGATTTGTTGCTGTTCTGTGATTGGGTACTGAGCAGTTCAAAGTCAATGAGCGCATTCGGGAGACGAAACTGCTCCGGAGCAGTTCCTAAATCGTCTTGTTGTGTCGACCGCTACTTTTACGACACTTTCCAACATGTTACGGAACGGTCGCCATTTTGGGTAGCATCTTTCACTTCCGCTGCTTGGAGAGAGCGGTTCGTTATGTCAATGGGGAAATGACGTATGCAACAAAAGTTTGGTTACGAAGAACGTAGTAAATAGAATGGAGGAACAAAACATATACATTAAACAGGAAAACGTACTTTTTAACTGCCACCAAAGAGTTTCAACCAAGGGATGAGTATATTGGTAAGCTTCACAAAACAAGAAAGGTTAATGTTTGTTACGCACAGCTGATATGGATTTGACATTTGAACCAAACGTGATGATCTTTTGGTCGAAATAGTCGAAATCCATGGAAGCCGACGAATCGGTAGCGGTTGGATCATAACCGGTAACCACTGCGGAGCAGTTTCGTCTCTCGAATGCGCCCAATGGCTTCATATGTGGCTTCATAAATTTGTTTTTAATATCATTTCTTATTATTCATTTACTTGCAACGGCATAAAATTTGTTTGCGTTTTGCTGCTGGAGTGTATAGTTGTTGAATAATGTGATACACATGTGATGGGAATGTTTTGTGATGTGATAGTTTATCTGTGTAAATTTCCAGACATAGGGCTTGTTGTTGGTATCTACGATTTTTACTCAGCGAAGTATTATGATAGCAATACAATTTCATGGGGTGAGTAAAAACTATACCTATTGAATAAGGCTTGTTTAATTGAAATCGCAGTATAGTTTTTGATTTAATCTTTTTTTAAAAAACCTAAAAAAAAGATTTTCCCGAATACTTGGCAACGTCGCAAGGTAATCAGCTGTCTGTAGAAATTCCGCCAATTTGTCATGTCAAAAACACGTGTTTAGGGGTAATGAACTTTCATAGAGGCACAGATGGTCCGGTTTTAAGGTATTTCACAAAATTCAAAATACTTCCGATTTTAGAAAAAAAAACTATCAAGTGTAACTCTAGGCCACCCCAGGAGTGGCCCCTTAAAATATAATAAGTCATTTCCATAACACCCTGTATATAAATTTCAATCAAATAAACATTTTGTTAACTTAACTTTTAACCTATTTACCTTAAGTCATTGAAGCGGCTTATTTAAGTTAGATTACTGTTAAGGAAATAAATATTTGCTTGAATTTTGTATTCAGTGATTAACTCCAAATAAAAAGTAATTTGTATCAAATCAGATAATACTAATTTAGGCAAATAATTCCTTGGTATTTTTCAAATACATATTTGTTTGGCTAATAGGAAACAAATATTTATTTGAGTCAATGGTAAATTTTTTTGATTCAAATAATTAATTTTATCAGTGTATAGTTCTAATCGGTGAGCAGCGTGGCTTTAGCTCTGGAAAGTCCACTTTGACAAACTTATTGATATTTCAACAGAAACTGTTAACTGCCTTGGAGGAGGGATATCAGATGGATGTCGTGTATACTGACTTCTCCAAGGCATTTGACAGGGTCGATCATGATATTTTGGTGAAAAAGTTGGATCACTTTGGTTTTTTGAATCTTATGGTGGCTTGGTTTGCTGACTCCCTGTGAGGCAGAACACAAGAGGCACGAATAGGAAACGCTTTACCTAATTATATTTATGTATCCTCTGGGGTTCCGCAAGGTCACTGCTCTCCTCTACTCTTTAACATATTTATAAACGATATTGTTTTGAAAACAGCAACGTTTTGTTGTTTGTTAACGATCTTAAGTTTTTTAGGAGAGTTTTGTCCAATACTGATCAGACTTTATTGCAGGATGACTTGAATAGGCTGACTGAGTGGTGTTATAACAATAATCTATTTTTAAACGTAAATAAGTGTAATTATATTAGTTTTCATAAGAAAAATAAAAGGGTTCATTCATCTTATAATATCGAGGGTAATAATCTTCACTATTGCGACACAATTAAGAACCTTGGGATATGGTTTGATGAGAATCTGAACTTTAACACACATATAAACAATATTGTACTTAAGTCTTCAAAAGTACTGGGGTTTGTTCTGCGAAATTGCAGAGAATTCTCTATAGAGACCTGTAAGAGAATATATGTCACTTGTAGTATCATTGTTAGAATATGGGTCAATGGTTTGGTCTCCTTTTTATATGTATGGTTGCTTAGCTTTGGAAAGGGTTCAGAATAAATTCATTAGGTTCTGCATGTTCAAACCTAATATTAGGATCCCGGAGGACCATGTTTATGATACTGCTTTAGAATTGCTGCTAGAATGAAAACACTAAGGCAAAATAGTAGTTTTCCTATTCAGTGCGCAAAGTTATGTTTTCCCGCACGCGAAAGCAGTTAGACGAACGACGCGAAGCGGAGTTCGGATAAGCTTTAAGTGCGGGAAAACTACTTTGCGCACGTGTTAGGAACAATATCTTTTCTACGAGTGAAATAACTATATATTTTTTTAATTTTAAATTTTTATTGACATCAAAAACAACTATATCCCCCTTTGTTCGCACCATTTGGAAAACAACTCGTACTGTTTCTCGTATTTTTCTCGCGATTTGGCAGGCAGCAATTGCAAACTAGCCATGTTGGCGGCTTCTAGGACATCTTCTGGAAGTTCTTCTTCAGTGATATCCATTTTTAAAACAGTTTTTTTTATTTTAAATAGGTGAAAATGCTAGTGAAAATTTTGAAGAAGACCTCTAAACTGACATGAAAGCGTTGTATGACAATGTATTTTGGTTGCTAAGGGAACAAACCGCATTTGACACAAAAATACTTGATTTTTTTTAACTTGAACAAAATTAGAGGAAAATATAATAATGCAGATTTCAAAAAAATTTTGAGCCGCACGGCACAATACTTCTGTATAGTTTATAAGGCAACACATAAACCACCTGTCAACTTTGTCTTGTTACAATATTTTTGTATAAATATCTAAAAAAATTATAAAATATAAGAAAAAAACGCGTCTATAATATGGTAATTTTGCTTTAAAATAAGTGTGCGGGAAAAAAAATTTCCCGCACAGTGTGCGGGAAAGTGCTACTTTGCGTATGCAAAAGTGTGCGCAAAGTAGCTTCTTTGCGGTCACTCGTAGAAAAACGTATAAATCTGGGTCTAATTTTTCTATTTAAATTATAAAATGGTCAAATACTGTGTCCTGACTCCTTGGTACAGTGTCTTTTAATGTTCCCTCCCGGAACCTTAGACAAAATCGCATCTTTTCATTGCCGATTCATAGCACAAATTATGCAGATCACTCACCTGTTGAAAGAACGTTAATAATGTTGTAAATAATAGAGGTGTTGAAATGTTAGGTATTTCCTTATTTCAATTTAAGAGACAAATTAGTGAAATAAATTAATTATATTTTCTATTTGGGGTATTAATTGCTAAGAATTGTATTGTTCATTAGCTCCTGACGTAGTAATTAGTGGTTAAGTTTAAGGATTGTAGTAATTATTGTATTATTATTTTCTTTGTAATGGGGTTGATCCCGTAAAATAAATAAATAAAAAATAACAATAAACATTGTCCTAGTTTTTTTTTATCACAATGGTACATCGCCCCTATTTACCAACCTCTTCCTGTTATTTTGGCTAGTTACTTTGTAAGGCTTTGGAGTAAAATTAGGCCAAAGTCCTCGCCTTCTCCTTCTCAATTTAAATTTAATTTAATCGTTATCCAAAAACCTTTCAGGCCTGCACAAACTATAAATAATAAATAAAGGGAAAAATATTTAATACGATTGGCGCCGTGTTGGTCTTGGGCCCATTGGTAAAGCATTAAAGGGACAAGCTTGCTGGCGATCAAGTTAAGAAAAAGCAATCAAATTAAATCGAAGTCAAACCGAGTAAATATACTGTAGTATTTTACGAGACTGAGTAGATCGAATTTTAAATGACCCTTTTAACATTTGTCTTCCTCGAGTCATTTCGAATCTATACAATAGGCTTTGTTTTTCGCTTTTTCCTTTGTTCAAAAACTAATTAAACTAAATACCGTCACGACGTAGCCGGGATTTTCGCCGGAAACTGCTTTTTAAGTTGATTAACCCCCGAGGAAAATCCTTTTATATAGCCAAACATCGGCATGGACCGAGTAATCACTGTAATGACCGGATTTGAACCGATTAAGCGATGTTCAAACTGACTTCTGCTCAATATTTTATGGGTGATCGTGAACAAATGTTTTCGGTTAGGGAGGGAGTCAATTGCATTTTTAACATAGTAATATTAGCTCTATTTAAAATCTTTACGAAAAAGGTTCAGTTGCGATTAAAATGGATAAATGCAGCTCTTAACCTACGAATTCTTGTCAATTTTTGTTTAATATTAGAGACTGGATTTAATGTAAATATTTTGGATTTTTGGGTATAATTTGCCTATTTTAGAAGGTAAAACAATTCAGGTATAGTTTACTGTAATAGATCAACTACCTGATTAAACCCCATTGTGTAGGTCCCAACAGCAATAAATGGGTGCAGGGTCGGCTTGAAAATATAGCTATATCTACAGATTGATTTATTCTTATTTTGAACTAGAGAGACATTTTAATAGTATATTACAATACAAGTACGGTAGGTACGTCTTTACCGCATGTGCGTGATGTTTAACAACACGAGCCGAAGGCGAGTTTGGTAAATCACGCAAATGCGGTAAAGACATCTACCGTAAGTGTATTGTACGATATTTTATCTACAAGCATGTTTAAGGGCACCAAAATTAAAAACTCTAAAGGAACACTGTTTTAATTTACCCCGTAGGAGCCTCGTAAGTCGTTATCAATAATGCATTAACATCAGATTGCTAGGGAAATAAATTATAGAAATTTAATAGTTGGCTTTTATATGGCAGATTTAAAACTTGACAACGAAATAAACGATAATTATTTTTGTAACAATTTCGTGAAAGTGTGTTTTACGTCCTTTAAATGGAAGTCAGTAGCAGCAGTGATGATGAAATTCCGAAGGAAGTTCTGGACATTTCTAAAGCAGCTACCCTTAATTTATTGCCGGATAAATCACGGCATAGATATGAGAAGGAATATGGGCTCTTCATGGGCTGGTGTTCATCAAAGAAGGTTAAAGCAATTAGTGAAGATGTGATGCTTGCCTATTTTGTGGATAAATTTAAGGACAGTAAATCATCCTCT
Source organism: Polydrusus tereticollis (assembly GCA_963920685.1). Classification (NCBI taxonomy): domain Eukaryota; kingdom Metazoa; phylum Arthropoda; class Insecta; order Coleoptera; family Curculionidae; genus Polydrusus; species Polydrusus tereticollis. The sequence continues at coordinate 120,829,713 of OY987329.1, forward strand.
TTATGGAGTTATTACTCAATGCTCAGATCTACTATAGGTATCAAAAATAATGTCGACATAAGCAGGTATGCAAAACTGATGGCATATTTAAAAAGGAAGTCTGTGGGATACAAAGCTAAGAAATCAAAGGCATTCTCCAAGAATGAGGTTGTAAAATTCCTTGTTACGGCACCAGATGAGGAGTTTTTATTGATGAAAGTAATTAATTGCGATTTTTTTTTAAATCTGCTATTAAATAACAACTTATTTGCTTGTTTCAGGTGGTACTCATTGTGGGCACCGCTGGGGCATGTCGCCGAGTGGAGTTATGTAAAATGAAAATTGAAGATATTAAGGAATTTGAAACCCACCTTGTTGTAACTGTCCCGGATACAAAGACACATGTAGATCGACAGTTCGTGGTTTACGTGGAAGGATTTTCATCAGAAATTAATAATATTTCAATTTTCAAGAAGTATAGAGCCCTTAGACCCGATCCTACTGCCCATACACGGTTATATATTGCATATAAAAAAGGAAGATGCACTATCCAACCACTGGGTAAAAATACTTTTGGAAAAATACCTTCTCAATCTTCATCATATTTAAAGTTGTCCAGTCCCAAAGAATATACGGGACATTGTTATCGAAGGACGTCAGCTACATTATTAGTAGATGCTGGCGGGGATATCATGAGTTTAAAAAGACATGGTAGATGGAAGTCTTCTAGTGTTGCGGAAAATTCGGTGCAAAATAAAATAGGAGCTGCAAAGCAAATAAATGGTGTAGAAGAATATGCAGAGAGAACCTCATGCTTTAGTAAATCTGTAAATTTCAATTCTTGTGTCTCATCGGATAGTAAAACACTTCCTTCATCGATATCGTTTGGAAATGTTACAAATTCTAAAATTAATATTAATAATTCTTAATTTATAAGTTTGGATTAGTTTATAAATTTAAAAAATGTAAGTATTTGTTATACATATAATGTTTAATAGAGTTTCTTTTAAAAATAAAAAATACACTTGAATAATATAAAAACTTGTTTTTATAGTATGTAATCACTTACAGCACTAGTGCGGTAAAGTGATACTTACCTCACTCAAATCAGTGCGGTAAGTAGTTACTTACCGCACGCTTTTAGATAAACCAGATGAAAGTAAAGGTCAATTACTATAACGATACTATTTTGAGACATAATAAGTACCTACAATAAAATAGTTATTTATGTATCTAGGGAATTATATAACGGGCAATTGCTGTCCCTCGGGCCAAAGGCCCTCGGGACGTAAACTTTGCCCTCGGTAATTAAGACCCTTATAATTCCAGTGATACGTAGATAATTTTATTTCTGACCGATTTTAGTAACATTTTGTTCATTTTTAAAGTGGAATAAATGGTTCAATAGATGGATATTTAAAATTTTCTTGTTGGTAAATACAAAGCATATGACGCATTTCCGCATTAGAAAATAAATTATGTCGAGGTATTACTAAAAAATTGAATAATATCTGCGTATTGTACTTAGAACATTAATAACTTTGACAGATGATACTTTGTGTAATATGTTGTTGCCTTAGAAACCTCGCTGTTTTTAATCAAGGTCAGCTGTTATAAATAACACTAATACGAATACACAATTATTTTAAATATTTTAGCATTCTTGCACTAAAAATATGAAATGCCATTATCTCGAAAATGGTTGCTCCTAGCGACTTCAATAAGTTATACGTTTTTGATGCAAAAGAAGTAAAGTAACTTATTTTTTTATTAGTCGGATCGATATAAGAAGTCTAAACAAAGGTATGCCAGCTAAAATGAGTGGGGCATGCCGTAGATAGCACCTTCTACTGGTTACACAAGAACTATGGATAATTTTGAATTCCTCACCTCAAGAAACTCAAAAATCCTTAATTTTGTGCTGCTATGTTCACTATGTTGTTTTGTTAAGAAATAATCGCAAAAAAACGAAAACAAAATTAAGGCTTTGACACCCTGTATCTTGGTTGTTATCAATTTTGGGATAAGGCAAGTTTGAATAAATCGCATTATTTCGCCTTAAGTAGTCTGCTGTTGCTCTGTGTCCCATTACTTTTGGGACACATGGTATATTAGGTATATGCAAAATACAGTATGTACAATCTGTGTACACAGAGAAGTTTTACAATAATCAATTTTGGCAACTACTTTACTCTAAATTTAGTTCTGTGTCACTGTCACTAACTTGATCTAAACTTATTATTAAGGGTTGAACATTAGTACTCATACACATATAAGAATTTTCCACCTTAATTATATGTTGCATACAATGTTGCCAATAGTCTGTAGAAATATTACTTACTTTGTTTTTTATTAATTCTACTACGGATGTATTTACACAATAGTAGGGGGAAGACACAACACTGTATGTCCATTTGCTGTTGCAAGTTTATCACACACGTATTTTTAATTAATTTTAAAAGCTTGTAATACTTCTAAGAGGTCCCGATTTTTGCAAGTTTCTTGAAAATAGACACTGCTATAAAATTTTTGCTTTTGTACTGTTAGAACTAGGAAATAATTTTACTTGACGACTATGATAACTAGCCTTGTCCATTACAATAACACTATTTTTGGATATATTATCAAGAAGTCGATGTTCAAACCAATCTTCAAGAAGTTGTGCGTCAGTGTCTTGGTTGTAATATAAAGAAGAATCTGCTCTTTGTAGCTGAAAGCAACAGACAGTTCGGAACAAATCAATTTTGCCTTTATTTAAAGCAGCTTTGGTTTGACATTTTTTTGAAAAATATAATCCAAAAGTGGACGTATCTTATAGAGACGATCTGTATACAAGATTTCTGTGGTATTTGGAGCAAAATGCAAACATCGAAGAAGAATTTCAAATCAGTTTCGGACCATAAACTGAGGAAACAACGGAGTATTAAAAAGATAATGTGTTTTTCAATAATCTTCAATTCTAGAAAGTCTTATTGTGCTTGTGTGATATAAGAATCCTAGAAAAACTTAAAATCATCTGTATAAACTTCCTTCCAGCGAGTTAGGCGAGATTGTTCTTCAACACCCTGTAGAAAATGTTCTTTTGTTACTTTCTTAGTGATAGAAGACAAAACCTTGAATTATATATTGTAACTAGAGCATGTTATAGTTCTGCGGTCCACATTGCACCCCCAAAAATTGGTGTTTGGTTTCCCGAAGATGAATTGTTGGTCCTATTTTTTTCCATAACAGCGGTATAGAAACAATATATTGAATCCATTTGTGGAGCAATTACTTGACGATGAACTACGTTTTGGTTATTTACAACAAGATGGTGCAACCGCTAATACATCCGCTGAAACTACTTACGCAATTTTCTCGACGACAGATTAACCCCCTCCCCCCCCATGGCTGCCCCACTGTTTAAAATACCCTGTGAAACTATGGAGGCAACAAAGAACGTTATGCTCATCCTTTTCCAACATGTTGTTTTCTGTTATCCAGTTCGAAATTTTTTTCCTAAGAGGAGATATTTAGCCCATAAATAAAAGTCATGCAAAAACTAATCTAAACAAACCGGATTATTTATTTAAGGAGCATTTAGAGCCAAGCAAAGGTATGATAATATAACACATAAACCTGCCATAAAGTCGATTAATACCTAAAGCGAATATTATAATATTATAATACGTTCAAATTGACGGGTCTTTTAGCACTGTTTGCAACTTTAATGAGGTCAGATAAAGATGATAAAAGTATGAAAAATTCATGTCCAATTAAATAAAGTAGATAAAGTTTATGATCCACGTAAAGCCAGTGTAATTTGGATGTATCGCGGGTGATGTTCAATCGATGCCGGCGTAACAAAATGAAAAGCATAAGGGCGCTTTTCTTTATTAAAAGAATTTATAAGCAATAATATGTCCACCAAATTTTATATCAGAAATCGAAAGGAAAATGCCGAAGTTCTAGTATCGCAAGGACGATACATCTTTTCTCTACGGTAAACAAAAAATTACTACAGGCATAAACTTAGTGTCAGTTGCAGTCCATCATAATTTACAACCTACCAAACCTCATATATCTGCACTAACCAAATCAAAGGTAGGATCATTGATTAGTACGGTCAGCTATTTATATCGTGGATACGACTTCCATCACCGATTTAGGCACACCATTGGTATTTGTCTTTTTTTCCTCAGTGATATTTTATGTCAACTCCTAGAGACGTTCATGTACTTGTATGTGGTTTAAAATCAACACAGATAAATACTAAATTCATCTGCTGCCTTTACCGGCCGCCAAGCGATACCCATTACAGAGACTTGTTCTCCTCACTTGCTAATACAATCGACATTTGCAAACCCATCATCCCAATTCCGAAGTTGTCATCCGTGGTGACATTAACGTTCATATAATCAACTGGCTTAAATACCCAAATATAACCGACGAACAAGGTCGCGAAGCTGAATCGTAGGCAAACCAATTCGAACTCCAGACCGAGGTGGTGATTTAGCTAGTTTGTTGAATCTCTTCTTAACTCTAAACCCCGACTTGTACACTGTCATCGTGAAGCCTCCGTTAGGAACGTTTGACCACAACCTTATTTCGGCAATCAAACTACTAATTGGTGCCAAATGGTCACCTAAACCTCGTAAGATCTGGCATTACACATCAGCTAAGTGATGTGAGCTAAAGGACCATTTTCGAACCTTTCCTTGACGAAACGTTTGTCTTACGTCTGACAATCCATTCATCTCTGCTAGAGAAGTATCGGGTGTCATCCTTACCGGTATGGACGCCTCATTCCTTTAAAAAGGTGTCCTACTATCTTCGAGCATTGATTTAAAAAAAATTGCCAGCGAAATTAAAAACGAATCTCTACCAACAATGGGGTAAAAACCGTACCGTTAAAAATAGTTTAATCTTTATTAATACTCGAAAACAATGCCAGCAAACGATAAATCAAAGCAAAGAAGAACACAACCAGAGGATCAAAGACAAACTTCTTAAATGTCCTAACTGATCAAGATCATTTCGGTCGGTAGCTACGACCCTTAGTCAGAACTTTAGCAAGCCAACCATTCCACCTCTAACACGTTCTGATAGCACCATTGCGACCAAAGCATAGAAAAAAGCAAACTTCAGAAGAAAACTCCACTGGACATTACCACTGTACAATCGAGAATACCCGGTAACACCCTTTAACAGCATCTTGAAGAATCTTGTCCTTGCAGTTGCTGGCATTGGTAATAATGTTGTCGTGATAAAGATAACTTTACGCTAGCTCATATCGGGTGGTTCTCACTCTCTCTCACAGTAATGGCTCAGCGAGTGGGAATGAGAACCACTCGATATAAAGTGGCGCTACTCGACCGTTATGTTCTGATGAACGCAACAAAAGTTAGATTTTTAACCTGTCATGTTACAGGTAACATCTTGGACTCAATCGAGTTGGTGTGACGTACTGATGAACTTGACTTTTAACAACGGTAATGACGTTCCGACAACGTTCACTTTATATAAACTTCATTTTCTAACTGCGTTGTCGTGATTACACCGTTAATAACTATGTCGAGTTTTTAAATATATCTTGGATGACTGCCATTATTATTTGCTGAAAGTAGCATAGTAAAATACTCGTTAGCTGTCGGACTAAACGCATTATCCGGGAAACAGATGATTGAGTACCTAGTTCTGATCATTTGTTTCCAAAATATTTACTCACTTTAAAACGAAAATACAACGGGAGATATTACAAATAAACATCTCAAGAAACGGGAACGACACTCGAATTTGTCTACGTCCTCTCAGTATCGTATTCTCTATAGATAATGGATTCCCCAACTGCGAAACGCATGCCATTAATTTTTGTTTCCCTTATTAGGAACGAAGGGATCCTCCGGGACTCATCTTGTTACGTACTTGCAAGTTCATTATTTTGACAAAATTAATTTGTTTCCCAAAGCAATTAACTAAAATTCAGTTGAAGTAATCTGTAAATATTAACATGTACTGACTAATCCCTAATATTTTGATAATTTATGATAACGAAACAGGATGGATTCGGCGCTCACCAAGAGGTTCTGAACTTGGAATTTGGATTTTGCCGATTTATGCATGGCTCTATTTTTTACAAAAGATAGTATAGTCCGCCGCACGAGGCTAGCACTACGATGTATGAAGAGAAAGGGGAAATAAGAGCCATAAATATGGAGTTTTAACCAGCGTGTCATAGACGTGGGTACATCTTTTCTGAATATGATGTTTTTATTATAAATTTAGGTTGTATTAAAATAAAATACAGAATTATATGAAAATAAAATTAATTAAACGCAACAGCTCGCTAGAAGACTTAATCCAAATGAACTTAATCGATCTATTTTGTGCTATTTAAGCTCTAGCTGTCATTTCTAGTCAAACTTTTGAGTGAAGTAAATTTTCGTTGGCGAATAAAAATTAAGTATTAAGAATGAAACTGGGAGACGAAACATGTTCGAAAGACGATATCGACATGTTGGATTTAATAGACTTGGGATATCCAAGAAGGATTTGTAATATGGAAAAATATTTTGATACAATGTATAACATGTCATTTTACAGAAGATTTCGGCTTACGAGAAATACTGCTCAAATGTTACTTCAGAAGGAGAAATCGAAGAAGTTAAAGAGCTTATTGAACAGCGTGAAATTAACTCTATTTAATTGGGATGGGAAATATACCTAATAATTTGCTCCCTCGACAATGAACGCAATATGCTGAATATACCGAGGTTTGTAATTAACCATAGAGAAAATCGCATAAGACAATAATATTTTGCTACATTGTAATTGTATGCATAAAAATTGTTTCATCGGTGTTTACAATAAAGCTTTAATCATTGTTAAAAAATAGTATTTTTATTTTGTCCAGAACTTACAGTAGAAACAAAATAAATTTTAAGAAAATTAGAATTGTCCTACAAAAGTCAGTTTTTCAGTTGAAACTATGCCAATTAAAAAAAAATAGAATTCTTCTTCTTTTACGTTAACTCGCCCAATCTGCGGGCAATTTTTTTTAATATTGATGAATATATTTAACCGATAATTATACCGTGAAGTCACAAGGGTGGTGCATGAGATCAAGATGCAGATTACGTAAACTAGATTTGTTAAACTGGATAATGTTCTGTAAGCCTTGCATACCGCCGTAATACAAGTTTTAAATATTAGTTTAAATTAGTTCATGTAACTACATAAACATCTTTGAGTTAATACCTACTGGTATTTAGCAATAAATGTCAAGTAAAATTAATTATTTTTTATAGAAAATTTGACCAACCTGAAGTTATTTTGAAACAATTTTAACTGATATTTCAGATGCAACTGGTTTTCAGAAATTATATCTAGTATCTGAACTAATATCCAAAACCTGTCACCGGGTGTCAACTTCTATCGTTGCTGAATGCATATTTTTGTACTCGTATACACAGTCTTAACGTCTTAAATTGCTGCTTCTTTTCCCGATACGGTAAATTTGATATTCAATAAAAAAAAGCTCATAAAACTTTCATACACTTACACCTTCCGAAAGTACACATTACCCGTCCCGTAGACGATGCCTCCCCGGGGGATCCTTCTGGCGCCACGTGAGTTACGATTTACCCCGTTCGAGGGCCCCCTCTGGCCCTCCTGCGGATTCCCCGGACTCCGGATTTCCGACAGACATCTTCCTGTCTGCGGTCGACCATTCTCACTGGATGCCGCCTTGGCGCGCCGTTCCAACTTATTTGTTTTCCAAGTATCGGGCGTGTCGGTGCGGCTGAAAGTATTGTCACCTCGAGTGAAACACGACTTCCACTGGAGTTTTTACCCAAAGTGGTTTTTGATGATGGCTGGAGGGAGATTCGATTCGATATTAAAAGTTCAAGAACATTATACATGCCTCTATAAAGTATCTAATAAAGCAGACAGGAATCAATATAGAAGCTGGTTAGAGGCTTCTCCAACAATCCTAGTAAAATTGAAAATAATGTAGGCCAAATAAGTGTCAAAGTACAAGATGAAGATATATAACAGGATAAAGAACGTATTAATTAACGTAAGAAGCAGGTGACAGAAAACAACAAATTAAACGGCTTACCAAAAACTGATAGCTTATAAAGGACATGATAGTACCAGTAAAAAAAACATGTACAGAAAAAGGGTAGCTAAGGCTAAGTCGATATATAGTGGGAACATCTAACATTGAATGTCACTTTGGTAGACTTTTAAAGGTATATTTTATAAATACCTACTTTTGGCACTAGTCTTCATATCATTTAGTAAGTAATATAAAGAAGTAACAAATCTAAATAATAAGTATTTTAAAACAAAATAAATAAATATTAGATACTTACCATAACTGTACGTTAAAATATTCAAAACTATTAGATTTACTGATTTATAACCACCGGCCAAAATATGATAAAAATGCCTTCCTGTTCCTCTAGGCTGCAGTGTAGACAAGACGGCGGACGGAAGACACGGGGTGGTAGGACATGCGCGTTTTTTGAATAACTTAAAAAGTAATTTGGATTTACTCTTTTTAAATGCAGATTTTGCTGACCAAATAGTTAATAGAATCATATTTCACTATTACTAATATGTTGATTTTATACAATGAGTAGTTATCACAGTAAATTACTTTTATTTTATGTTCAAGTAACTTTTAAAAATATTTCGTATTGAATTCTTTTCAGGTAAATTTATAACTAAAAGAGGGATCAAAATGAAAACGTTATCACTTATAAAAATTAATTATTATTAGATACAACCTCTTGTGCTGCCCTAATCGCGTTTTTTAGATATGCAAAGTTTCTTGATAATATTAATAGTACTTAATTTTTGGTTTCGAAGTCCGTCCGCAAACCTTTTAATAGCTGTTTTTTTCATTAATAGGTCTTAAAATATCATACGAATTACTAGCACCGTTCGTTTGAGCAATGGTTAAATTTACAAACAGGTCTTCTTGTTATTTCCCAAAATCCTCAATACATTTTTCGCCTTGTTTAGAGCGCAGTAAATTTGCTTGCATAGCCGTGTCAGATTTTTTGGTTAAAAGATGTGTTTTTATGTCAAGGATTAAAGCATCTACCGATTCATAGCTTGATTTAAGTCGCAATTTGGCGCTATTTGATAACCGTGTTTTAATCACAAATTTTATTAGTAGGGGTGGGGTTTACCGGCATCATTAAGCATCGACTTCTAAAGCTCTATAGCATCAATTAATTTATTTGTGGTTTCCTCCATATTATTCATGATAGGCAGAATACTCACAACAACTTTAAGATCTGTCGACGTCATTGTTTGTTCGGAAAATATTTGTTTGTACTTGCGTCAGATCTTGACAAATTTTATCTAGATTAGAATGTCCCAATTAACGAAATGCAATTAATTGTTTTAAGGGTCAATATTTAGTTGCATATATCGAAGGTATATAATATTATCATTAACATGCAATAAATTTACCCAAATCAATAATAATAATCTTATAACTAAAATACCTTTATCCCAACAAAATAAAAATAGTATAATATAATACTTATCTCTATATAAATATTTCCCATTTGTTTACCCTTAATTGTCCATTTTTGTTAGTGTCTACCATAGTAATATTCCATTTCCATTGCCATTTTTGTTTGCTGAAAAAAGAACCTAAAAATTTTAGACTTGGTCCTCCTCTTCTGCTACGTCAGTACGGGATTTTCGTATTTCGTTCTCATTTTTCCCAAAAGAACCAGAGCCACCAAAACCATTAAAAGCCAATCTGACAATGTTATTCCTTTTCTTAAACTGCTGGTAGCATCTCTGCTTGCCGTTTGGGCGATTATAACTTCTTCTTTACAATTTTTTGAGCAAATTTTTATAACTGTAGTACTTCTAATCACAGGTCAACAAAAATTCTTTTTTGTGTTGTAACACAAAGCTAAATGGCATATTGTGGTAGAATGGACCTATCCAAATACGAAAATGAAAAAAAAAAGTGTTGTAACACGTAACGTTTTCTTGTTACATTTATACGATTATAGTACCACATTAAATGTTACAATATTTAAGATCTATTGAAAAAATAATTTTAGAATTTTCTAACTGTGTATATCGACTTTATTTATACTGTTTCACCTACTAAACATGCCTTACATCTAAGAAAAACACAAACATTACAAATATTAACTAAACACACTAATTAAATTTTATCTTTTCCTTTTATGAGGGGTCATATCTTCTCTTTTTAAAAACCAACAGTAATAGCCCATCATGGCTGGATCCCATCGTCCTTGATAGCGAATTTCCATTGTCCTGATATCCTGGTGAAACCTTTCACCCTGCTCGTCACTGACAGCTCCCAAATTTTCAGGAAAAAATGAGAGATGGGAATGAAGGAAGTGAATTTTTAATGACATTCGGGCACCAAGCGATTTGTAGGAATCTAAAAGTTCATCGACTAACTGTTGATAGTTTGCATCCATATTGTTGCCCAAAAATCCCCTTACTATACTAACAAATGAGTTCCATGCTCTGAGTTCCTGCCTGGTAAGCTTCTCTGTAAAGTTGATATCGTCCAGCAATTTTCTGATTTGTGGCCCAATAAAAATGCCTTCTTTTAATTTGGCATCACTTAACTGGGGAAAAACTTGTCTTAGGTATTTGAATCCATCACCGTCTTTATTCATAGCTTTTACAAAGTTTTTCATCAGCCCAAGTTTAATGTGAAGAGGAGGCAGAAGGACATTTTTCGGCTCTACGAGAGGTGCAAACTTAACATTTTGAGACCCCGGCTGAAATTCACTTCTTTGTGGCCAATCTTTTATTACATAATGCTGATCTACTGCACGACTGTCCCACAAACAAAGAAAACAGCAATATTTTGTAAATCCTCCCTGAAGTCCTACTAAAATTGCTATAACTTTTAGGTCCCCACATATCTGCCATTTATACCGGTTGTAGTTGATTTTATTCAAAAGTGTGCGCATATTTTCATAATTTTCTTTCATCGTTACTGAATGGGCAACTGGTATAGAGGGTTTTAAATTTCCATTATGTAGTAACACAGCTTTTAAACTGTATTTAGACGAGTCTATAAATAAGCGCCACTCACAGGGAGAATGCTCAATATCAAGTTCCTGCATTAAACCATCGATGTCAGTACACGCACACAACGAATTTTCCATATTTTAAAATGCAGAAAACGTAGCATTTCTTTTCCTGAAAGTTGTAATTTTGGTTTCCTTGGCTAACAAGTTCCATTCCTGAAGACGGGAACCAAGAAGTTCTGATTGTTGCTTTGATAACCCCAAATCACGTGCTAAATCATTTAACTCACTTTGAACAATGAAATGTGGCTCGCCGGAACTGGGCCCTGGAGTAAAATCAGGGTCGGTACGCTGTTCCCCGGAGCTGTCTGATGATGCTTTGTCGCCAATATCTTCCAAAACAATATTTTGCGGATTTAAAGGCGCAATGGGCACTGGTAAATCTGCATTATGAGGAACAGGCCGTATGGCAGACGGCAAATTTGGATAGTCAATCTTGTGCTTTCCCTTTTGGAATAACCTTCCGTCTTTGTCAGGCAAAAGTAGCAATCGTCAACATGATTAGTGGGTTTTCGCCATACCATTGGAACTGCAAAAGGCATGCTTTTCCTCTTCCCATTCATCCACTCCACCAATGACACGCTGCAACTAACACAACACACATGGGGAGCCCACTGCTTGTCTTGATCTCCAATTAAAACACCAAAATATTTAAAGTATTCTTTTTTTTGCATTGGCCTGGCTTGTGATTTCACCATAAATGCTCCACAAATGTAACAAAATCTGTCAGGAGAAATTTTGCAACTACGGCGCGATTGACTCGACATGTTCTTTCTTAAAAACACTTTTTATCTATACACAGAGAACCACTCACTTCGAAACTGAACAGAATACTAATGTTTAATGTTGATTTTATGTCTAAGATTGTAAATAATACAGTTCAGGTAATTTTTCTGTTATAAAATGCATCCATTTTAACCGTCCCCTAATTAAATTGACTACCTGCTAATGTAAAATGGTCTTATTAAGCTATTGAAAAATGGTACGTGTTGGGGCTTTCCGAATATTTTTTCTATTATTAGAAAGGTATTTCCATTTTAAAAATAAAGATCTGACCTGTGTTAGAAAAATCTTGTCGGCCAGTGAATCTTCTTTCTTGTTGTGGCAGGATGTAATAATTTAAGTTCTGTTCTAGCTAATGAGTAACAAAATCCATGCTTTGCTATTGAACTCTGTATATTGTCGTCTGTTCATTTAACTTACAATTTTCTGTTGTACCTTTGTGAAATAGTAGAAGTCAGCAAGTTGATCGTATGCTGATTCGTAGTTTAATGATGCATAATTTATTGTTTCACTATACAGGTTGTCTTTGTACCATATTACACGATTATAAATTTAATCAATGTAAATTGCACTTATATTTACTTGAGTGACAAAGTTATTGCCTGTTAATTTTAACTCATTATTATGTTAAAACGACTCTTAACAAAGTTAGTTCCTAAAAATTGATTTTTACTAAACATGGTTAAAATAGTTTTCTGTTTTAAGGTAGTTTTGATTCATTCAAATTGACTATGAGATTTTTTGATTAACACGGCCAGGATTTCTAACAGTGTATATACCATAACACATTTTATTTTGCCAACTTCTAGAAAATATAATTTTGACATATCTCATTATGGCTGCATGAAATATTACGTTTTAAGGAATCGTAGGAGATATCTCATCTTGCCATCTTATAAAGCAAAGAAAACTGAGCCCGTAGGTACAAAAATCTGAAAATGACCAAATTTGGACATATCCGGTTTTGCCATCTAACTGCAGAACTAATAGCTTGACTTGAGAGGTTGCAGCTGCCATATTCTGTGATCTTACCAAAGCGTTTTATTGTGTGAATCACGAGGTACTGCTGGGTAAACTGGAAATATACGGTTTCAGGGGGGCACCACTGACCTGGATAAGGTCTTATCTAACGGCGCGGATTCAGAGTGTGGCTTTTAATAACGAGGAATCATCAGGACAGGAAGTTACCTCTGGTGTTCCACAGGGATCAGTTCTGGGTAATCTTATTCCTACTTTATATAAATGATCTTTCTAATCTGAACATATCGGGTTCGTTTACAATGCTTGCTGATGATACGACGGTTCTATAGCATGGCGGCGACTCCAAAGAGTTGGAGGCCAATGTTGCCAGAGATGTATTGAAAATTAAAGAATGGTGTGATTCTAATTATCTAACGCTAAATATATCCAAAACAAATATAATTTCCTTCAAATGTCAAATAAACGAAATTTTATTAAATAATCAAGTTGTGCAGAATTTGAACGTAACTAAATTTTTGGGCTTGCATATAGATGACAAACTAAGGTTTGAGACTCATATTCTGCATTTAAATAAAAAAAATATCTAGAGGTTGTTTTGCATTACGTGTCATATCTCGAGAGCTGGATATGTCCATGGCGAGAAATGTATATTTCGCGTTGATTGAATCTCATTTGCGTTACGGGGTGTGCTTCTGGGGATCTTGTTCAAGTCAGCTGTTTAATATGATTTTTGTTTCTCAAAAGCGGGCCATCTGATCCATGTGCAGGATAAAATCGCGTGAGTCCTGCAAACCTTTTTTTATATCCTTAAACATCTTGACTCTACCCTCTATCTTTATACTTGAAACTGCTTGTCTCATACATAATAAATATAAGCAAGAAATTGAGACTACCAGCTTGTATGCAACTCGCTCTTCCCATTTAACTGTTTTACCTATTCCGTCTTCAACTTTAACGAAAAAATCAATTATATTCAATAGCAAAAAACTATTTAACCATCTGCCTTTAAATATCAGAATGATTGAAAATACTATTAAGTTTAGAAGACAAATAAAAATATTATTGGTTGGAAAGGCCTACTACTCTGTTGAAGAGTTTTATAAAGATCGTTTGGATTAGTTTTTACTCGTGTTGTACATTGAAATTTTTTTTACTTTTTTGACGTTTTGATTCTCTACAACTTACCTTTTTTGGTTGTTGTATATAGTATTTTTTGTACTCTTTGTAACTATAATATAGATTTTATTCTACCTACTATTGTCTAGACCCAGGGTCTGACCAACGTTATGTCGACTAAATTAGATTAACTCGCTTTGTAAATAACATTTTGTTTTATTACAATAAAGCAGTTTTTGACTTTGACTTTGATTTTGACTTTGGTCGACTCAGAATAGCAGTTTCATTCGCATTTTTCTTCTCGAGGCCACGATTACAAATGCCGCGGAAGGAAGAAGAACATCCTCAGGGAGAAAAATGGCACGTGGGAGATATCTAAAATAAGATATTACAGAAGATTTATGAAGGTAGAGAGTAGACAGGGTAGCTTGTATAAACTGAAAGAAAAGGCAGAAGTGGCATATCTTAACACGTTGAGTGCCATGGTGGGATTAAATTTACGACTCTGAGAAACCAACTCCAACTTTTGGGTTATATGAATTTTTTTGAACGATAAATGCATGTAAATGGTATTGTAAACTAACCTTGACCATTTTCATAGTCGCCAGTAGATGTCCACTAAACTGGACAATGGGCTATGAACATACTTTTACCCTATATGTCCCGCTGTCCAGTTAACTGGACATATAAATATTCTTCTTTAAACTACAAAAATAATGATTTATTCTTAAGCTTTATTGAAAATAAAAATGAAATACATGTTTGGCTTAAATACTACATATTAGACGCTCAAGTAGATTTTGCATGCCAATCCTTGAAACAGGGATAAGCATATAGACCTGGTTTTTCTAGACAAACTGAACAAGAATATCTAGTTTTCTTTTGAGCTTTTGTTGTTGTACACTGACGGCATCGTCTCATTGCACATTTTTCTTTTTCTGTGGGAGGATTCGATAGTGAAATTTGCTTTAGTTTCGACCTCATTTTCTACTTGCAAATTAATTGGCTCATTGTTGATATTAATAAGTTTCATAATCCCTTTTTCTCGAAATTTTAAAAGTCTAATACTTTCTCTTGATGAAGATTATATATGTAGCAGGCATTCCACATACACAAATCTATCAAATGGAAAAATATTGTGCGGTACCATCCAACGGTTTTACCAGGGGTAGAGTAGTAAGCCATCATCTGATCTGATCGGTCATTTCCCGACTTGTGTTTATTGTAGGCGATAACGCATGCAGGTTTTATTTTCTTGTTATTAGCTTTCTTTCCCTGACTTTCGACCATCGAATGTTTGAGGGCAGTACTTATCATCCTAACATTCCTTTTGTCCTTCCAGTTAGTAAGTAAAACTGGTCCCTTTCTTTTCCAAACTGCTTCACCTTTCTTTAGCTTGGCTTTCATAGTTTCTTTATGGTTCCCCTTTCTATTTTCAAGCAGAGTTCCTAGATCAGGACTAAAAACTCGTTTACCATTTCCCAGTATTTTTTCTAAAATAGGCCGAGTTTTTAACTACTTATCATTCTCGTCGATCGTAGCATGATCTACAAATCTAAGGTTCTTTAGAATTATTTGGAACCGATTTCTGGACATGGTTTTTCCAAATACGGGAT
This sequence comes from Polydrusus tereticollis, assembly GCA_963920685.1. NCBI lineage: Eukaryota > Metazoa > Arthropoda > Insecta > Coleoptera > Curculionidae > Polydrusus > Polydrusus tereticollis. The sequence goes on from OY987329.1 coordinate 120,845,281, forward strand.
GAAAATATAAAGGATGGCGACTCCACTGCTTGACTAAAAGAGGAAATTTAACGGTGCCAGATAGGCAACTCAAACTGCTTGTTGCCATATTGTGCCCGACCCGATATTGCTGTCAAAATCGTTAAACCTATGATTTATTTTTTGACTATAGCCCGCACTAAACATATTCAATATATTCTCGTGACCCGCAAACAAATCGAAGTATATAAACCCGCTGTTCAATTGCGTCAAGTTAGCTCGACGAGGGCTATATATAAAGAACTTGTATGTCCAGTATACTGGACGATGGCACTCAACGTGTTAAAACAAACACAGATAACCATTGAGGAAACGTTGAGTATTTCATTAATCAAGTTTTATTCTTTAACTAAGATATTTCAGTGCCAACTTTAAAACCTCTACTCTCCAAAGAATATCCTTGGTGCATCCGAGCTTATAAAATGTAATATCCGCACTTAACCAAAGCAGGCTTTCGGTGTTTGTTTGATTTGCATATATTCCACGAATTTCCTTGAGCGATGGAAAACTTTGCACAGCAATTATAGCATGAGTGGAGTGCGAGTGTTCCGAGACGATTAGATTTGCATAATGGTATTTGCAATTTAAACACTGCCTGAGCACGAGCAACTGGTATAATATATAGGACGCGTGTGGCAGAAGCTGTTTTGGTAGGACGGTAGGAAGTTTTATGCGTATGCATGCATGATTGCACGGATCGTCGGTAAACAGTTTTGCATTAGTTATGTTAGGTTTCGAGTTACAGCTTATGCAAGCTAGTGTTTTAATGGTAGAAAGACAAAGTTGTCAAACTATGAGCGAAGTCACTAATTAGGAAAATAGTTGCAATTTCTTTAGATTATAATATTGTCTCGGTAGGACGTAGCTCAGAATTTTATAAATTTAATAAAGTGGATTAATTTAATTATAGCAGAGATTATTTAAAAAGACCGAAACCCCAATAAAACGTGCAACAAAGAACGCTACAGGGTATTCTTTGTTTTCATACAAATCAAAAGCAAGATAAATTAAAGTTGACGCCCTTCAAAGAGAGTAAAATAATAAATCACATAAGTCTTAGTGTTCTATCTTTTACCAGGTACCCAAACGTGTACCAGAGGAAGAAAGGCATAATGTAATATGAGGGAGTATTTTGTATCCTTTTATAAATTAATTGATATCTGTGGTGAATGCTGGTGGGATATTGGGTCAGATCCGGAATGTACTATTTTAGAAAAGTTAAGTAAAAATTAAAAATGAAACCAGTATTGATGAAATTATGTTTTATTTTACATATAATTTATATTGAGCTATTTTATTATTAATCGTAATATTTTATATTTTCGTTTTTTATAGTTTTTATGTTGAGTGGCGGCTTTAGGATTTGGTCTTTGGGGTAGGAGGGCGGGGGCAAGCAAATCTTAAATTATGTACATTAAAAAATACATTGATTAATACTTTTTAAATTTAAATATAATAAAAAGAAAAAAAAAGAACAATACAAAAATATATTTCATTATTATAACATTTTTATAAGAAAATAAAGAAATAAACATACAACTACATACAAAAAAGTTAATCTGAATCTGGAGATAAAGTAATGTCACTTTCAGAACCTAAACCAGAATCTGACACATGAATTATTAGTGGCTTAACTTGAACATCCAGAATGTGTTCTTTTTACCAATAATCCCTTATAATATTATTTGTATGGCAAACACAATCCGACCAATTTTCGGGGGTAATGGTTTGTAATGCCAAACACCCAATATGGCATTTTCATCTTTCCTGTCTTTTCCAATAATTTGTTTATTAAAAGTTTTGCTTTGGGTCCAAATTAATTCAATAGCCTTGAAAATGCAGTGGTAGGGCGACAATATCGAAACTTGATGACCCATGATACAAATTAATTCATCCACGGCATATCCTAATTTTGCTTTGTATTGTTTTACTATTTGTAGCAATTCGGGTTTGAGTGCGTTTTCCATAAAATTGATATTTTTGCTTTGTAGCCAGAAAATGATATCTGCTTTTCTCCTTAAAGCATTTGACATATTTTCGCTGAGCCGGGAATGGTACTTTGCATTGTCCATAACAAGAAGCGAGGGGTTTTCGAGCCGAGGTAAAAGCTGTTCTTCCATCCATTTTTTAAACAATCTAGAGTTTATTTTGTCATGATAGTTAGCGCTTTTATTTTTTGTAGAAAAAGCTAAGTCTGTCCCATCTATAAAGCCATATTTGATGCCAGCATGCAAAACAATATATATCTTTTGCAGTCTGATTGTTTTTTATTTAAAACTGATTTGATGTTGTCATCATGCCATGTTTTAATGTCGCTACCATTTTGAGGTATCCATGCTTAAAAACCACATCTAACGGCGTTTTTGATAACAAGTTTTTTGTATATCGTCTCAAAAATTTTATACGTTTTGAAACAATATCCGGTTTCTCCATAATGTAGCGCCTGCCACTGTCTCTTTCAAATTTAAATCCCAAATGCTTTAATAAATGACCTAATGTGGAGTTGCTTAGGTCAATAATTTATTTGGCATGCAATTCCTCTTTTAGCATTTGCCGTGACATACTTATGCGTGGCAATCATATTGTAAACTACGTTCCATATTTGAATTTTCGTTGCCTCAGTTAAATCCCTTGTTTTTGGGGCACGTTTTTCTCTATTAGCCTAAAAAGGAAATTGAATATTATGACTACATGTTCTTTTATTACTTTAGAGTCGAATATAAATACTTATAATAAATTACAATCCTTATATATTATATAATATAAAAATCGCATAATTTTTTGGTTCATAAACGTCTAATACGCCATCTACTCTGGGACACCCTGTATTCATATGTGAATACATTTCAAACCACTTACCCTGGGAAAGGTTCCTGTAGTATATTCCTTTCGGATCCTGGCTACAGTTTTCTTACTAATCTTACAGGCTGCTGAAGTGCATTTCACAGCTGAAATTGGCTCAGGGCTATTTTCTTTTTTATTTTGAAGATACTCTAAAACGTTTAAAATAATTTTTAGTGTCTCAGCGTTAAACATTTTGCACCAAATATTCTAAGTCGAATAAACCCCAAAATTCCTCGCCCGTACCTGAATTCTTGGGTGTAAGGTATACTAGCTAGAAATAATATTAATATTCAGCACACTGAAAAAAAAACACAAAAATTAACACCAAGAAAGTTTTTTTTTACGTCGATATATAGCAAGGGCGGTTTAAGCTTTTCAACATGGGGGGGGGGGGTATTCTCAAATCCCATACTTATGCATTTAGATAGGTACATTTTTTTTTAAAGAAGCATGCAGTAATAAATAGAAAAGCTCTTATTAACCTGAACTAACCAGAAAATAAGTTCCGGGGGGCTAGAAAAAAATAACAGGCGAAAAAATTTTGGATTCCACGCCCTTTTTTCAATGATAATGCTTAAAATTCTAAATTCATGGGGGGTTCGTAAAACCGCCCTTGAATACATAGTAACCTAGCAGTCGTATTGACAAAACCCATAATATTGATGTATATTGTGCTCTGTGAATTAATTTGTTGAGGTGGTAAGAAGAGAAAAGTATTTTAAAAATATTTTAATAATTTATCAAAAATCAGTAGGTAAACAAGTTGGGCATAAATAACATATTATTATCCTTAATTTAAATCCTCTGTTGAGTTTCAAATTGGGTTAATTATTGTAAAGTACTTCAACGTTATAGTAGGTATACCGATCTGGTGATCGGACCGATCACATCAATCAACAGCTTAATCATTAAAAAAACACTTACCTAAATAAATACATGGTTGTGTTGATAGCTCGGTTGAAAGGGATAACAGAAAAACCATTTAGGTTAGAGCAGCAAGGTAAATGCTATGCGGGATACAATTCTAGAATTATTGTAAGTACCTGAAAAACTAAATTTTTATCATTCGCCAACAATTGTCGCAAATCTTATAACCAGTTTTTAGCGAAAGTTTCACAAAATATAACAAAGAACTGAAAATAGCGCTCACAAATCTCACAATACACACACATGTAAATAAATAATAAAGATTGTAAAAGAAACAAAAATCAACATCTCGGTCTCAGTATTTGTTTTTGGTGACGCGTTTCGCCCTATAGGGGCATCATTAGACCTACAAATACAATCACCTAATGCACAAAAGATAAAATAGAGCACAATATTTACCTTAAAAATATGGTCCAGTCACACTAAACCCGTTCACAGTACGGGAAAACAATAGAAAAATATTAAAAACATTAAAAAACATCAAAATACATTAAAAAATATAGACACGTCTTTACAACACATCAAAACAATATTAAAAGTTAGGTTAAGCTAGCTAAATAAAGTCAAAACAGAAAATATCGAAAAAAAAAAATTTATTACTTAAAATGATTTAAACCTAGTACCTTGAGGGTAATAGTCCGATATTCTGACCACTACACTACGGAAGCATTCATACTTAGACAGGGTTTATGTGTCATTAAAATTCAATAAATTATTAAAAATCAGACCCGGCTCAAAATTAAACACATCGTTTATACAGTTTAAAATTGGACTTTTCTTGGCTTTTGTTATTTCCAACTTCTCCAACAAATCCAATCTCTTACCCTTTGAGAAGAGAATAAGAAGAATAAAGAGACTCTAGACAAGACAAACGTTAATTTTAGGGGAATATAAAAAATTCGTAGAAATCCGACGTGCTGCCCATGAGTAAAGCTTCCTCGAAAGGAATTTTCAAGGTGCATACCAGGACATTTTCAGATTACTCGGCCATTAGCTTTGGTTTTCTACTGATGGGAGTTCGGTGGTTAGTATACTTATAGAACGTACTAATATCCCAAACTACATTTGACTAAAATATAGAATTTAGGAATATAGGATTTTATATATTTTTATAAGCAGATTTGCTATGTCAATAATTGGCATTTTAGTGTCAATAATTGGAAAATGTTCTGTTATGGATCGGTATAGGACAGTGGACTGTATTTTATTATTTTTCGCAAACAGGCTGCTGAATCTATTAGTGACTAATTGTGAACGGATGTTCGCCTACCTTTGTAGAAGTTCTTGGCCTAGATGGGGCACCCCTCGTAATGGTCACCGAGTGAACTTTAAAAAGATTGCACAACACTATTTTAAGTCACATGCGGGTTTCAGGATTATTAGTGGTTTTTGTTAAGCCGATACCACATGCGGCCGGTTTCTTGCCGGGAATATTTTTCTTTGTTTTCTTTTCTATCGGCGCATAATCCCACGGCGGGCGAACATATAAAAATCGCAGGAACAGGTACTATTTTATACACGAATACAGGGCATTTGCCTATACTACCAACAATAAAACCAAGAATTATCAAATTTCTTGGTTAGCCAAATTATAACAAATAATGAAACTAATATTCAATTAGGTATTCTATTTTGAACATGTTTCAATATTTAAAAAATAATATTTTTATATAGTTTCTGCTAATGTATTAGTAGTTAAAATTACTAAACAATCCTCCACAACTCCATATATTATTTTAAAGTATAAAGATAGAGTTATCTCCAATAAACGTATTTATTATTGCATACTATTCGAGTAATCTGTCTTAAAGTCCCAACAATTGAGCTGTTTACCTAATTTATTGTTTTAACTGTAGTTCCTGTTTTAGGTTAGTTTTTCTCACATTTGTTAATCAATAGCTAAAAGGGGGCCAGGAGACTTTATGTGCGCCACGTATACATATTAATAAATACCAAACTTTGGTTTCCCACCCTTTATTCGTCTTTTTATTTTTTGGCCAAGCATTGTTTATACTTATTCTTTCAAAATTTTGTACACTTTAAAAAACCCTAAAACTTTTGTCTTAGTTATGTTTTGCCAGCTGTTTTACTTTACGAAATAATCGACCGTTTCCATACATACCAACGACCCTGTATATCTAATCAAAAGGACAACATCATATCAAATCCCTTTCTAATAAAAAAGGTTTATACGGAGAGTTATTTATATTTTATTTGTCTAAAAAATTACCATGTGATATAGAAATAACTGCCAATCTATCAAAATACGGCCTGCAAGCGGCCCGAATCTGGCGACACTGTCACCGGGGAAATAATAAGAAAGAAAAATGATCGTGATTGATTTGACGCGAAAAAATCCGCCGTGGCCTCTTGACTGTTTTGACGACGACATTTTTTTCGGCACGATTGCCTTGATATGTTTTTCTTCCGGTTTCTGTTTCGTTTTTTATTTGATTTGATATATGTTTAAAAAATTCGGGTTGTCTAAAAATAACCCTAAGGAGGCATCGTCTTGATTTATTTCCTGAGAAGTTATCTAAACAATAAACAAAAGAAAATCGGTAATTTTACAAATATTTAGTTAATTAAAAATTCGAGTGATTTTACCAGTAGTTGGGATTATACCAGGTTATGTTTAAGAAACAACTTGTTTAAAATAATCTATGCTACGAACTACTGCTTTACGGGTTATTGTAATCTTGTTACAATTGGGTCGAACGACCCGATTGTTATACGCACTTCCACCTACAGGTGTGCGTCTGTCGTCGTCGTCGTGGTGTCAATTCGAAATTCTTTCTATTTTTTTAATTTTTCCAAAAACTGTTCAAGGTTTTATAATAATTTTGAATAAGTCATCAGAAAGCGCTCATCAAAATACGTAAAATGTATATTTTGAATTTTAAAAACTCTTACATATTGTGCAAAAATTAAAATTAAAAGTTTCTATTAAAAATGAAAAATTTGATAGGAAAATTATTTTTTCTTATTGAATAACGCAGGGGTCAACAAATTGACTGAAGCCTTATTGCAGTCTAAAAAGTTGAATTAGATCATTTGCAACATATATAGGCTTGGTTTAGTTCCCTTAAGATTGAAACATATTTTTTTCTAAGTTATTTCGGCAAATAGAATTTTTTTTAAAAGCATTAGTAGGTCAAAAAATTTATTGAGACCTATCTACGTCCTCAAAACTATAATTTTGCTAAAAAAAAACATATAAGTTTGCCACTAAAAAAACAAATTTAAGGTTTCTATGCCACGAAAACTGGCCAAAAATCACGGACTATTAACATTATCATTTCAAAGAGACGGCCATGAAAAACACGTGCTTGTAAATTAAAAAATATTATCTGAACAGTTAACGTCAAATTGTCATAAAGTTCGAGTTTTAATTTAATTTTTTAAGTGTTAGAAGTTGTGGTGCATGGCTTGAAAATTGTGAAATGTGTTTTAAGAAATCTTTCCTTTCTGTGGGGATACTAATTTTTCTACAAATGGTCGTATTTATTTCAAAAAATTAAACATGCAAAAGTAATTGTAATATGTCTAGGGACCATACGCGTAAAGAGTGATGAAACTTTTAATCAACGAACTCTGGCGCTGTTATTTAATACTTTGTAATGTTTTTGACCGGCTGTAGTGTACCGGATGTCCCAATAAATTATGTTTGACTTGAACAAAATTCATATTAAAAATGGAAAAATGCACAGAACTATTTCTCTTTGCATATTAATAATGAAATGCATTGTTATATCAATTTTATTGAATATGAAAGTTCACAAATTTATGGCTTTTGGGGAAGGATGTTTGCTCTAAAAGCTTGCCCATTGCCATTGAGATAGGATCAGTGGCGTAGCGTATAGGGGGTCAGGGGTAGCGATCGCCCTGCATGGCCTCGTGCCGGCCATATCGGTATTTCCTAATATGTTCGGGAATTATACTTGTAAAAAGATAAATTTATTAGTGTTATTTTATGTTACTAAGTAAAAACATGGACAACGACGCTAAGCGTCAAAAAATTTCTGGGACTACTTTTCGTAAAGATAGAAAAAGAAAAATGATGGGGCTAGCACTATGTCCGGTAGCATTTCTGGATTGCGAACCAGAATTCAGCAAGAGGTTCCAGATATATATATTTACTGCTGTGCTCATAACCTAAATTTGGTTTTGGTGGATACAGTTAATTGCTGTCCAGCGATTAAGGTCTTTTTCGGAACACTGGAACAAGCCTACGTATATATTACCAAAAGCTACCCTCGTTTAAAATTATTCGAAACTATTCAAAGGCAACTAACAGGGATAACAGAAAACTTACACTAAAAAGCTCTGTATTACAAGATGGGCAAGCCACAAAAGTGCTGTTGATTCTCTGTATCAAAATATTTAAGCTGTAGAAGCAACCTTACAAAATATAACTTCCGGAGAACTGACCAACGCTACAGCAAAACAGATGGCAGAGGCTCCAGGGATGTTAAACACCAAACAAAACATTTGAATTTAAGTTCCTGCTTTTGGAAAGATTTGTTTACAAAAAAATGTATGCCTTACCTAACTATACAAAAATATGATTTAAATTTGAACACAGCAGCCTTTCTAGTAAGAACTACTGAATATAAGCTAAAAGCTCTTGGAGATGAGCAGACATTTCTACGATTGAAGGCAGATGCGCTAAAAATTGCAACAAAATGTGAAAGTAATTTAAATTTTGCCGAAGTAAGAGTACGTTAAGTAAAAATATTTTGGGATAAAATTCAAGAAGATTTTTCGCTTCGCGATCCGGAAGAAATTTTTAAAGTTATATAAAAAATATAAATATTTTATGTGGCTCTTGACACATTTTTTATTCAAACCCTTGACACTAGATTTGCGGATTTTATTAATGTGTCACAGAAACTTGATGGTCTGATTGCATAAAATATTAAGGCAACCGAAAACAATATAATGGATTTAACAATTTTTTATGAAAAGGACTTGAGTCCCGAAATTCTTGATGAATATAATTAAGATAGATAATCAGAAGATAATCATTTAAAGACGGAGGAAATTTTACCTTTTATAATAATCAACAACTTGGAAGATGTTCACCCTAACTTAAGAAAAGTTTACAATAGCAAATAGCGCCGGAGCAGAAAGGTTATTTAGTAGGCTGGCAAAAATTAAAACATTTCAGAGTTCTACAACTGGTGAAGGACGGCTAAATGACCTTTCATTAAATAGCATTGGGAATGATTATGCCATGGACTACTTCTTTTCCAAAACTTGAAATAAGGGCACCCCTTTAAGTTTTATCCGTTTGACGCCGCCCCCCCCCCTCGACCTCTCAACCACACTGGATGGGACCACTAAAGGTTTACTATACCAAATTGGATAGTTTTAAGAATATTTTCTCCTGATTTTTGGAGAGCCGCGTTGCTTTGAAGATACAGCACAATAATGATTTTTAGACAAATTATGCTGCAATGGGCCTACAAAGTTCAAAAATACGTTTAAAAACATTATGATTTGATGAATATTTGAAAACTGAGGAGAATATTGGATTATGGATTCATGCGTTTTATTGCTTTTGGTAGTCATTTCCAGTAGTTTTCGTAGATTAAGAAGCTACTTTAATATTAATTTATGCAATAAAATCATGATTTTTTGGAAAAATTTTGATTGCCCTTAATCTTTAAAACAAAACGGCTTCCTGAAAATAATTAAAAAATAAAATATTATTAAATGTACCCAAGGAATAACCTATTGCACTTTTGCCGTATGTTGTGCCTATAAAATAATTTCTATTTAGCCTGAAAATATTAGTAATTACAAATAATATCCTTAATACACCCCTGACACAAAATGGCATGGCCGAAAACGATTCTTATTATCTTCACCCCATTTCTTAAAGGACCTTTTTACCTCACTCTTTACTTTTGAAGTCTTTTAAGGGCAGCTATTTTTATTTTAATTAAAAGAGTTATAATTGGGTAATTAATAACGGAAGTTGCGACGCTATCTTACGTAAATATCCAGGGAACGCCTTTTTCTTTTACCGAATTTAATGTAAATTTTCCACACTTGGCTTGTTGCTAAAGACCAGATAACGCTTTTAATTTAGAAGCTTTTAGAGAGATGGCTATTTTTTTCTTTTCTCAGTTGGATCGTTATTTTTGCTTCTAAAAAATAGATTTATTCTTTATGACATTTTGTTAAAACAAGTTCATTTTAGGGACGTAAACTTTTCGGGACATTTTATAACCCTTAAAATTAAGTACTTAACATCGTAACTTTCGGTATTAATTACCCAATTACAACTCATCCCTTATTAAAACAGGAATAATTGCCTTTAAAAGAGTTCACAGAACATCCGAAAGTTGGATTTAAAATATTTATAAACAGCAATTCATCTCATCAGTTGTTAATTTCAACTTTAATATAAAGCAGACAGATTTAGTATTATATATCTCTTCTCGTAAGAAGAAGTAAATAATTGAATATTAAATACTTTTGAAACCACGACTGTCTATGCATCTCAACAACTTGTGACCTTATCAAACCCAAATTGAACTGTTTCAAAGCAGTGGCGGCTCGTGAACTCTATTAGTAAGTTTGCTGCATAGATAAAAAAAAATACCGCGGCAGGGAAAAATTTTCTTTGGACCACGCCCATTTATAAAAATTGTAAATTATAAATTTTACCACGACTTTTACCCGCAGTTTTAATATTTAACTCGGGCATAGGGCGACAACGCTTTTCCACAACTATGTGTTTTTCATACGTTTTACGTAAGTTTCAGTGGGTCTCTGCTATTGCTGCCAGATTTAAAGTACAATTTGCGCCGCAAAAATTTTTGGGTGCAACGCCCTTGTTTGTTGACGAATCTTGCGTTTCAAGTAGGAAAATTAATAATACCTAGATAAAAATATTAACATATTTTTTAAAAGAATACTAAACTTATATAATAATTAATATAAAGCATTTTTCTTGTTACATCCACAAATTCATTCCTTTTTAAAATAAATGTCTCTATTAAATGTACGTGTAGGGTAAAGTAAGGTAAGTTGGTGATATTTTCAATTTATCATGAGCTATTTGAATTCCTGGAAATATATAATTTTTTTGACCTACTTATCCGAAAGGCTTATGTTTCAAACAATCGCTCATTGACAGAAAACGCTAAATTATGTCAAAAACGCCTTTAGAAAAATACCGTTTCGTTAGGTAAATTGGTTATAGGTAAGTTTATTTGGCGATAGCGGTAAGGTATTGTGGTGATATATGGAATTGGGAGGAATTAAAAAGAAAATAATTGAAAACGTGTATGTATATTATCAAATATGTATTTTACGTATCAGAAACCATAATAATTTGTATTCTGACTCGTTTAAACAATTCTCATCACAACTGTCACACATAAAGATGTCTTCATCATCAGGTCTTGCTTGACAATTTGTGTGATACGGAACGCAACAAAAGGAACACTGAACCCATAACGCACCATTTTTGGCTTTCTTATCATCTTGGTATCTGATTCCGCAGACACCACAAAACCAATCATCATTGTCTTATTTATTTCTCTTTTTTTTACTTTCAGATTTCGTGTTAGAAGCTCTAGAGCTTATTACCCCTGAAGGTCCTGGTTGTGACTGTGTTGATAATTCAGGATCAGTTAGCCATTTTACACTGGAGTCTCTGGTTTTAAGTTGTGGTTTTACTTTGCTCGCTGAACTTGTAGAAGGGAGTAAAAATAAATCCTCGACGCTGGATTTTTCCAAAGGGGGATCAGAAAGAATGATATTATCACTTTCAGTGGCTGGTTCATCTAAAAAAGTTTCCGTTAGCTTTGATGGGGCTATAGCTTCAGGCAAGATAGCATCTTTATTCAAAGGACTGATTTCACTTTTCCGAAACGCGTGTTCAATATTAATGGGGGTAAAACTTTTAATCATTGCTACAGAAAAAAATTCGTTAAAATTATAGCGGCTGGGTTTTCCACCGTTTTTTTTTTCATGCGATCATTTAAGCAGTTGGTCCAAGCGGATTTTAAGGGACGATATACGCCTACATCCAGGGGTTGGAGAAGATGGCTTGTGTGTGCTGGAAAGGTGAAGAGATGAATATCATTTTGCTTTGCTAGTTCTAAGACAGCCAGAGACAAATGTGAAGCATGAGACTCCATTAAAAGAATTATGGGTCTTTCTTTTGGTACGGATGTAATAAAAAATTGGAACCATTCCAAAAAAATGTCGGAGTTTATCCAGCCTTTCGGTGACAGTTTTCCTAATGAGTTAGGAATGGCTTCACGGGCTAGATCGGGATTCCAACGCACACCTTTGAAAATTACTAGAGGTGGTATAAAGGAGCCATTATTACAAATACGCACCCAAGAACTGTGGTTGTTTTCTCCCTAATCTGCATAAGTCCTTTTGTAAACATAACGGCTTGCCTAAAGCAGTCACAACTTTGTTGGGTTTTACTACAAAAGATAACCCCGTTTCGTCACAGTTCCAAATTCTGCCTGGCGTATCTTTAATGCCTAATTTCGTAATAAGAGACTCTAATTTTGTATAGAAATCAGCAAGCATAGTAGGATTTGCCATGGATGCTCTATATGCAGCTAAGTTTTCTGGCACACGTAATGTTAGGCCATATCTTTTTTTAAAGTTTACCCACCACCACATGCTAGCTATTTCATTGTCCTCCATAAAAAAAATTTCACGGCCAACCGCTTTTGCAACTGAAAACGCTAGTTTTCTAATATTCTGGATGGTAAGACCAAACCCTAATTCTTGCATAGATATAATATAATTATATATACGGACTTCTAATTCTGCCGGCAGGGCAAAAGGTCTTCCCAACTTTGGTAAATCGTGGATCACCGGATTACCTTCCGCATTTTCAGTCTTACTTAAATATCGCTTTAAAGATGTCCAGGCAATCTTCATATTCTTCGATGCTTTATACAGGGTTGGGCAAATGTTCCGGAACGGCTTAATTACAAGCGAACGAAAAGTGTTATCGAATCGGGGTTTTGGGCAATCTATAGGACAAAAATTTTACTATTTGACTGGTATACCATATGTCAGTAATGTCACCAACTGTCAAGTGTCGACGATATTTTTTTATTTTTTTAAATGGAACACCCTGTATAATATCAGATATTCTAGATCTTCAATAAATTACAAATATTTTTCATATAGCATACCATATGATTAAATTCAACTGTTTCGGAAATACGGGCAAATGAATGTAGTACATTTTATTTAAACAAAACCAAGGTAATAACTTTAAAACACAATAATATAAAATAATGGTTATTTAATTAAATGTTCAAAATGTCGTCCTTCAGCCACCTGACAGTGTCCAATCCTGTCGGAAAATTCAGAACGCACGTTTTGCAAATGTTCACGAGAAATAACATGCACAGCATCTAAAATTCTGTTTTGAAGATCCTCCAAAGTCTTAGGTTGTGTACGATATACGACAGTCTTTAAATGACCCCAGAGGTAGAAATCTAGAGGTGTTAAATCTGGAGATCTAGGAGGCCATTCAATGGACCCTCTCCTACCTATCCACCTTCCAGGAAAAGTTTGATCTAAATAATTTCTGACATGTATACCAAAATGAGCTGGCGCCCCATCTTGCTGAAACCAAATGTCATTCGCTAGTATTTGATCGTTAACCTGATCATGATATAAATTAATCAAATTTGGTATAATTCTATTTCGAAGCAGATCTAAGTAGTAAATAGATGTTAAGTTTCCATCAAGGAAGAAAGGCCCAATAATATGGTTTCCAATTATACCTGCCCACACATTTAATTTTTGGGGGTGTTGCGTACGGTGCTCAATCATCCAATGGGGATTATGGTCTGACCAGTATCGACAGTTGTGCCTATTGACGAAACCATTAAGACAGAATGTAGCCTCGTCAGAAAATAAAATACGACTTACAAAGTTAGGTTGTAGGTCTATGTAGTCCATTATTTCTTGACAAAATTGCATACGCCTATCAGGATCGTCCTCTGATAGTTCTTGAAGCAAGCTGACTTTATAAGGAAACATTTTATTTTTTTTGAGGATTCTTCTAATTGATTTTTCGCTGTTTTCATGTGCAAGAGCAAGCTTTGGAACTGACGTCTGTGGTTCTTCTTGCAGGGCAAGCAAAACATCCAGGGATTTCTCGTCATTTGTAGCAGTTTTCGGACGACCTGTTTTTGGCAAGTTTTTTACCGTACCCGTATGCTCAAAGTTATGGAATATTCTATTAGCAGTTGATTTAGAAATGGGATCTCGAACAGGAAAACTTTGATTGAAAAGGTCGGTTGCTTCTTGAAAAGATCTCCGTCTATCACCATATCCTATCATCATAAGCAGAGTAATCCGTTCTTGTTCAGTTAGCTGAACCATAGTTTTATCAGTTATATCAGAGGTTTAGTCGATAAATAAAAAACTCGCACAACTCACTTAATACAAATAAATAAAAATTATATAGGAAATGTGTCAGAGTGACACTTGGGAGTCATGGAAACTAAGACTTTTATTTGGAATGTCATAATAAAAGAAATATGTTGCTTGATTTTTAAACAAAATGTAATATGGGCTTTCTAGATTCATTTGCCCGTATTTCCGAAACAGTTGAATTTAATCATATGGTATGCTATATGAAAAATATTTGTAATTTATTGAAGATCTAGAATATCTGATAATATACAGGGTGTTCCATTTAAAAAAATAAAAAAATATCGTCGACACTTGACAGTTGGTGACATTACTGACATATGGTATACCAGTCAAATAGTAAAATTTTTGTCCTATAGATTGCCCAAAACCCCGATTCGATATCACTTTTCGTTCGCTTGTAATTAAGCCGTTCCGGAACATTTGCCCAACCCTGTATATAGACATACCCTCTTCACGAACCATTTGTGCTGCTCGAACCATATCTTGCTTTTCATAATTTCAATAGTTGCCGTTCGGCATTTCTATTGGCATCTGATGATAATTTGGTGATTAGGTATGTTGGTGATAATAGGTATGTTGGTGGTACCCTGAAATGAAAATATAATTATATTCTTTAAAAATATACTAAATTTACTATTATCAACAACGTCAAAATACTTTAAAGTCCGCTAAAAAGTCTCATAACAATTTCATTTAAAAGTCCCTGTCCTAACATCACAGTTTTTCATGCAAAGTTGCTAAGAAAATGGCCCAATAACTTAAGCCGTAACAAGAGAAAACAATGTTTTAGGCTCAATATTATTTTACCACATTAAAAAGTAGCATATTTTCTATAGGATAACATGGAAACAAACTCTTACCTTTTAATATTTCGCTTACTACACATAAAATCAATTTATATCACAAAAATCTTGAAATTTAACGACTTTATTTACTGGCAAGGACGAAA
The DNA here is from genome assembly GCA_963920685.1 of Polydrusus tereticollis. Taxonomy (NCBI): domain Eukaryota; kingdom Metazoa; phylum Arthropoda; class Insecta; order Coleoptera; family Curculionidae; genus Polydrusus; species Polydrusus tereticollis. Next base: position 120,860,462 of record OY987329.1, read on the forward strand.
AGTTTTCGTAGACATAAACAAATGAAGCGAAGCGCGCCGAAGACCATGCAGCATGAAGGGGATATTCCACAGATCCGACCGACAAGATTCGAGGCCTCCCCGTCAATAGGTCAGTTGGTGGGAAATTGTTAAAAACTATCACCAATTTGCCTTTATCACCAACATACCTTACTTTACCCTATAGCTTTTTTCTCTACTTATACTAGATCTTTCAATAATAATATCTGGTAATGGTCTACCTTTTGCTTTTATATCTTTTCTTCGTATGAATATTTAAAAATTCTCTTCACATTAATTAAATTGAAGACCACTTCCATAGTACACTGCACAGTTAATAATTGTCACAGCAATACACAAAAACCACCCTCGCACTCAATTATTATTGTTTTTAAGTTCAACACGCCGGCGCCGTATACTAAACAGTCGCGTAAAAATTCGATCGATACTATTCAATACCGTATCCCGCGAACCGCACTGCGCTGGACTAAATGCAGCAAACTCTCCAGTTAAATCACGGCTTTATTTTATACCGTTACGGGGGAAGCGGAGTGCGCGCGGGTGTTCGAAGGAGCTCACCGAGCCCGATCGTGTTGCCCAGATCAAAAATAATTCAGCGACAGGGTAGTGTCGATACGATATTCCATTGGTCGACTTAACTTTGGTGATCGCCGCGGTATTTACAGTCCGCCACACACACGAGTCTAGAGCTGGCAAAACAATCCGAGTAAGAATTATTACAATTGAAATGAAATATTTTTTATAGATTATGTAATTATTATTATTTTTCTTCATTTTTTTGGGAGCTCTGCAGGACTGCAGCGCTTATGCACCAGCCGCCACTGTTTGAAAGATTATAGCAGATTAACTGTTCAAGAAATTTAGAAAACACACCTGCTAAATACCAACAGGGTTTTCTATTGTTTGTTGTTTGCTCTATATTCAATTCAAATTTAAATTCAAATTCAAAATTTAAAATACGCTTTATTGTCCGAAAATAATTCTTGTTGACAAATCAGTACAGTACACTAATTATACTACATGAACATTAAACTAAGCTAAATACAAGCAATAAGCAGTCATAAAAATACAAACTATCTAAGACAAACAGAAACAATTGCATGTATATTTGACAGCAAGCTGTTCTTGGAGATTACAGATCTGAACTAAAATATAGGGGTTTTCTATTAAAAAAATCGTCGATAATGTCATATCTACTACATGAGTTACCCTGTATAATAAATATATATGTCAAAATATGCGCAATTAAAAATTATTATATACGTGTCCGAGAATTTTTACGAAATGTTTTTAGATTATTAATGATTGAAGTTGTTCCTTACTTTATGTACACACTGTATATTTGTAGGAACAAGGAAAAAAGATTGCAATACGTTAATATTATTTTAATACTGACTGAAAGCTTGGTTTGGAGTTATCTTGCTACTGAAATTCGCAGAGATGGAGCAATACAAGTCATTTATACTGTTATAATTCGGATTTGATTCCGCTCTTTAAGTCACTTACAATTTTGCAGGCCTCTTTTTGTTTAGTTTTAGAGTTAGCTATTCGGCTCCTAAAGTAACACTGCTTAGCCACCTTCACCGAATACTTCTGAATATTCTACGATACGCATTAAAATACAAAGCTAAAATTCATTCGCCACTGGAATACTGCTGCATTTAATCTAGAAAAAACTGACAAACAACCTTAAAAGCTGAGGACATCGATGATGTGATATTTTATTAAAAAAAAAACACAGATTTTTTCGATCCAATATATAAATAGCACTTTATCCATCAGCTCGTAATTCAAATTTTAATTTAAAAACGCGAGAGACAATTTCAACATTCTTTTCTCCCTCGAAGACGACTATACTCGAGACTTTATTGCATCAATGTCACACTTTCCCTCATTGTTACCCTTTTTCCAGTCACCCCTAAGAAAGAAGGATTTAATATCGTTTTTGGGGGTCGATTTTATGAGCCAAATAGGGGTTACAAGAGCGTTTCGGTACACAGAACATAAAACTAATTTAAGCCTGACTTGCCTTTGTATGAGATAAGGGCCTGATTAGGACTAATGCGCAGCAGAAACAATTTTTACCCTACAGAGAGCAATGAAAAATATAAGACAGACTTTTTATTCCTTTACAATACTTGAACAAAACATGAACAACTAAACATGAACTCACAAGGGTGTTAAGTTTAACGTTAAGCTATTTAACAAATTTTTCACATATTTTACATTGTTTAATAAAAGATTCAATATCTACTGTTATGTTTCGCCAGTAAAAGATCTTCCTGGCACGTGCCTTGGTCTTTTCTATCCCCAGGTGGCCCTCATGTAGAAGTTTTAGCATTTTTTTTCTAAGACTATTAGGAACTATAAGCTTATTCTCAAAAAATACTAAATTTTCTGAAATGGAAATATTATCTTTGAGTTTAAAGTATAATTTGACGTTATCCGGTATTTTGTGTTTTTGAGTAGGCCAGCCTTGCAACACATAGTTGGTTACTATTTTTCACTGGGGGTCATTAAGAGTCTCGTGTCTGAATTGAGTTTTCCTGGTCTAAGACATAGCTAAATATTTAACAAGTGCATGAACTGCATAGTCAATTTCTGCGTTTGATTTTAATTTGGGGTGTTGCATAAAATCCCTAGAGAGAGTGTCTGCAATAACGAATAACAATATTTTGAAATTATCAGGTCCGATCTATTTTTTGGATACTCTGGGTAAAATTAAAATAGGTGATCTTATTGGTGCTTAAAATAGGAGCATTAATGGGTCTCAAACGAATTATATTAACTTTTTCGTGCCTTTCATATTTTCAGAGTTATTTGAAAAGTCCTCTTTATAGTGAGACATCCTGTAACAATACTTTATAGAAAATCCTAATGACTTTGTTTCAAGAAGCATTTCAACTTAACTTATCAAATACCTTCTTATCAAAAACTTTATTTAAAGCGACGTGCCACGACAAAAAATTCATACATTTACTCTGGAGAAAAACCTTTATCCAGAATCACTTTTCTCGTCTCTACGTTCGTTCCAGACTGATGCGTCCGTTGTAGCTTATCCTGACCAAACACAATACTCGCCTGTCAGCTCTCGTTGACATTATACTATCTAAAGTTTTTTTTGTAGAGTTATGTCCTTGTCATATTATGATGCTAAAAGGAAACCTGTATAGGTCCTTTGTCTGGAAATGCATAAGACCGCAAAACGAATTTTTGCAGCTGTTTTGGTAGTCTGGTTTACTACCTGCTTTAAGGCTACAAGGGTAATAAGGAGAGAGTTTGAAAGATTCGTTGCTTAACGAGAGAAAATTACAATAATAAAAACTAACACTATGATTCTTGCCAGGTTATACAATTCGCGCTTAAATCATAGAAAATTATAGCTAAACAATAATTTTCTTTGGTTCAGCTAAACTGAGGTGCATCTTATATCGCTACTTAAACAATTTATCGATCGTTGTAAAGTGTGTTCACAAATATAAGAAACGGACCTAAATGACTGCTAATATTAGGGTATTCAAAATATAATAAACAACAAAAAAACCAGTTCTGTGAAATGACATGGGCGTAATAAATTTTAAGTACCGTACTCAGGTTAATAAAAATGCGGATAAGCCAGGGTCCTTTTTGATTTTACTCTGTCAACGTACACTGTTGAGTTTAGTTTGTTTTTTAAAAATGTTTCGTCCTTGGTGTTCTAGTGAGATTTGTGAAAGCAACGAAACTGAAGTAAATAACAGAGTGCATTTATCAACAGATGCCAAACAGATTATAAAGAATGTGTTTTTGACATTAATGTCGCGCGGAAATTTGTGCCCTAAAGAAGTTGTAAAGGAAACGGCTTTACTTACAAAAAAATCCTTTTCCGCAGTTTGGAAAATTACACAAGGGCCAATTTTGGAACGCAGATAAGTGATATTGGAAAATCAAGAACGTTGGACCAAGGAGACGAGGAACTTATACGACGAAAAATTTATAAAATGTATGAAGAGCAAAGTGTACCAACGTTGGACAATTTAATGAAAAGGCTGACAACAGATGAAACAGAATTTAAATGCTCAAGAACGACATTGCGGACGCGCCTTCAACACATGGGTTTTATATTCAAGGCGAAGTTTAATTGAACTTGCGTTTCTTGACTAAAGTTTAGTGCATAAATTGGAAACGCTGGACTAGAGTACCCACCTATCAATCAAGTAATAGATAATTTCAGAACATATGATTTTGACAAGAAGTATAACCTAAACTTGTCACTTTGCCCCCCAGCAAATATGGCCGTTGTCAAATATGTAATGGTAATTTCATGGCTTTGACATAAACTTTAACCTAAATTTGTCAAATTTGCCCCCCAGCGACGTCATCCTTAAATGGTCAATTCTGGAAACTCCTCATTGGCAGCGTCATTAATATTTTCGAAATTATCCAAATCCGTTTTAAATTTTTACTTTTCATCTTAAACGTCAAACTTGACTTTTCAGCCATAATTGTGCAATAGTTAAAGCTAGCTTAAGATTACCTTTTCTTTAAACCCAACTTAACCCTTGCTTGTACAACCGGGCATAATTGGTTTAAGCGAATTATAAACAATATTACTAAAATTTATTTGTTTGAAATTTTCAAAATACATTACATTTTTGTAAATTCAATTGGAAGTTTAAGACTTCGTCAGACAGTCGTGGGTTAGACTGACTGACGGAGCCTTTATTCCTATTATATCCAGGGCCGTAACTAGGTGATATTCTACTATAGGCAAGGTTTCTTTTTTGCGCCCCCTAGAGAAATGCGCTGCAGTAGGGAGGGGGGATACTTTACCATTTTTTAAAGAACACACAAAGTTTATATGTAAAACTTTTTTACTTTTTATTAAATAAGTTATAAGTTTATTAATATGCTTTGCTTTAAAATAAAATTTTTTATCAGTTAATTATTAAGCTTAGTTATTAATAAGAGAAGATTATATATGTATTGTAAAACTAAAAAAAAATAAAATAATAAAATATTGGAATGTGTAGGTAAAAATAAAATACTTACAAATAGACTCTACGCTCTACTTAAATATTTGATAAGGAAGATAATAATAAGATTATAAAGTCTTTCTATGGATAATATGGCAGTATTAGATAATCTTTCTTGGGACATGGTCGCTCTTAAATGAGTTTTTATAAGTTTCAATTTTGAAGAAGATCTTTCACAAGAAGCGCTGGTGACTGGTATTGTAAGAAAAATTTGTAATGCTGTAGCAAGATTGGGATACACTGCCAGTAGCTCAAATTTATGTAGGTTTTGGTACATTTTCAATTCAGATTGACACTGGAAACCAAAAAGTTTTTGCGCTTGACATTTCTGCTTTCTGAATAAATTCGTTGCAATTGAAGTCGTTTGGATATTGAACGCACAAATTTTTAATGCATTTTTCAGTACCAGAAATACTCATTTTGGAAGAATTGCTCCATTACGAAAACTTAAATCACTGCAAATCTCATGTATACCTTTATATCTGTTACTTAACTGCATTATTATTGAATCGATGACTTAAAATAATAGTTGTTTTTGTTTTGTTTTTGGGTCTAAATAAACTCATTAGAAAGTCGAAATTTTTAAGATTTTTTTGTAAATTTTTTGCCTCAATTACTGTTTCAGCAGAATATATTGAAACATTAGTCATCTCTTCTAAAAGATCCAAAACCAATTTAAATTGAGTAATAAGTGCGTTTAACGCTAATGCTTTGGATGACCACCTTGCATCGCTAAAGCCTTTTAAAGTAATATTTATTGTGTTTTTTAATTTACTCCAGCGTACCGTGGAATGTGCAAAAAAATAAAATACATTTTGAGTAATTCCAAAAAAGGTTATTATTTCGAGACTAACTGAAGCACTGTGTAATGCCACTAAATTTAAACTATGTGCAGAGTATGGGACAAATCTTGCAGTAGGATTTTTTTGCAATATCCTAGCTTGTACGCCTTGATATTGACGTGCCATATTAGAGCCCCTGTTATAGGCCTATTATTTATATTTGTAATATTTTGAATATTAAGATCTAATTCCTTTAATACTATTTCAAGAATATTGGCCAATGCATAACCAGTTTTTTCTTTTACCTCAATAAACATCAAAAATCGTTACTCAACTAAACATATTATCGCATTTTTCTCTACATATCTTACTACTAATCACAATTGTTCTGATTTCGTTACATTAGGAGTTTTATCCAAAACAACCGTAAAATATTTTGCATGTTTTATTCTTGTGACAATTTCATTTTTAACAGCATTACCAGCTATGGCAATAAGTTCGTTATGGATCTTTGGCGAAACGTACTTTTTTGATATCCGGAGTCTATATGCTGCTTAAGTATATAGAATAAATTTATTTATGATTTTTGCGCCCCTTGTGGCTTGCGTCCATAGGCAAGAGCCTACTTTGCCTATACCTAGCTACGGCCCTGATTATATCTTCAGCATAATTCAAATAATTGTTTCATTTATTAAGGATATTAATACGATATATTAATATACGAATTTTAAAATCATTATTAATCAAAATTTAAAATCCAAAGCAGGTTTGGAAATCTTAACTTATGAACTATCAACAAAATTTTTTTTGAAGCCTCAATTTATACAGATACATGCTCTTGTACTTTGAGAACGCGGGTTATATTTGCGGTCGAAACAATACTTGATTTCAATTTAGCATTTCCTTCCTCCCTTATCTGTCACGACCGTGTCAACCCTCAAAGTCCTCCGAAAACTTTAAATCACATCTCAAATAGTTTCAGTGGCCGTTCTCGACACAAGTCCGGTTTCCTCGTTGAAGATTGGGCTCCGGGATTAAACATATTGCTCTCCAGTTTGTTTCATTTTCCGACAGATTGCGCCAAACTTAATTTGACTGTTCGCCCTCGGAATTTCTATTGCGAAAGGGAGATAAACGTCCCGAAAAGTTTGATGGTAAGGAAGTTATTAGTATTTGTGTTGTTTTGAAGATATCCTTAACTATTAGGTACACAACATTAATACTAATGTTATTGGGAAGAAATTATTACCACAAAAGTCCACTTTGAAACCTATTAAACACTTAGTATTTTTTTTCCTAGATTTCCTTCAAATATACAGGTCCTGCAAAAGTGCGTCGGTCTTCTACGGATTAAAATAGGTATTTCATGGCAGTTCTCACCCCCTAGCTTAAATTTGAAATTGGGATTAGGTAAAGCTATGATTGATCTTAACTTTAAGTTTACCTTAAATTAAAATCCGTTGTACAAACTTCTCCTCTCTGAATCTTAGCTAGGATGTTGGCAAGTCTGGCAACAACATCAATCTAGTGAAATTGTTAGCTTCTTTTTTATTTTTTATTTTTACGTCAGGATTTTATCCTTTGACATCTGTTATTCAATGTGTACTGTTTGGGTATTATCGTTTACAGAAATTTTGATATCGGCTCTTGCCTTAAATAATTTTGGTTCGTTCGTTTTCTTTTAAAAGTTTTTGTCTGCAAAGTTTTGGCACCTTTTTCTATTATATTTCATATAGTGCCTCTCTACTATGGATTTGGATTGGGACCAACAGGGAGCCAGTCTTTTGGTAGTAATGATTTATCATTTCCGCTTATTTAAATAGGGATTTTTTTAAAACTTTTAACAGTCGCGATTTTAAAATAGCTTGACAGAATCGCGCCAAAATTTATGAGCATACTGTACGAGATATTAGCTTTCAAATGATGTATCATAAGCTGTATGTTTCCATTAAAAAAAAATATTGATGTCGTCATATCTTTGACAAATGTTCATATAGAAACAAACGAATAACGTATGAGCATATATAAAAACTAAATTAACGTGTCCGAGCATTTTCCCCAAAAGTGACAGGTTAGGGCTATATTAATTTTATTCCGGACTTCTGGGCAGCCCTGTATATGATAACATTTTTAAAAATGAAACGCCAGCTCTATTTTAAATATATCCTACCTTATTTTTTTCTTTTTATGATAGGGCACACTACTGCATCATTAATCCTATATAGCGCTCTACGAGCGGTGCGTGTGCGTAGGGAACGATTCACGTTGGTCTTGAATATTTGGAGATTATACTCGTTGAGGAACACGGCCTCAGCGAGGTTGTGGAGGTGTCGTTCGAGGGATACTAAGGTGAACTCCGTACGGGTGGGCTACAGTAGTTCTTAGTGTATTTCTACCATGCTCCGCTCTGGGTGGAATCCAGCGGGCAACCTCAGTTGAGCACTTGCGATGAAAATATTTTTAAAATCGTCTCAAGTCGCCGCCAACCTGCCTTCGATGCTCACGGCTTTCCAGGTTGTTTGTCAGATTTTGATCACCGATCAAGCGAATGGATGTTCTTTGAATGGAGTCTCAGGGCATGTTTAGGAGCAGAGCCCCAAATATGCGAACAGTACTCCAGCGATGGTTGAATTTGGGCTTTATAGAGCATCAAGATTTGTTTGGGTGTATAGAGGTTCTTTGTTCGGAAAAGTATTCCAAGATTCTGCGAGGCTGCCTTAGCAATGGCCACACCGTGACTATACCAAGACATATGACTATCTGAATTGATATTCTACTTGGTTACTGTTACCCCAAGACAGAATTTCTTCCAAGTCTTTGTTGAGATGTGAGACCTCTTGCTGCCTATAGAGATGTGCATTAGCAGCCGATGTCCGAGCATCCAAAGTAAAAGATGAAACTAGTGTGCTGTCATCAGCAAAGCTATATATAAGATTTTTAGTTTTTTCCAAAACATCGTTAATGTATAGTATAAAGAGGGTAGGCGACAAGATAGAACCTTGAGGGACTCCGGCGTTGATGTTAAATGTGTCAGAAAGAAAACCGTCCATCGCCACTCGCAGAGTACGGTCCTTAAGAAAGCTTGACAGCCATGAACAAAATTGAACCAGCATTCCGTATGCTCTTACTTTAGTTAGGAGCCCCTCATGTCATACTCGGGCAAAGGCTTTAGAAATGTCCAGTGCTACCCCTCGGAACTCACCATGATATTCTATTGCGTTGTTTCAAAGTGAGTAACATAAGCGAGAAGGTCTCTTGTTGATCTAGACTTACGAAATTCATATTGGCTGTCACTAAAAATGTTGAAGCCTTTCAGGTACTTTAATAATTTTTCGTTGATAGCCTTCTCCATAACTTTTGATATAGCTGTAAGCAATGCGACTGGACGATAGTTCTTTTGCAAGGTCTTTTAGTTTATTTGGGTATGGGCTGGACTCGCGCAGCTTCCCAGCAAGAAGGAAATATTCCTTTTTTCTAAGATAAGTTAAAAAGCCTACAAAATACCGTTGTCAGTTCGTTAGCGTACGTCTTAATTACAACTTGCTCCGCCTCGGGGTAAAAAGTGTCACTAAGCTGGATAAATGAAAACTCATATTTTTTTACTGTTATATTCATTTAACCACGCACCTGGACATAAAAAACATTTCATAAAACATAAATTGAGATTATTTAACATTTAGTATTTATTGGATATCTATTCACTACCGGAATCGTAATGCTGGCAGATAATATATTGACAATTTCTGTCAGTGCAAGCTTTATGTGACCACATTTTACACTAATCCACTATTCGTTGGGTTTGCTATTTCCATATGCTTTAGTGCGAACTAAACAAAAATACTTTTCTTCTGGGGAACCGTCTGATTCTACGTAAACCTTTCTGTTCACTTTCTTCACTTTTGACCTTATAGTTTCTTTCGATGTTTTGTACCTTCGACTATTTTGTTTTTCTTCCCGTGCACCTTTCTCTGGTGTGTCAGTAAATAAGGTTTTCTTTTTTTTTCTGGTTCTTGAGGGTTGTGTTTTGTTGATCAGTTTTAGGAAGGGGTCGGACAAACTTTGGAGTGAATGTAGTCTTGCCTTATAAAGTTATTTTGGAAGTAATTCCATTTAATTCTGATTGAAGCGACGAGCTTAAGTTCAGGTTAGTTCAAGTTAGTTCAGGTTAGTTCAGGTTAGTTCAGGGTAATTCAGAAACAATCTAAAAACATTTTTTTAATCACGTTATTGAGTGAGATTTATGGCAATGATTCTAGAGATACCGTAAATTAAATATTATTTATCTATTTTATACAGGGTGTTTAGCGTAAGGTTTTAGATATGACACATCTTAAACTAATTTTTTCCAAGCTTTTTAAATGGAATACCTTGTATATTATTTGACTATTTGATGTAGAATTTGAAAAGAAATAATTTTTGTAATAACAATTTAGAAAATTGCGTAGTTTAAAAAAGGAATGCTAAAATGTATCTAATTGAAAACATGCTTGTTTTTCCTCGCACCCCAAGCTATTTTGTTAAAAAAACTTTTCTTTGGATAAGACATTAATTTATTATTTTTGATGAATATCTTGAAAACGGTTATAATTTCAAATAAATTGAAATATCAAAAATTATAAGCCTTAAAATTCTGAATCAAATAGTGAAACAATATAAAAGGCGTTCCATTTGAAAAACTATATATTAGTATCATTTTTAAAACATTATTTTAAATACCCTGTATAAAATAAATAAATACCATTTAATTCATGACATCTCTAGACTCCTAGCTCTAAATCTCATACAATGCGGTGGTTAAAAAATACTTTCAGATTTTTTAATGCAATATTTTTTTTTAGTTTTAATCTACAGCCCTTAAACTACTAAAACAAATCAAATAAATTATAAAGAACATTAATACAAACCGAATTATTCAAAATACATGTGTCCCATTTAGAAAAAAAAAATAATTTCGTTAGAACAGAAATCCTAATAAATTCATTTTGACTTCAGTTTATTGAATTTTATTAATGAATTTGTTAATTATCAATTCCTGTTGTGTTAAATTGCGTTGAGACTTGCTGAACCGTCTTCTTGAATTTTCTCGCGCATGTGACATTTCGGCTTCACTATATTTAAATTGGTTAAATGTGCAAGGCATTGAAGTTACCGCGATGAGGTTATCGCCCTTTTTTGGGCCATATTAGGTATGTGAAAATAATTTCCTAAAATATTGCAGGACCTTGCATACTCATGCAGCAAAAATGCAACTTTTAATAAGCACAAAAGGTCTAAGACTGAAGATGATAACCAAGACACTCAGAAACTTTTAAAAAACAAAATTCAAAAGCACTATAGAAGATAAAAAGCATACCATAAAATTAGCAAAGCCGAATAACAACTCTACCTTAAGATATTCCCAAAAAGAATAACGACAGAAAAAGGAGTAAAGAACATCGTTCCACTTGAAAAGTAAACATGGCATCATAAATATGTTCAATAGCATTAGAAGAAAAACTTACATGCCCAAAAACCCTAAAGGGCTATTAAGCAATAACGTCTAAAATTTAATCAAGTAGAACCGAATATCCAAGAGCGAAAATCAGTTTTAACTCCTAAAAATGTCCTTTTTTAATAAAAGTTCTCTCTCTTAATCAACGAGGGACGGTAATAAACAAACTTTCTGAACTGACAGACTTAATAAACTAGTTAATTATGAAGGAACTAATGAAATATTAAACAAATCATGACTTTCGTAAAAGAACTGAAATTAGAAAGTTCTCGCGCGTTTTTCTTGTTTTATGAAAACAAAAGAGAAATTAATTTCGCAAAAGTAATGCGCGTGTCAAATTTTATTACAGGTTTTAGAAATATCTTTTTAAATGGAATTTTAAATTTAGTTCAAAGTAAAGTTGTCTTGCTATTTGGTCATGTGAGGTATAAGTTGCTTGTCAGATCATGGTCACCGATCAAGCGAATGGCTCTTCTTTAGATGGAATCCAGTAATCTCAGGGTATGTTTAGGAGCAGATCCCCAAATATGCGAACAGTACTCCAGCGATGGTCGAATTTGGGCTTTATAGAGCATCAAAAGTTGTTGGGGTGTATAGAGGTTTTTAGTTCAGAAAAGTATTCCAAGCCTCTGCGAGGCTGCCTTACCAATGGCCGCAGCGTGGCTATGCCAAGACATATGACTATCCAAATTGACGCCCAATAATTGAATTGATAAAGTCAAGGGAATCGAATGTCCCGCCATGACTATATCCGGTTCTTCAACATTGACATTTTTAGCATTAAATTCTACTTGGTTACTGTCACTCAAAGACAGAATTTGTTCCAGGTATTTTTTGAGATGTGAGATTTCTTGCTGCCTATAGAGATGTGCAGTGGCAGCTGATGTTCGAGCATCCAAAGTAAAAGATGAAACAAGTGTGCTGTCATCAGCGAAGCTATATATAGGGTTTATAGTTTTTTCCAAAAAATCGTTAATGTATAGTAAAGAGAGGGTGGGCGACAATATGGAACCTTGGGAGACTCCGGCGTTGATGTTAAATGTGTCTGAAATAAATCAATCCATCACCACTTGCAGAGAACGATCTTTAAGACAGCTTGACAGCAATGAACAAAGTTAGACCGTCATTACGTATGCTATCACTTTAGATAGGAGCTCCTCATCTCATACTCGATCAAAGGCCCTGGAAATGTCCAGGGCTACCGCCCGGGACTTCCCATGATGTTCTGTTGTGTTGTTCCAAACATAAGCAAGAATATCCCCTGTTGATCTAGACAAACGTATGGATGTATCCACCAACTTACTAATCGAAAGTTTACATATGCAATCACCACCAGATTCCACCTACTTCCTTAAGAATTGGCGGCCTCCAGCAATAGTAAAGGGGCACTTACGAAGAAAGCCTTGACAAATCCAGCCTTTTCGACCTGTGAGAAGAATAAGTCTAAAAAAAACGGTCGTACCCCCGTTCAAATGATCCAGGACTTAGCTTAAATCTATTTCCGTATTTGAAGTTTGGCCAGCAAAGGTCCGAATCAGTAAAGAAATGAAAGGTAATGCCTGACTTGAAAGAGAGAAAGAGATCCAGAAGGAATAGTAAGTAAAGCATTACTAGTTATTGGAGAAACGTGTATCAACACGTCAAAGAGAATGGGTTGGTAAATGCTGTGTGCATGCGATTTCAATCTCTGCTATTGTTGTCTGTAAATTTTATAATGGTTATAATTTGTTCACGCAGTTATTTAAATTCAGTCACGTATCTTGTCAAAAGCGCATCGCGACGGTACTTATAAAGCGTCAATATTGGGACGCGAGCTCCCTATTGGGCGACAGATAGGTTGGGTCGCATCGCGCGCCGATCGAGAGAGAGACAAGAAGCACGGCGTAAGGGTGAAGAAAGAGAGAGATTCCAAGATGGCTCCGTGAAGCAAGTGTTCTTACGCACGCTCCACGGTTTTAAGGCCTTTTTGGGCAATTAATGGTTTCTTTTTAAGTAGAACTAAGCAGCTAGCGATTCCGCGTTATCTGACGTAAGAAGTGGAACTATCTACGATACCGGGGGATTTTGTGATGAACTTTCAAGTGATAGTTAAAGAAAATAATGTAAAAAAGCAGTTAGTAATGTGAACGTTAAGTATCGACCAGTGTATTTGTCGTGAATCCTTGTAATATGCTACCATAACCTGCAATAAGGAATAAAAACACAAGTGCTTAAGTTAACAATTGTTTGAATCAAAGGTAGCAGAAAATTAACGAACCAGTCAGCAACCCTATAGGCCATGCAGTAAAAATTAATGTAACCACAAGGGAATTAACCAAGTGCGTCATCACTAGTAATATTAAATAGTTGTTTTTAAAGTCAAAATATCAGTTAATAATGTTTTGTTTCTTTCAAAGTACATAGTCGAAAAATAAATATATTTTCAAATTTAATAAGGACGCTCATGCTTACAACCTCATATTAAACTTAAGCGGAATAATTAGTATGTAAGCCACCAAGGGCGTCACAACTAAGTCGAATTTCGTTAAATAACACTAATTACCGGGCTTTTTAGCTCCCGAATTCTTGACAGGAGCCAGTCCGCAGAGGGTTCCGACATCAAAGAATCATCCAGACGTAATTTCCCGGCCGTGGAATCCATTTTAATTAACCTGTAGGACCCCGGGGAAAAGTTGTTCCGAACTTTCCTTTTGGCGAGAACAAATACGGGCATTGCCGAATGCGTCGACGTGTAACATTTAAATCAACCGAGCATGCCGACGCGGAGCTGCCACGCGAGTTCCGACATCCTGTGTATATGTCGGCATTGATTCAGGGACGCAACATTCGTATTATCTTGTGTTAGGGGTTAACTACTTTAAATCTTTTTAAAATCCGAATAAGATTGCGGTCAAAATATCGATTAGATTATCCACGAATTTAGAACCGCATTTCAGCTAGTCGAAGTGGAGTACCACGCAAGCTCTACTTTTCCCTACAAGTCAGTAACATCCACATGTCGCCTAAAAATGAAGGGAAAAGGTTAAATATTGTAAGATTTTATAGATGCGTACCATAATTTGACTGAACTTGCTTTGTAATATCAAGATTTAGAAACTCTTCATACAAATTGAAATGTTTGTTGGTGGGGATGATTTTCAGTATGGATTTATTAAAAATAGCAATACGTCTGGTACAACTGTGGATCTTGTAAATAAAATTTCGGTGTGGTAAGCGTGGATATTCTCTTGCGGAAATTAAGTAGTATGGGATTCCGAGGAAATATTTATCAACTTATAAAAACATATTTAGAAAATAGAAAACAATATGTAAGACTGGATCACCTCACAAGTGATATTGCAATCAATACATGTGGCGTTCCTCAGGGGTCGGTCCTTGGGCCATTGTTATATTCGTTGTATGTTTTAAGTTTGAAGGTTGCAGGACTCGAAAGCCAGTACTACACGTTTGCTGATGATATTGTATTAGTTTATAGTGCGGAGAATGTAAACGATTTAGAAGTAAAAGTAAGCACTGATTTGGATTTGTATAGGAACTGGCTGCTATGCAATAAATTAAAGATTAACATTGACAATACAAAATACATACTGTTCAGGCAAAAAAATAAAAATATTCCGAATCCCAATATAAACATAAATGATACTAATATTAATCAAGTATCACATATAAAATATTTAGGATTAATTATCGATCAGAGCCTTAATTGGGATCAACATATTGTTCACGTAACAAACAACATTATACCAATGATCAGTTCCATGTACAAGGTTAGGCATTATCTTAGTGAGAAAACTAAAATTGGTATATATAATGCTTATTTTCTGGCGCACATCAGGTATGTGATTCCGCTTTAGGGAACGTGTGGAATGGTAAATTTTAATAATTTGCAAATTTTGCAAAATAAGATTTTAAAAGTTCTTTTTGATTACAATCGCCTCACCCACACCGAAGATCTTTACAGAGATCTGGATATCTGCAAGCTGCGCACCATATTGGAATTTGAGCAGTGTAAGCTAATTCATAGAACAATAAATAAAAAGCAAAAGTCGAATACAAACCTTAACTTTACCAATACTGTTCATTTGTATAATACCAGGTTAAGTGACAATTTATATTAAAGTAATGTTATGACAAATAAAGGCTTGTACAATCCAGTTTATTAAGGAATTAGTGTATATAATAGACTGCCCCAAGCCATTAAGAGTAAGAAAAGTAATAATGTCTTTGTGAGAAAACTAAAATTGTACTACAATGTTTGAGATTTGGTTTATTGTTTGTTATTTCGAATTTGCTAGTTGACTAGTATAGTTGTTGTCAATTTCAATATATTATGTTACTGTCCTCGAGATCCGTGTCTTATATATTGATTAGAAGATTTTAATAAACTAGAAAACATGTAATATTGTGGTTAAATAAATTTCTTACTTTCAAAAAAAAATCACTGCTTATTCTTGAATACTAATCCTGTGTATCAGTTAATTTATTAAGACTTATGCTTAATAGGTTACGGTTATCTTTAATCTTGAGTTTAACCGGTAAAATAAGCACTAGTTATTGACCAATCCCCAGGTTAACTGTAACCTTGAAAGTAAACCAAATCTGTAATAACAGGCATTAGTAAATTTAGATTTAGAAGTATATTTTTGCCGTTGGGAAATCCACGTCATTTTTTCTTTGTCGTGTATCCGAAACTTGTTAAAATAATTGAAGGGGTCAGTGCAAAAAGTGGCTTAGTTACGTTTTTGAGATTTTGAGTTATGGCCCTTTGAAAGGTTTCCACATCTGTATTTTTATTAATCATGATGTTTCTTTTTTGTATATGAACGATATTTATAAGGAGACTTATGACCTATATTATGTTAAGCAAAACTCTTGTGTTGAAAAATAGTTAGAACTTGGACTTGGACAAAATTTAGAAAAATGATTAGGGTTTATACTACGAAAATTATGCTTGCCAATATTAGAAGTAGATTAACCTAAGTAAAAACTTAAAAAACACTAAATTTGAAGCAGCAAACAAATATTTAATTCTCGAAAAATTTATAGGTGAGGATATTTGGGCATGCCAGCATCAAAAAGTGGTTAAGTCTATGGACTTTTGGCACTTAGCTACTTCTTGAACTGAGACGACGATCAATTGGGAATCCTACATAAGGATTCTTATGCAGTAGGACACTCTTTGTCACAAATCTGACCTGTCCAAACTGGTACGAGTAAATTTATGTAGATGACACCACTCAATTTCACAAAAATGTGACTTAACCACTTTTTGCACTGACCCCTCAAATTATGGAACACACGCTTTTTTTAAATTGTAATTACCATAATTACTTATAACCGAATGCTCGGAAATTTCCAGTCAGACTAAATACTGATAGCAATATTGATCGATAACTGATTAAATATTGTCAATATTTGTTGGGAAAACGTGTATCAACACGTCAAAGAGAAGAGGTTGGTAAACGATGTGTGCGTGCGATTTCAATCTCTGCTATTTTTGTTTGCTCCAGTTATTGGCATTCAGTCACGTAGCTAGTCAAGAACGCGTCGCAACGGTACTTGTAAAACGTCATTGGGACGCGAGCTTCCTATTTGGTGGAAAATAGGTTGTGTCGCATCGCGCGCCGGCTGAGAGAGGCAAGAATCACGGCGCAAGGGTGAAGCCAGCAGTTTTCCAAGATGGATCGGTAAAGCAAGTGCTGTTACGCGCGCTACAGGATTTTAAGGCCTTTTTGGGTAATTGAGGCAATCATTTCAAGATGGCTCTGGGAAGTAACTTCTCTTACGGACGCTACACGTTTTTAAGGCATTTTTTTGTCAATTAATGGTTTCTTTTTAAGTAGATCTAGGCAGCTAGCGATTCGGCGTTATCTGACGTATGAAATTGAACTCCCTACGTTACCGGGGCGTTCTTGTGATGTACTTTTAAGTGATAGTTATATGATAGGAAACAATGTAAAAAAGCAGTTACTAATGTGAACGTTAAATGTCATCCAATTAAACAAAGGTAGCAGAAAATTAACGAACTAGTGAGCAATCCTGTAAGGCCACGCAAAAAAATTAATGTAACCACTAGAGAATTAACCCAGTGCGCTATCAGTATTCAATATTTACAGCCTCAGGCCCGCTTTATGCCCTATAGCATCTAATTGAAGGGGTCAGTGCAAAAAGTGGTTAAGACCATATTTTTGTAAAATTAGTTCTGTCATCTACGTAAATTTACCCATACTACACTTTAGTCAAGTCAGATTTATGGCAAAAAAAACGTCCTACTGCGTAAAAACCCTTATGTAGGAACCTCAATTGATCGTCGTTTTACTATAAGAAGTAGCTAAGTGTCAAAAGTTCATGGACTAAACACTTTTTGATGTTGACATGCCCATATATCCTAACCTATATATTTTCCGAGAATTAAATATTGGTCCACTGCTAGAACTTTAAGTTTTAACTCAAGTATAATCTACGAATATATCTTATATTGGTAAGCACAATTATCGTATTATAAACCGTAAACATTTTTCCTATTTTTCTTGCCCAAAAAGTAGCTAAGTCCAAACTTTGAAATCTTTTTCTACACAATCTAAAGAGGTTTCTTTTAACATAATATAGGTGATTTGACTCGTTAATAGTATATGAAAGAAAATATACACCGTAATAAAAATATAGCTGTGGGAATCTTTTATAACTTTCATAGCTCAAAATCTCAAAAACGTGACTTATATAGATTCTCCAAAAATGGTTTTATACAAGTACATGAAAATTTTCTATTTATAAGTAATCTAAGAAATTCAAGATTATTATTTCAGTTTGTTTTTACATAATCTCAAATTCTGTGACATACCGTTTGTGCAGGGGACATTTATTTCATATACAATGTGTCGTGAAATTTGGTTAATTTTTTGCATTTTTAACCTAACACTGCAGTACACAATTACAATGTTTATATAACTATATTAAAATTACTGTTCATTTTAGAGCAATTTATTATAAACCAATATTACCTGGAAATGTTATATAGGCTTAATTGTTTCTACTAATTAATTTTTTACATTCATCGGGTATCATTTTAATGCTAGAAAGTGCTTGGTTTTATTAAGATGGATTGCTAATATAATTTTGCAAAAGATATCATAATAGTAAAAATTATGACTAGCAGGTTCCCATGTTGCTCACAATACATTATATTATGATTCTTATATGCATAATAACTGCAAACTTTTAATTTTTGATTATACGAAAACAGTTGAAACGGTCGGGCAACAGGAGCGGATTCAGAACCTCGTTTTGGCGGGGGGGGGGGGGGTTACTCACAAAAAAGTAATATATTTTACTTTTGTGTATTAATGCTATTATATAATAAATCTCCAAAATAATAAAAGAAGTTTTCATAAATCATTTTACGGATCAATATAATTAAATTTTATCATGCATTGGAAAATAGTATGAGCAAAGTAAATATAATACATAATATTTTTTTGTGTTCCTCTGTTTGTTTGGGGGGGGGGGTCATGACCCTCCCCCTGGATCCGCGCTTGTCGGGCAACAAGTAACATAATCCACATTTTGATGTAAAATGATTTATTATCCATTAGCGCTTCATATACCGGTTCCCCGCACTATAATAGTCATGATTTAGCTTTTGACTAAAAGATGGCGCCTCAAGTAAAAAGTGTCGTTGTTGAAAATTTAGTAAAACATCAGGATTGTATAGCAAGAAGGTCATAAGCCTCACAAGAGTCATCATGGCTTCCTCACAACCTGTAACAGGTAAGCGCATCACGATTTTAGTTCAGATGATTCCACAATGGATAAGGATTATGATATTCTTGTTTAAAACGGGAATAAATGCTTTTGATCTGTATGCATAAAGGTTAAAAGCCGCCTCTTTTTTCAAAAGTTAAATTTTCTTGCCATTAAATTAATTTTTTATTTTATCCACAATGGATTTTCCTGAAAATATTCAAAATAGGGCTTATGTCCGTTGTTGTCTTAAGCCCCTCAGTTTAGTAATTAGATTGCATAAGAGCAAGAAGAAAAAGATGATCGTTCCTGGATACATTGTGTAACGTTTTTAATGTTATTGTGAACACATTTTTTTTTATCGGCTTACCAAGTACGTCAAATATGGTTACTAAATTAATAAAAATACAGTCTAAAATGTATGGGGTTTCTCAATATGCAACTTGAAACAGTTCTATCTTCTCCGTAACTATACAGGATTAGTCAGAAAGGAAGCCTTTTTAATTTTTAAGTTTAAATGTATGTAGTACAAATCCTATTTAAATAATACCAATGTTCCGCTGCTGAATCGTTCGTATTCAAGCCCGAACCCGAGGGAGCCCTTGGTCAAAATAACATGTGCGTCAAAATGTCGCCGATGCACCAGCGACGTACATTTTACACTCCATATCTCATATGGCTCGTCCGTTTATTATCTTAATTAGTCGGCGTCATGACATTTTCACATTGATTGCGGTCCCGAGCCAGGCTATTTCAACATTCTAAAACAGAAGTTATTATCCAACCCAGAATAAATTCTTTTCACATTTAGTGACCTTTATTTAGGGGGTTTCGCCCCTTAAATATACAGTGCGTATCTAAAGTCACCCGCTATTAACGTTTAATCAACAATATTTAAAAGACTGAAAATACACAAATACACTGTCTCGGTATCAATTTATCATATTATATAGGGTGAGTCGGGAGGAACGGACCAACTTCAGGAATTTATTATACACATGAAAACAATGTGAAAAAACCTAAATGTTCTTATTCGATTTTAATTTCTTAGTTCTAGCGCAATTAAAAAAAAAATTATCTAGCATTCCACTTGTATCTGTCGTAGGCTGAAAGTGAAATCCGTCATTTCATGAAAAGCCTAGTCACTATCAGCCTACGACATATATATTGTTACAATTAAAACAGAAGATATATAGACTTATATTGGTTAAACAGCGCTAACACGGCATCTAATCCACCTTTTTGGTTCCAATTTTGGTATTTCAAGGAAGAGGATTAAGTAATTATGGTACTCATGAAAAATATAGAAGAATTTGCGATGAATTGACGTGTTTTTACACAATCTGCCGACGCTTCATGAAGTGACTAGGCTTTTCATGAAATGACGGATTTCACTATCAGTCTACGACATATCCAAATTTTCGCATAATCAGAGTATCTCATGTTCGAGATTTAAAAACATTTGATACCTTTATTGTTTTGACAGTGTGTCAAGTATACTGTGATAGTAATTGAATGTTTATTTTTAAGTTTTAATGATTATTGTGTTACAAAATGAAAAAGACCTATTCAGATTTCGAATATGCAAATATATGGTGTTTGTTTATGGGTTCTGTAATGGAAATACTACAGCTGTTGTTAAATAATATCGTTTAAGCTTCAGATCATCACAGGTCATCAGCGTCCATCAGACACTCAGACTCATTAGAACAAGATATGACGTTATTTACAAATAGTAGGAATACGATAGGGGATATGTGAGCCTTGAGGACACCGGAAACTTCTTGGAGACTGATCCGCATACGGTAAGCCGTTGGCGGCAATGAGTGAGCTTATTCACTTGAGGTACGCACCAGCGATTTCAATATCAGAAAACTTTTCCAGGAGGAGTGCATGACAGACACTGTCAAATGCCTTTGACAGGTCAGTATAAATGACGTCAACTGCGAGGAAACCAAGAAATTTTGATAAACAGTCAGGTTAGTCGCAGTTGAGCGACCACTGAAGAAGCTATGTTGCTGAGCAATGATGTGATTTTTTTAAGTTAAAAATATTTCGTCGGAAATAATGGATTCAAGGAGCTTTGGAATGGCGGAAATTAAAGATATTCCACGATAATTCCCCACGTCGCTTCTGTCCCCTGATTTAAATACAGGAACAAGGTTGGAGAATTTCCAAGTCTCAGGAAAAAATCCACTATCAAATTATTTTTGATATAGAGTGCATAAGGGCCCAATAAGTGATGACTGACAGTTTTTTAGTAACGAAGGAGGTATGCCATCCAGCCCTGATTTCTTAGATGTGTCCAAATTAGAGACCTTTTGGGTAATTTCTTCTATATTAAAACGATGTGAAGCTAAAATTCTGGCAAACTTCACTGGGTTTCTGTAACTTAAATCAACTCCAGAGTGGTCGAAGTAGCAGGACTGAAAATGCAGAGCAAATGCATTAGAGATATCATCAGGATCGGAGAACTCTTGATTATCGAGCTTCATGGGGTTCGGCAGACATGAGCTTCTTTTTAGATTGTTGACAAATAACCAGAAGTGTTTGACGTTCTCAGGTATTAAGTGTTCGGTTTGGGTTACATACATGAGATAGCATAGATCAGTACGAATTTTAGCCTCACGGCGAGCGTTAGAGTAGAGGATATAATCTTCTCGTTACCCGGATCTCTTGAATTTGATGTAAAGCTTATTTTTCTGTCCGATTAGTTTACGAAGCTGAGAGTCGAACCATCTAGCGTACTTCTCACTCTTCATCAGCTTTTTAGGATAATATAGGTCGATACCTTCAAATAATATATTATAAAACTGCTGCACAGACTGCTGCATATCCAATTTGGCAGAGAGAAAAGACCAGTCAACTTGGTTATATTGTTGGTTAAGTTTATGAAAGTTAGCTTTAAAGAACTAATAAACACTTATTTATTTTTTAACCTTGAGTCGAGGAGTATAGTCGTTAGAAGTGCATAGTTCGATAGGTGGATAGAAGGCATCAGGTTTAATCATCGGGATGTTACAGGACATTAAAGATACGTTGTCAAAATCGTCCGCAAATACGAGGTCTAGAATTCTGCCCAAACTATTTCGTAGCGAGTTAAGTTGGCGAAGTTCAAGGAAGAACATCGATTCTATTAAAGTCTCTAAGCTCTGCGAGGTGAGAAAACTTGGAACAAGCATAATGTCGTCGACTATCCACTAATGGGAAGGTACATTGAAATCACCGAATATTATAAACTTAGAATCTCAAAAATGTAAACACCTGATGCTGTTATTAGTTTTCGACATATAAACATTTCTCGTCAGGTTTCAGTATAACTCATACGAAATATGATTCTCAGTGCCTTTTTATGATAAATAAATGCTCTCTCTAAACCTGGGGTATGTCACCAAAAAATTATTCGAAACGTTACAAAGACATAACGTAACTATGATAAATCATACGGGAGATATTAACCCCTAAATACTTGGAAACTACTCTTAACACATAACAAGAAGCTGCAAGACTGTTACCTAGAACATCAGCATAAGTGCTCCATTTAAGATTAGAATCAATGTGAAGCCCAATAAATTTATAATTAT
The DNA here is from genome assembly GCA_963920685.1 of Polydrusus tereticollis. NCBI lineage: Eukaryota > Metazoa > Arthropoda > Insecta > Coleoptera > Curculionidae > Polydrusus > Polydrusus tereticollis. The sequence continues at coordinate 120,883,092 of OY987329.1, forward strand.
TAATAATTTCTATATCGAAATCAATTAACATTATTTTGCCGGGAATTTGTATTTTTATTTCTGCGTGTTTTTAAAGCATTGTGTTGTATTTGTATTAAGTATAAGACCATTGTCGTGAAACCATCTTTTTAATGTTAGAAATTATTTATTCGAGTTTTCTGGTAAATTAGTAATGTTTTCATTCTTAATTATAGTATTAGTGTCATCTGCATAATTTACAATCTTTGCCTGACTGGTCCGAGAATACTTCCCTTTGGGACATCAAGTTTTATTAAACCATTCTCAGAAATGACCTTTTGGTGATTATTTTTAAAAAGAACTATAAAAGCTCTGGCGTTGAGGTAAGTTTTAATTCGTGACAATGCCAATCCTCTTACTCCATATTCATATAATTTGTCTAATATATCGATACGAGGGAGACAGTTAAAAGTCTTGGAGGGATCAGGAAAAAAGCCACATGCAAACTATCCCCCCTCCAATGCTTCCAAAGTTCTCTTCACAAAGTCAAAAACAGCTGTTTCAATAGATCGATTCTTTAAAATCCACGTTGGAACTTCAAAAACAAGTTAGCTGTCAAAAAACATTGTAATGGGGGTAATTTACTGATAGGATAAAATTTTTCTAAATTGTTATGATCGCCATTTTTATATAGAGTAATGACAAAAGCATTCTTCAAAGGACTCGGATACTTTCCCGCTAATAACGAACAATTTATAATTTCAGTAAAAGACAGTACAATAGTAATACAGTGTATATGTTTACAAATAAAGAACTAAAGCGATTGGCCCCACCCTGCAAATTACCATTAGAAAGAGTTACATTAATGTTTTTTGTTCTATGTGTTAGGTCATTGACAATTTGCTATGATACTATACTTTTGTTGTTACTACTCTTTTTTAAGGTCAGAGTAAATGAGATGGAGCGTCAAAGGCTGTTGTGGTTTATAAAGGTTTAGCTGGGAAAAGTTTCTGCGAGGCTGTTCTAGCTATGATCGCAGCATAAGCATGATAAATTAATTGACTAAGCCGAGGGAATACAAATTTCCGCCATACCTATTCTGGTTTCTTAACATTAACATTCAAAAAGTTATACTTCTGTAAAGCAGTGTACAGACCGGAAGATACTCGCCGTAACACAGCAACCGATGTTTCCCGGATACTTTTTAAATTGTTGCCGACAAGATGTTGTAAAGTTGTTCCAAAGTTGCTGGCGATATTTCATGATCCATATGAGATCTTGTGAGTTTCTTAATTTAGATTTAATCTTTAACTAGTTCAGCCGTTCGGCGTGTCGTTATTAGATATTTCTTGGATTCGGAAATAATTCTTTAAATAATTGACGTTGTTTTCTGGTCTATTCATCACTTAACATACCACAAATACTATTGGCCAACAATATAGCGGAGGAGAGTGGGTGACATTAGAGCCGCACTGTATATAAGCAGCTTCATAGGCAAACATCAAGATATATTTTAAAGTAAAGAAATAGTCCATTCTCGAAGTGGAGTTGAAATATAGGGAAAGGGGAAAAAAAGGCAAAAAGTCTTTCTCCACTAATTTAATAGTGAGCTATTAAAGGCTCAATTTTAAAATTAAATTGTCTCTACATGTTTCAAAAGTAGTAACCTTCATCTTCAGGAGACCAAAGTAGTGCTGCAGTTATTATTAGCAGTAGAGAGAAAACTGTTGGTGGAAAATGACGTTGATGGAGCTTTTTTTTATTTAAAAATATTTTGACAAGATATTAATAATTGAATGTAATCAGCATGCTAAAATTGGAATTGAATGTGGAATGTTATATTTAAATCAAAGTTTATGAAAAGACACTGTCAATCTGTGGTCGAATTTAAAAAGGGAAGATATTCATTATTTGAAAATCATACGTCAGGATATATAAAAAGGATCTTTTGGACATTCTAGATCTTGTTAGAGAAAGATTTTTGTTTGTGATTTGTTTTATGAGAAATTCTGTAATAAGAAAGAAATTTGTAATTAGTAATGAAATAAAATTATTAATAATGTCTGTACTTACATAATGTTGAAATTTCATTTGTAAAATTAGTTATTGGAGACCTAAGGTCCCGTCACCTTGCGTTATGTTCGTCCCATTATGTAGGGAAAACAATAGAGTTTTATTTAAAATAAAATTATTAAAAAAATTAAAAACAAAAAAACAGATCTTATATTTTATATACCCTTAAAGATTAAAATAGGGAGACGAACACAGTTAAAATGAAAACGTGACAACGTGTTCAGTCATTTTATAGTCGACCGTTGACAGCTTGAGAACAAAATGGTTGACAATGTTAGTATAATTGCATTAATGACAAAGGTATGAAAAGCTCAATCATCGTTCTTATAGTTACTAGTTAGTTAAATAAACATACATAAAACTTGAATATAACATAAAATATAAATAAAAGATATTATAATAAAAAAATTTTTTTTTCCACAAGGTTGGGGGAATGGTCTTAAAAGACTTCTCTTTTATATTCTTTGGCGGTCTCCAATGATCGTTAAAAGAAATATCGACATTTAAGTTGGGAGAAAAACAATCATTGTCAAGATACAGAATCCAGGAGTACGACTAATCATGTAGAAATTTAAAGTTTTAAAGGTTTAGCACAGAAAATAAATGTCAACCCAGCAACCCAAAAATCAAAATCAGTCGTCTTAAACTTCCTTTCCTCGGGAATAGGTGCTTTAAAGATCAGTGTTGTCATCTATGGGACCATCATCGAGGTGTAAGAAATAATTTGATTTAAAATACTAAAAGTAAAAGAATTTTTTTTGTCGAAAATAATTTATGTTGTTAAACGATTGATGACTTGGTTGGATGCCGAAATGCAAGAGGTCATCGAAAATTTCGAACAGAACAGAACAGAATGATGGTTGACCAGAGAAGACTGTCACAGGTGGTTGTACATAACCTCTCAATTATACTTTTAGAGATTTCAGACTATTAAAGATTTACTGACAATATCAAAATAATTGAAATTAGAACATAGAAATAGAGAAAAAGAGGTAAAATTGTTTGTTTAATTTTTAAAATTAAGAGCATTAAAAAAATGGGTAGAAGTATGCTGAACTTGATCATTAAGACAAACTAAATTTTTGTTATGTAACGCTTTGTTAATTTCAAGAATCTCGAGTAGGTCAAGCCTGTTCCCCTTTTCACAGATGTGTAGATATTCTACATTAGAATCAGGATTAAAATGGTGTTTGTTAATATGAACGTGTCTAGAAAAACTAGACTTGATTCTTGAGGGGGAAAGATTTTGATTTGTAGCTTTCTCTATTTCTTTACAGTGTTCCTTTATTCTAACTGAAAACTTACGCCCTGTTTGACCTATGTAACAAGCACTGCAACCCTCTGTTGAACAAGTGATGCTGTAGACACAGTCTGAAATAGACAGACATAGTCTGAAATCTCTAAAAGTATAATTGAGAGGTTATGTACAACCACCTGTGACAGTCTTCTCTGGTCAACCATCATTCTGTTCTGTTCTGTTCGAAATTTTCGATGACCTCTTGCATTTCGGCATCCAACCAAGTCATCAATCGTTTAACAACATAAATTATTTTCGACAAAAAAATTCTTTTACTTTTAGTATTTTAAATCAAATTATTTCTTACACCTCGATGATGGTCCCATAGATGACAACACTGATCTTTAAAGCACCTATTCCCGAGGAAAGGAAGTTTAAGACGACTGATTTTGATTTTTGGGTTGCTTGGTTGACATTTATTTTCTGTGCTAAACCTTTAAAACTTTAAATTTCTACATGATTAGTCGTACTCCTGGATTCTGTATCTTGACAATGATTGTTTTTCTCCCAACTTAAATGTCGATATTTCTTTTAACGATTATTGGAGACCGCCAAAGAATATAAAAGAGAAGTCTTTTAAGACCATTCCCCCAACCTTGTGGAAAAAATTTTTTTTTTATTATAATATCTTTTATTTATATTTTATGTTATATTCAAGTTTTATGTATGTTTATTTAACTAACTAGTAACTATAAGAACGATGATTGAGCTTTTCATACCTTTGTCATTAATGCAATTATACTAACATTGTCAACCATTTTGTTCTCAAGCTGTCAACGGTCGACTATAAAATGACTGAACACGTTGTCACGTTTTCATTTTAACTGTGTTCGTCTCCCTATTTTAATCTTTAAGGGTATATAAAATATAAGATCTGTTTTTTTGTTTTTAATTTTTTTAATAATTTTATTTTAAATAAAACTCTATTGTTTTCCCTACATAATGGTACGAACATAACGCAAGGTGACGGGACCTTAGGTCTCCAATAACTAATTTTACAAATGAAATTTCAACATTATGTAAGTACAGACATTATTAATAATTTTATTTCATTACTAATTACAAATTTCTTTCTTATTACAGAATTTCTCATAAAACAAATCACAAACAAAAATCTTTCTCTAACAAGATCTAGAATGTCCAAAAGATCCTTTTTATATATCCTGACGTATGATTTTCAAATAATGAATATCTTCCCTTTTTAAATTCGACCACAGATTGACAGTGTCTTTTCATAAACTTTGATTTAAATATAACATTCCACATTCAATTCCAATTTTAGCATGCTGATTACATTCAATTATTAATATCTTGTCAAAATATTTTTAAATAAAAAAAAGCTCCATCAACGTCATTTTCCACCAACAGTTTTCTTTCTACTGCTAATAATAACTGCAGCACTACTTTGGTCTCCTGAAGATGAAGGTTACTACCTTTGAAACATGTAGAGACAATTTAATTTTAAAATTGAGCCTTTAATAGCTCACTATTAAATTAGTGGAGAAAGACTTTTTGCCTTTTTTTCCCCTTTCCCTATCAAGATATATCCTAAGTAAAACAAAATCAAAACAATAACAATACCCAGTCCGGTCTCGTTTTAAAATTCAACGTGTAAGCCAATTTACTATATTAAGTACTATCAGATTTATAGTGATTAATGATTCAACCAAATAATATTTAATTTAAATCCTAAACTGAAACCTAGAAACTGTCTATTGGTATTTCCGCGAAAATTCGATACTTATGGGGATGATTTTCAGAAATTCTCAATATAAATTATAGTGACAGACCCTTGCTTCTCAACACTTCCGAAGGCCACTTCTAATAATGAATGATTTATACTCCGCGTTCTATAATCTTTAATAATACGCTGCGAATTTCTTACGAGTGCGGCGACGAGAGGGTGAAACTGACACTAGCAGAGAAATTCTCTCCGACAAAAAGTTGAGGTTTTTGGAGTCGTAGAAATTCTAATGGATCCTTTGTTTTTGGTGTCATGGTGGTAATACAAAAGGTTTGTATGGCTAATCATTTAGAGAACCGAATTACACAGGTATTGCAGAAAATTCCCAATTTAAAAGTCACTCTAGTTGAGGTTTATTAAGATTAAATCTAATATAACACGTTTGATATTAATAGCAACATCTAACTCGAACCAAAGTTATCTAAAAAATAATCTCATACGTTCCTATACAGGGTAACTGGATAAGGATACAACGCGGCCATATCTCGGAAACGATACGTCTGTAGATTTGAAAGAAAACTACAATTATAAAAATTAGTATTATTATTGTTAAACGTCTTTATTTGCAATATTACAATTGAGATTATATTATTAAGGGCGAAGCTAAACCCATATCATAGAGTTATTCTAACACTTAACCCATCGCCAGGAAAAATTCATTAAAAACAATTTCAATACAAACATATTACAATTTCATACAAACAAGTCATATAACTAAATCTATTTTAGTAAAAATTTTAGCTTACCTTGCAAAGTGCACTCCAAACTCAGCCCTTACAAAAAGTCTATTATACATCGTCGCCGTTTCGTAGAAATTCGTTACAAAAAAAGCGTATACGATCTGTATTCCTACGAACTAGCTTGTTAACTAACTATAATTGACACCCTGTTTCTTCAAATTACCAAGTTAGAGACAGGAATCGACAAGTTTTAGGTTTACTATATATAGGTCATTAGGCATAAATGGGTTAATATTGGAAGTAAACTTATCGGCCTTAAGTCACTTACTGAAGATGGTGAAACAATGCATGGTACCGGGCAAATTATTGGTGTTTTCCAGTCTGTCGGAAAGTGAGTTAAGTGATTAAGCATTAATACATTTATTTATAAAAAGTTGTAAGTATTTTATCAACTAAACTTGTATTTAGAACAGAAACTAAACTATTTCCTTGCGGCAAGTATACCGAAACTTTTCAGACGCTATTGGAAATTTACCCTTTGAAATTCCACTCGAAATCTCGGAGCACATTAATCATAAGGCCCGTCAAAAACAGATAAAACAAACTGCGAATATTTTTCGTTTTTCCGGAGACATAAAAAAAGAATGTCGTCAAGGCAATATCTCCGTCTTATCTAAACGAAAAAATACCCCGAAAATTTGTTTTTCTGCCCGTTTCTATTTCTCAATAAATCCCGGTTAGTGTCCCTCTGCGTTAGATCTCCCGACTTTAGGTCCTGCTATATATTTGCTTATAGTAGAAGAGGGAGCATGCTGCCCAGATATTATCTATTATTTATTTGCTTTGTCTTGAATATTTAGTGGAATACTGGGTAGCACGGTTTTTGACTGTGGTAAAATATTGCACTAGTTTTTACTGCAAATATTGTTACGATAGTTTTCGAGGAAAAGATAATATACCTACAGGGATATCATTAGTTATAAGCACCAATAAAATTTACACATAAAAAGCCATAATGTAATATATATATATATTTATTTTATTTAAGTTAAGAATGTTCCGAATATGCATATTTATTAGGTATATTTTTTTCAGTGTGCACCCCAGACTGGCCTTAGGACATCTCATGTGAACTTTGCTACCCTCCAATATTGGTTTCCCCTATTCATTTTATATCAAGATTTTATTAGACATACATAGAAAAGGTAGATCAGTTCAATGCACCACTTCTCAGATTTACAACAATTCTAGGATTACAAGAGAAGATGAAAAGCAAGTTAAACAGCATCTAAACAATAAACATTCTACAGGAATTGATCAACTGCCGGTGTTTCTGATAAAAAAAAGGTTTTTGATTTGCTTGCACTTCCCTTATCACTGATAACACAGGGCGACAATTTTTTTTTGTTGTAAAATAACAGCATATTGTAGTAGAATGAACCTATAGAAAAGCAAAAATGGCCAGAAAAAAGTTGAAACACGCAAGGTTTTCTTGTTACATTAAAGGACCACATGTAGAACAATATACCATTTAATATTTATTAAAAACTTGATTTCGCAAGTTTTTTAACTCTGCATATCGACCATATTTATAATTTACATCAAGTTAACATCTAAGAAAACAGAGGGAAAACAACAATCGTTTTGTGTATTAAATGTATAATATATATAAATATAATATAATAATAAAATCGACAATAACATCCAAATTTCTTGCTTTGTCGCCCAGTTCTAAATCTACATTGTTTATTTCAATTGATATTTTTTTCTTATGTAAATTACGCATTTGTGAGCTACCGAAAAATAAAATCGATAATAACATTCAAATTTCTTGCTTTGTCAACCAGTTGAAAACCTACATTGTTTATTTTAATTGATGTTTTTTTCTTTTGTTAATAACGCATTTGTGAGCTATCGAAAAATAAAATTTGTGATTTTGTAGGATTAATACTTACTTTTTCATAGGTTTCTTTCATTGTTACTGAATGGGTAACTGATAAAGACGGTTTTAAATTTCAATCATGTGATAACACAGCTTATAAACAATGTTTTGATGAGTCTATGAACAAGTGCCACTCACAAGGAGAATGCTCGATATTGAGTTCTTGCATTATACCATAGATATCAGTACACGCATATAACGAATTTTCCATCTTGTAAAATGCAGAAACCGTAGCATTTCCTTTCCTAAAAGTCGTAATTCTTGTTTCTTTGGCTAGTAAGTTCCACTCCTTAAGACGGGAATAACGGAAAATCACGTTCTAAATGATTTAACTCACTTTGAACAATCAAATGTGGCTCACCGGAACTTTGACCTACAGTTAAAGTGGGGTCAGTACACTGTTCTTCGGAGCTGCCTGATGTTGAAAAATATCTTGCCAATTTAAAGGTGCAGTGGGTACTTGTATATCTGGTTTTTGTAATTGCGCTTTTCTTTTTTAGAATAACCTTCAGTCATCCAAAAATATTAAATTTCAAAATGATTGGTGGGTTCTCGCCATACTATTGGAACTGCAAAAGGCATACTTTTCCTCTTCACTCAGCACACGTGAGAAGCCCACTGCTTGTCTTGATCTCCGATTAAAACTCCAGACATACATTAAATAGGCTTTTTTCACATTTTCAGAAGATGGTCTGGCTTGTGATTTCACCAGAAGTTCTCCACAAATATAACAAAACTTGTCAGGAGAAATTTTGCTATTGCGACACGTTTCACTTGAGATTTCGTCGTTGAAAAATCTTTGTTAACTACATCAAACTGCTCAATTCAAAACTTAAAAGACTGAATAAGAAAATAAGTTTAGGTATAAAAAACGATTTATTTTAGGTTATCTTTCTGTTTAAAATGCACGTCTTTTAAATGATCCCTCATAAAATTTACTACCTGTCAATATAAAAGGGTCTTTTGAGCCCATTGAAAAGTGGCACGAATTAGGGCTTTATGAATATGTTTTCTATTATTAAACGGGTATTAGCATTGTAAAAATAAGAGGTTGAACTGTGCTAAAAAGATCGTGTCGTCCAGTGTTATGATAATGTCAAATGTTACCAGACATTACATTTTATCTTTTATTAGTTTCAACATGGAATTTTGCAGATATTTTACCAATGTAGTGGTAGACCGGCTTAACTCTTATTTTTCAAACGGTAGACCATAATGCACCACTTCTCAGATTCACAACAATTCTATGGGTTTCTCTCCTGTTACAAGCAAAGATGTAAAGTAAGTCATACAGAATCTAAACAATAAAAAATCTACAGGAATTGATGAAGTGCTGGTGTTTCCGATAAAAACATTGCGCTGCCCTTATCACTGATAAATTAATAAATCAATATATACCAGTGTTTATATCTTGTGTTTAAAAATTGCTCTGGTTTTACTGATTTTAAAAGAAGTAGATAACAAAAAAATGAAAAACTATCGACCTGTGTCGCTGCCTAGTTCCTTTTCCAAAATACTCGAAGAGTAGTATGAAATCCATTAGCTTTATTTTTAAATAAATATAACTTGTTGTCTAGCGCGCAGCATGGATTTAGACAGAAATATTCTACCGAGAGTACCAGTAGGCAGTTTATATATACAATTTTACACGGCCGGAATGTTCTTTGATCTATCTAGGGCGTTTGATACTGTGGATCCGAGTTTTGTTGCTAACAAGATGTATAACCTGGGTATTAGGGAAATATTAAATAAGCGGCTTGTGTCATTCCTATGATACAGAATATTTGTTATCAAATCTGGATCGAAACTTTCGGATCTACAGAGTCTGGCTCTGGGGACACCTCAGGGAAGAATTCTTGGTTCCTGGTATTTTTATTGTATATTAATGACTTGTCAAAACATGTAACTGCTGACAGTATTCCTATGTATGCTGATGACACTAGTGTTATTGTGTATGACCAGAACTTAGATGTTTTGCGTAGGATGGTATACGATATCGTTTCTGGTGCAACAGAAACAACTTAATTATTAATATCAAAAAGACGGTAAGTATTGAATTTTATTCCAAGTACAGAATATCGGGCCTGAGTAATATAAACACACCGACAAAAAAAACCGGCACCTAAATTTTTTTAATAATTTCAATACGGCATACATTTTTTATTTTTGACTTTATTGCAATGATTATTTGCTGGGCGATAGATCTGTTCATTAAAATTATGCTGCAGTTTGTTCTGATGTAATTTTGGTTGCTTGAATGTTTATATACCAGGGTAAGTCAAAATGATGTTTTTAGTCGGAAGTTTAAAACGTCCTGTGGAAAAACACGCAAGAAAACCTTGTTTAAACATTATTTGCGATAAAACTGAATGTATTCCTAGCATTTTGTTTTTTTAATCATCTGGTTATCTTGTTTTTTGTACGAGCTACGCATTTTTAATTGAAACTCTGCATTTAAAAAACATTTTTTACTTCAAACATTAAAAGTTGTCATTGGAGCACTTAAAATTAAAATAAAATGTTAATAACGGGTGTGTCCACCTCTAGCCGCAATGACAGCTTGCATTCTTTGTGGCAGGGAATCAATTAGAGTGATTACTTTTTCTTGAGGAATAGCTTCATATTCTTCATTTAATGCTAACCTGAGCTCTGGTAAAGTTGTAGGTTTGTTGGGACGGTGACGAACACGTCTTTTTAATTCATCCCAAAGATGCTCAATTGGGTTGAGATCTGGGCTACAGGGTGGCCATTCTAACCCTCGAATTCCAACTTCATCCAAAAACTCATTTACTATATGCGTAACATGTGGTTTGGCGTTATCTTGCATGAGTATAAACTCTGCTCCAACGAAAGGGGCAAATGGAATAACAGCTTCCCTTAGTATCTCTTCAATATATCTATGGGCATTTAGAGCACCATTTTCCACAAATATAAGGTTTGTACGTCCTTCTCTAGAAATTCCCGCCCAAATCATCACAGATCCGCCATAGAACGAAAGTCGCTCCGATATTGTACAGTCAGCAAACCGTTCATTACGTCTCCGGTAAACCCACTCACGCCCATCTGACGATCGAAGACAAACTTTTGATTCGTCCGTGAACAATACGTTCATTACGTTCCCATTCTTCTTCTGTCCACATAATATGCTGTCTTGCAAATCTAAGTCGATTCTGACGATGATGAGGAAGCAATGGAGGCGCTACAGCAGGTCTGCGGGAATTAAGCCCAGCTTCCTTTAACCGTCTTCTTATGGTTACTTTATTAACGTTCTTTCCACGTACCTGCTGTAGGTCATGTTTTAGTGAAGTGGCGGTAGCTCTTCGATCCCTTAATGATTTTAGCAATATGAAACGATTGTCGGCTCTAAGGTGTTTGATTTTTTTCTTCCAGACCCTGGCCTTCTGGTATGATTTCCCGTCTCGAGATACCTATTCCAATCATCTTGTACCGTAAATCGCGCAATTCGTAAAGCACGGGCAACATAACTTTTATTTCGGCCATCTTCTATTAAAGCTATGATTTTACCCACGTCTGCAGTGGTTAACACCATTTTAATTACGATTTTAATATTGACAATGTCACTGACAAAATAATCTAATAAAGTAACCACTAGCTAACTTGATTTTTTTACGCTGATTATTTTTATTGACATTGGAAAAATGCAGCGTTTCAATTAAAAATGTGTAGCTCGTACAAGAAACAAGATAACCAGATGATTCAAAAAACAAAATGCTAGAAATACATCCAGCTTTATCGTAAATCCTGTTTAAATAAGGTTCTCTGGCGTGTTTCTTCCACAGGACGTTTTAAACTTCCGACTAAAAACATCATTTTGACTTACCCTGGTATATAAACATTTAAGCAACCAAAATTACATCAGAACAAACTGCAGCGTAATTCTAATGAATAGATCTATCGCTCAGCGAAAAATCATTGCAATAAAGTCGAAAATAAAAAAGTTGTGCCGTATTGAAATTATCAAAAAAATTTAGGTGCCGGTTTTTTTTGTCGGCGAGTTTAGTATATGTTGGAAATATCATAAAGTTTGATTCTAAAGTTAAGTTCTTGGAAATATTACATCTTAATAATAGCTTCGATTGGTCAATTCTAGTAAATGAGGGAGGCCTAACAAAAGTTTTTATGCACACGTACTATAAGAAAATTTATAGTAAAAATACAAAACCTTGAACATATATCTCCCTTAAAAGTAAAGTAATTTCCTTCGTATACAAAACCTATCTGTTCCACACACACATACGTTTTCCTCGCAATTCAAACAAATATTACTCCAGAACTTTTATTATAAGCCATTTTCCAATCTTCTCCACACACATATGAATCGCAATGTTTTGTCTCAAAACTTTTCCCATATCAAATATATTTTTACCTTTTCCAATAATAGAGTTTTCCAACTTGGGTCAAGTTTAAAAGTAATAGGACCATATAAAAACTTCTCCTTTATGGAGTATCTACTAAAGTGGGGAGCTTTATCCGAGTGGTTTATACAAAAATAAGTTCTAATTTTTTTTCTCGTTTCTGTCAATACTTACCTGAAAAGATTTGGTTCCTTATTTTTTTTATTTGTTTCAGAGAAATCGTATCTCTACAAAAAATATTATGTTATTTATGTTTCTTATTGACGTAATTCAAAAATAGCCTATTGCTAAATAAGTATAAAAATATACTGGGCCGGGCAAATTTTAAGAAAATATACGTTAATTGAGGGGGTCAGTGGAAAAGTAGTACAAGTAACATTTTTCGATTATGGGAGATAAGTGCACCACAAGTTAGTTAAAGTGTATATCTGTTTAGAAAAAAAAATGGTACAAGTGCTATTCTAACATCTTAGCGCCATCTATAAATCAGTAGCTCAAGCTCAACTCTTAAAAGCTCTTTTCGTTTGGGAAAAAGTAGTAAAGGTGCACTTATACCATTTTTCTATTTAGTAAATTAGTAAAACGTGCTTTCATGTTAGGATACGTTGAGGTGTTTTGCCAGTGACTAAAGTGACTTTAAAATAATAATCTTGGTATTTTATACTAAAATGGAGAATGGTGAGTACGTTTTAATAGCTAATTTGCGGTTACATGTTCGTGTATCGCTTGTAGAAGATCTTCCGAGGTGGCGTCTTGTTTATTAAATTTTGTTCAGCAACTGCCAAAGTCAACAAAAATATTATAGCCTTTAGTGACTCATGCGGGGGCCAAAATAAGAATAAAAATGTATTAAAATTTTGGATGTTCGTTGTTCAAAATTTTGACATACAATTTGTGGACCACAAGTTCTTAGAGCCGGGGCACACTTACATGGAGTGCGATGAAGACTTTGCATTAATTGAGAAGCACAAGCGCCACGTTGAGTACGTATACGTACCTAAGTACCTAGTGAATAGAATAGAGCCATTAAAGAGAGTTGCAAGAAATTTTCTGTAACACAAATGACATCGGCCGACTTTTTCTCATTTTCAGAGCTTGAAGGTATAACTTCCATTGTTCGCAATGACAAAGAAAAAAGGAAGATTGCCTGGAGACAAATTAGATGGATAAGAGTTGAAAAAGATCAACCATTTACAATGAAATTTAAAGACACGCTAAGTAAATCTTTCGAATTTTATGAATCAGGCTGGGCCCTAAAAAGAAAAGGAAGACTAGCAGCAGAAAAACTTTGCCTATTGTATAATGAGGCACCAAAAATTAAATTCCTAAAATGGCAAAATCTTCAAGAGCTGTTGCAGTTTGTGCCTCCGGTGTACCACACTTCCTACAAAAATCTGTCACATCAACTAAAAACTAAATCAAAAGCAGGTGCTGGCAGTATGGAAGAGAAAAATGACATGACGAAGACATAGTAGATGAAAGTGACAGGATTGTTTAAGAGTCTGATGAAGATTAGTCAGGGTGTCATTATGTACTTTTTTTCACTTCTTTAAATCAGAATTTTTAAATAAAGTATTTTTTATGTCACTTATACTTGTTTTACTCCAAATCATCATGTATGGAAAAGTGGTACAAGTGAGAAAACTTAATTTTTTCAGAAAAATGCAATTTTTTTTAAACCCAAGTATACAATTCCAAATTATATTAGAATTTTTTAAATAGATATACGTAGCCATTATTGGACTTACTTTTACTAGGATTTTACTAATAGTCATTAACTTTGACCTTTAGTTACTCTAAATCATGTTAATGTTACTTGTACCACTTTTCCACTGACCCCCTCAATTGTGAAGTTTTTGCGGACATTTATTTTTTTGTTGAAAACGATAGCTCTCTTATCATAGAATGCAAATCTAAAAAAGTGAGCTAAAGTCACCATTTGAAAAAACATGGCCGCTCGCATTATTTTTTAAAATTTATCATATTTCTATAATAACCAGTCGCATTTACGCACGCTCCATTAAATTCCGCGACACGTGGTACACGTCTATACACCTAAGCAGCACAGGTAGCAGAAATGGTAACTATAATGAAACTTTTTCTAAAAGCCGAACGTTCTGGGGATTGGGAAATGCACGTAACAGCTATGAAGATGTAGCTTCCATTTTTTCACGCTGCAGGACATTTCCATTACGCAAAGTCTGCTTACCTTTATATACAAAATATGATCAAATTAGAGCAAAGTACGCGGCCTAGTGAACGTAAACAGTTTTTTTTTAAATCGACCGGAAAGCAACCACTTTCTACTCAATTTTTTAACCGGAAAATGTCATTTTATCGGTCTAGACCAGAAAGTCATAAAAGAGGGACCGGTAAAGTACTTTACCGGTCCCTCTTTTTACTTTACCGGGCCCTTTTTTTACATTCCGATCAATATTTGAGAAAACGAACCAAACCCATAATAAGTAGGCTTTGACTTGATTGTTTCTTTCATGGCGTTTCATGGCAACGAACTGTCAAATTTGATACTGCTTATTAAAAATTGTGTTTAAAAGTTAAAAGTTAGATTATATTATGGAAATGAATGTGGATGAAGGTGAAATTCCTCTTGAAATAACTGAAGCGGCTGCTAGAGCTACTCACGATTTGTTGCCGCATAAGTCCAGGGACAAGTATGAAAAAACGTTTGCCGTTTTCAAATGTTGGTGTAAAGAAAAAAATTGTACTTTTAACATAACAGTTCAAAAATAGATATTATTAATTATTAGAATAATTCTAATTTTAATAATTTATTAAGTACCTATTATCAAATAATATTTATTATAACTATTATAAATAAAAAAAATTCCTGACTATAGAGTTTTCAATCTGTTTAAACCTATATTAATGTAGTAAGCCATTATCTAAATTTTCTTGTACGCCACTGGTCTTGCGTCGATTTAAAAAAAAATATTGTACGTTACACAACCGGAAAGTACGTTTACAGGACTCGCAGGCTTCCAGGACTCGCCTGGCGGCTCGCCCTGGAAATTGCCTGCTTCGTCCTGTAAAATAGTACTTTCCGGTCTTGTAACGTAATATACTATTGTGATACAGAATATTTTACGATACGCCGCACTGACAAACTATGGTCGGGTACTTGGAGTGACATGTGCATAGAGCAGTATCTAATGAGATCAATGAAGACCTAGGGTGGACTAACTTACGGAAGGGGAGTAACTGACAGCTCGATAACGAAATGGACGCCTACTATGCCATACACCGCCGAAGCATGCGATGCTCTGGAGCTATTTTGTGCTGTCCGTTCCGTTCAGTCTGAACAACATATTGAACTAAGAAAGTCGCGAATTAGCCGAGACAACAAAGACTTAGGTAAATTTTTGGAATGGTTACAAAATCATAATCCCTTTGAAGACCATTTTAGTCAACTTTCATGCATAACCAATGGAGTTGTCGCAGAAGAATACGTTAACTGTCACATGGTGAAGGAAATAGGATTAGACCTAGTAGAATCTATGGTAGATAAAAGTTTTTCTGAACTGAATTTTAAAATGAAAAATAAAGTAAAGCCATTATTAGCATTGGCAAGCAAAGCAGTAAAGTTGCGTGATGATACCATGTTTCTTAACTCACATCAGTTATTTAATAGAATAATTTATCTGAAGAAAAGTGATCAAGACTTAAAACACTATTTTTGCTTTGAGT
The DNA here is from genome assembly GCA_963920685.1 of Polydrusus tereticollis. Lineage (NCBI taxonomy): Eukaryota > Metazoa > Arthropoda > Insecta > Coleoptera > Curculionidae > Polydrusus > Polydrusus tereticollis. The sequence continues at coordinate 120,898,867 of OY987329.1, forward strand.
TAGCACCTTCTCCACCATCTTTATTTTGTAATGACTTAATGAGAAAAGGAAATAAAGCCAGTTTAATATCACTGTTAAAAATTGAATTGATGGATATACTAACAGTCCTTCTGCAAAGGATGAAGAACATCGACGAAGAAAGAGTAACAAAATACCAGTTGAAATTATTCTTAGTGAATCAACAGTCATACCTAGAGGTCAAGCAGATTTTTTAGGCCATGAAAAAAATAAATTTCAATTAATACAACTAGGTTCTTAGAAAGCAATTTAGAGATAACAGCATTTCAACGTATGAAGCCTTATCACAAAAAAACATTTTTCGTTGCTGTAGTAGACACTCCACTGACAAAGTTGATACTTGAAGCATTAGTATTTACTACGTTTTATACATACCGCCCAATATGTCTATGTTGTCTATATCCAGTTTTACATGACGTTACGCCAAATTTGTATTTTTGATTGACAGCCCGTAAATTTTATTGCACAGTCGAATCCTTCTCAAAATTACCTTTATTTCATACTGTATTGTAAAACACACCTTTACATATTTGAATTTAGTCCAGAAAATAAGGTTTTACAGCAATAAGTCCGGTAAATTTTTTTTATTTCATACTGTATTGTAAAACACACCTTTACATATTTGAATTTAGTCCAGAAAATAAGGTTTTACAGCAATAAGTCCGATAACATTTTTTTACCGGACTAGTCCTGTAAAATTTCTTTACCGGACTGAAATTTGTAAGTTTTAGTTTAATCAATGTCAAACACACAATGTTTCTACCAGTAAATATCACTTTCCAAATATACGACGCAGAATAAAACTTATATAAATGATTTCAAAACATAATTATAATTTTCAACAGAACAGTATGAAATAAAATATTGTACGTCATTCGCCCGGCAAATCCTTTACAGTATCCGTTTCAAAATTCCAGACTCGGCTCCTTCGTCGCCTCGTCCCGAAACATTTCACTCATACTGTAAAAGTTGATTTACCGGACTTATAACGTAAATATCTATTACCGTACTAGTCCTGTAAAATTTCTTTACCGGACTGAAATTTGTAAGTTTTAGTTTAATTAATGTCAAATACACAATATTTCCACCAGTAAATATAAGCACTTTTCAAATATACGACGCAGAATAAAACTTCATTATAATTTCAAAACATAATTATAATTTTCAACAGAACAGTATGAAATAAGATATTGTACGTCGTTCGTCCGGCAAATCCTTTACAGTATTCGTTTCAAAATTCCAGACTCGGCCCCTTCGTCGCCTCGTCTCGAAACATTTCACTCATACTGTAAAAGTTGATTTACCGGACTTATAACGTAAATATCTATTTCAACGACATACAGCCGATGACATTCACTTTCAAAATGGTCGCGTATAGGAGCCATTTTGCAAAAGAATTAAAATTGCGTCTGTAAAGCAACCTGTGAAAGTGACATGGGAAAAGTATATGATAAAATGTATTAAATTGGGCCGTCCTCGGGATCTTCCTTAGCTTCTAAGTCAGGCAGTGCCTTTAACTTCTTTTAATTTTTTATGCTTGTGTCGGTCAATCTTCGTATCATTATTTGGTTTGGGCAGAGCCCTTAGTTGCTTATTATGTCATGTGTAATTCTGGAGAGCTGGACTTGACGAGGCCACCAGCATTAGTACCTCTCTACAATAGCTGTGGGCTGGGGGCAGCCAATTCTTCGGAAACCTGTGAGTTTGTATAATTAGTGGGTTTGTAGCGACGTCCGTCTGTCTGTAGTAATCCGTTATGATTTAATTATAAAATTGAGTTAATGTTGGTATGTCAAAGTCCCTATGAAGTACCCTAGTTACAGCATACCTTGGGGCATCCACAATGATTTTTAAGGCCCTATTCTGCAGTACCTGGAGCATGTTGCACTCTATCCTGCTTATTGTGCACCATGTTGGTACACCATGAGTCACGATTGGCCTGGCCAAGGCTTTGTACAAGTTAACTTTGGTTCTATAAGCAATTTTACTTTTCTTGTGAAGCAAGCAGTAAATTGATCTTGGCTATTTGGCAGCCTTCTTTCTTCTAAGTTCGGAGTTTTTCCTCCAGTTTAACCTTGCGTCAAAAACCAGTCCAACATACTTAACTTCCTGTACCCAATTCACCTGAATGCCATTTACCGATAACCTGGTCTCAGCTCTTCTTACTCTGCTCTTCAAGAAGATAATGATTTTCGTTTTGGCGGGATTCAAGCGAATCTTCCAGTCCGAAAGCTTGTAAAGCTTAAATCTGCCTCTGCAGGAATATCATGAATATATACATTATACAGTATCGGAGCGGGACTCCCACCCTGATGTGTTTTGGCTCAGAAATCGCGCCTTCCGGCGAGACTGCAAAACTTCTGTTCTTCAAAAAGGAGGTGATTACTTTAATTAGGTAGTTTGGGGCCCCTAACCTTATTAGTTTCAGCATTAGACCGCAGTACCAGACCTTGTCCAACGCTTTTGAGATATCGAAGAAACCGCATCCGTGTGTGCTTTATTGAAACCTTGTAACACGGGCAGTCCTACAGTTCTTTAAGCACGGTAAAATGGCTCTTACGTCGCAATTTACAAAGTAAATGGCAGGTTATCATTTTAAAATAAGAACGTGTCGTAACTTCCGGTAAAACCGGTTTTAGGTTAAAATTAAGATCCCATTAAAGCATAGCGGTAACCCAAATGTAAATAAAATACCTATTAACATAACGGTGTGGTGCCCTATACAATGATTTTGTTTACACCTTGTATATACAGATAACTGTATACAGTTGAAAATAATATTTAACATGTTTGTCTTCCGAAACGATATCCAGTATTGCAAAGTTCAGCCAAGTTAAGTATTAAAAAGCAATAAAACTTCAAAACACGTACTTCCGAACCCTCTGCAATATTTACTTAATACAAAGTTTTAACTTTAAGAATGCTTGAAAAATATTAGGGCTTTATTAGTATCATGTTTCTAAAGTCGTGGAATTATATACAGGGTGTTTCTAAAATTCAACCAAAAGAACCAACACAAAGTCCCGGTCTCAAATAATTCAATATTTAATAAATATTGGGTAACATGTTTCGCCTTTAAGGCATCATCAGACCTAAAAAGATGTCAATTAACACGCATATCAGTGAGCGAATCTCACTAGTAAACCTACCTGATACACCAAAAAACAATTTAAGAATAATAAAAATGTCAAAATATAAAAAAATAATAAACGATACAATCACATCATCACAGAAACTAGATCTATTAGAAAAACTAGAAATAACGAAAGTTAAAAATAGTCCCGTCCTTACCTGCGTTAATGAGGTCTTTAATTTCGAGCCTTATTTTATTTTTAACAACTTAAGTTACTAACAGCGGACTGCTAGTAACCAACATTTAACCTTATATATTTTCTCCGCCAATTTTATCAACTGACAACATTGACGTCCTTGATGCTGGTACTCTGGTACGCTCGTACTTTGTGTTAATGGCTGTTATATTTTGGGCTGGGTTTATTCTCTGGGTGACTGCATCTTCCCCGCTCAATATTCCTAATACTTATTTAACGGACCTTACACTTTTAGTTTGTTGTTGTACCCATTTGTTTATATACAATTTTTAGTTTAAGTTCTGACTGTTTTGTGATGATGTGATTGTAACGTTTATCATTTTTTTATATTTTGACATTTTTATTCTTCTTAAATTGTTTTTTGGTGTATCAGGTAGGTTTACTAGTGAGATTCGCTCATTTATATGCGTGTTAATTGACATCTTTTTAGGTCTGATGATGCCTTAAAGGCGAAACATGTTACCGAATATTTTTTAAATATTAAATTATTTGAGACCGGGACTGTGGTGGTTCTTTTGGTTGAATATTATATTTAGGTCTCTTAGAGAAATATGGACACGTTTTTTGATTTGTGTTTCTAAAATGTGCGGAAAAAATGCTACTACAAATTCCTGACGATTCAACCCATTTAACATTAGTCCAAAAGTAGATGATTTTGGAGATACAGAGTGTCAAAAGTTCAATTTAGTTTTGGTTTTTCATAAATAACTTTTTTAATAATTGATGTATTGTCACAATATTCGGCTAGAGGGGGTTTTGTGGGGCGAAAAATTAAAATCTGCCCTCATTCTTATTGTAAAATTTAGAGGGTGCCACCTGCGGTACCTTGCACACATTTAAAGCGAAATAACTTTTTTGAGCCACCCTGTATTTAACTTTTCAATTTCTTATTCTCCAACGACTTTTACCTAAAAAAGACGTTTTTGAGATATCTGTATTTTAAAACTTTACTTCGTGTATGGCCGGGTCTGAATTATTGTAATAATTGAACACAATTCGTCATCATTTCTTAAAGCGTCAATTCCAGTTTGAACACGTCTCCTTAATTCATCTTCTGTATCTACTGGCCTAGAATACACAAGGGTTTTCAAAGTTCCCCATAAAAAGTAATCCATCCGTGTCATATCAGGGGATCGAGCTGGCCAATTTGCGGGTGCATCATTGCCTCTACCTATCTATTTGGATATTGTTCGTTCAAATAATAACGTACGTTTAACCAAAGATGTGGAGGAGCACCGTCATGCATAAACCACATTCCACTTCGAAGTTTCAAGGGCAGGGATCTAATAAGTTTGGTAATTCTTTTCCCATTTGTTCCAAATAATTTTCATCATTTAGTCGAGGTGGTAAAATGACAGGACCAATTATGAAATTGTCTATGATTCCTGCTCACACATTGACCTTAAACTCATGCTGATAATAGGTTACTTTAGTCGCATGAGGATTTTCGTCAGCATAGCCATGTTCATTGTGCAAACTAGTTATGCCACTCCGCGTGAAACGGGCTTCATCTGTGAATAAAATTGTTCATAAAAAATTCCTGTCTTGATTTCTGTGCTCTTGGATAAACCGGTAGAAAGCTAGGCGTGGTTGAAAATCATGGGGTAAAAGATTCTACCCGTTGAATACGAAATAGTTGCAGTAGTTGTTCTCTGGTCACCCTATTAACAGTATCTTTGCATACCCCTAGCTCTAAGCCCAATCGTTTGCTGCTGAGTTTAAGATTTTCTTTTAAGACCGACCAGAAAATATACACTTTCTGGACAATTTTTCGTCCAGTAAATATCGTTTTGTCGATCAAGACCGGAAAGTTGACGTGAGGGACCGGCAAAATATTTTTTATACAGACGTGTGGAAAACCCAATTTTCCGCATGGATATCAGTGCGAAAAATTGATTTTTCCACACTAGTGCGGAAAATTTTTTCGACGCGATTATGTCAAAATCAATAATATATGAAATTTGGAACCTTCGCCATTTGGCAAAAGTTTTACTCCACATAACACAAAGGTAACAAAATAATTTCCCGCAACATTGTCGCCACTGTCTTGTATAAAGTCACTGTAGTTTTTCTTAGCTACGCTACCAGGTTACTAAGGAAACTTATAGTAACAATTAGAAATCAACAAACTGACATTTTGACATTATTATTAATATTAGTTATTTGTGAGTTAATTTCGTAGTAATTTGTGCGTATTTTTCGTAATTTTGCAATCTCAGAATGAGTTTAATTGATTTTGATAATCTGGAAATGGAAGATGGGGTTTCAGAGTACATTATGAGTGCAGCAGGAAACGTAGATTTAGATTTGCTTCCAGAAAAATCCAAAGTAAGGTACATTCAAGAATATGAAAAGTTTACGACATGGTGCACCGACAAGAAAATAAGCAACATTAGTAAAGAAGAGGTGCTTTTGTTTTATTTCCAAGAAATTTCAAAGAATTTTCAACCTTCTACAATGTGGTCCAAGTACCCAATGGTAAAATCTATGTTGAAATTGAAAAAAAACGTTGATATAACCAGGCATTTTAAATTAATTGCTTTTAAAAAAAAAATGGTGGGTTTCGGACCAAAAAAGTCTAAAGCCCTAAGCCATGAAAATGTTAAAACGTTTTTAAGCACTACGCCTGACGATATTTATTTGCTTATTAAAGTTGCAACTATATTTGGAGTCGCTGGAGCCTGTAGGCGCGAAGAATTAACTTATCTGTTGTGTGAAAACGTGGTCGAATAAAAGGAGTGGTTTCTGGTAAAAATACCAGATAGCAAGACTCACCAGAGTAGAAGCTTTGTTGTAGCTGTAGAGAAAAATCTCAATTTAATAAAGAAGTACATCTCACTGCGTCTCAAAAGTACACCGCATGAAAGGTTTTTTGTCAATTTCCAAAAGGGAAAATGTACTAATCAAACTGTTGGCATTAATAAGTTTGGTAAGATGCCATCAAATGTGGCTGCTTTTTTAAGACATCCAAATCCAGAGACCTATACGGGACACTGTTATAGACGCTCTACGGCTACTATGTTGGCCGACGCTGGAGTGGATATTACTAATTTGAAACGTCTCGGGGGATGCCAATCGACAAAAGTTGCAGAATCATATGTAGACGAGTCTATGGGGAACAAAAAACGTATAGCCAACCACATTCTATACTCTAAAGAAAAAAATTCGCCTCCACCTTCACCCTTGCCTTCTACAAGTTTTGCGTATGAAATTAATAATATTCCTGACAGCAGTGGACCAGCAAACCCGCACCAGTATGACAATTTAAGAAAAGAAAGTGTCAACATTCTTGCCAACACCAAGGAAGCCAACCAACAAAATGCTCCAAATTTAGTTAATAATGCTTATAATTGTCACTTTTCCGTTACCTACCATGTTAATTTTAACAAAGAATAAGTTTTTTTTTAACAGTTTCCTATAACTTAAGGTAGTTATTACTTTTTACCTCAGAATTAGTTACTGTTACATATGTATGTGATTATTATAGTTAATTAAAAATATTAAATTTCTTTGAAATATGTGTTACTTATTTCCCCACGTCTGTAGAAAAACCATTGTACCTGACACTTGCGGAAAATGTTTTTCCTGCACTCGGCTGCTTCAACGGCGAACGGCAGACACATTCGTCATCATCAAAATTCATTTTCCGCACTTGTTAGGTAAATAGCTATTTTTTTAAATCGACCGGAAAGCAACCACTTTCTACTCAATTTTTTAACCGGAAAATGTCATTTTATCGGTCTAGACCAGAAAGTCATAAAAGAGGGACCGGTAAAGTACTTTACCGGTCCCTCTTTTTACTTTACCGGGCCCTTTTTTTACATTCCGATCAATATTTGAGAAAACGAACCAAACCCATAATAAGTAGGCTTTGACTTGATTGTTTCTTTCATGGCGTTTCATGGCAACGAACTGTCAAATTTGATACTGCTTATTAAAAATTGTGTTTAAAAGTTAAAAGTTAGATTATATTATGGAAATGAATGTGGATGAAGGTGAAATTCCTCTTGAAATAACTGAAGCGGCTGCTAGAGCTACTCACGATTTGTTGCCGCATAAGTCCAGGGACAAGTATGAAAAAACGTTTGCCGTTTTCAAATGTTGGTGTAAAGAAAAAAATTGTACTTTTAACATAACAGTTCAAAAATAGATATTATTAATTATTAGAATAATTCTAATTTTAATAATTTATTAAGTACCTATTATCAAATAATATTTATTATAACTATTATAAATAAAAAAAATTCCTGACTATAGAGTTTTCAATCTGTTTAAAACTATATTAATGTAGTAAGCCATTATCTAAATTTTCTTGTACGCCACTGGTCTTGCGTCGATTTAAAAAAAAATATTGTACGTTACACAACCGGAAAGTACGTTTACAGGACTCGCAGGCTTCCAGGACTCGCCTGGCGGCTCGCCCTGGAAATTGCCTGCTTCGTCCTGTAAAATAGTACTTTCCGGTCTTGTAACGTAATATACTATTTCCGGTCCCTGTTTTTTCAGTTTTCCAATCGCTCTTTGATAATACAATCTACCTTGATTCCGTTACTATGATAACAACATTTCGATGTATTCAAAATATGAATTCAGATTTTGAATTATCCGACACGGAAAATGAGATTCCAGAAGAAATTTTGGAAGCAGCAAGGAAAGCGACTTACGATATATTGCCAGTAAAATCAAATGTTCGTTACGAGAAGTCATACGACGCATTGAAAAATTGGTGTCGAGAAAAAAAAGTGAAAATGTAAATGAAGAATTCCTTTTGGCATATTTTGCTGAAAAGTCCCAAAAACTGGGTTCTTCAACATTATGGAGCTTATATTCAATGCTAAAATCTACTTTGACCATAAAAGATAATGTGAACATTAATAATTTTTTAAAACTAATAGCGTTCATTAAAAAGAAGTCTATTGGTCATAAACCGAAGAAATATAAAATTCTGTCAAGAGAACAAATTGAAACGTTTCTGAACAATGCTCCCAATAGCGAATATCTTAGGCTTAAGGTAAGTTAAAATAAAAAACCAGTAAAAACTGGTTACGATTTACAATGAATCTTAATTCTGTTTTAGGTGCTTTTAATTATGGGTTCCGCAGGTGCATGTCGCCGCGATGAACTCGTTAATATGACACACGATGTTATCGAAGATAAGGAAACAATGTTGATAGTTAAAATTCCCATAACCAAGACAAATACCACCAGGACGTTCATTGTAAATTCCGAAAGAGATTTGCAACTTTATAGGAATTATTTGCAATTGAGACCACCGCATACTAACCATAAACGGCTTTTTATTTTTTTTTATGATGGGAAGTGCTCAACCTAAGTAGTAGGATTGCATTCTGTGGGAAAAGCCCCTAGCAAAATCGCTTCTTATCTTAAATTAAAAAATCCAGGCAAATTTACCGGCCACTGCTTTCGCCGAAGTTCAGCAACTCTACTAGTAGATGGAGGAGGTGACATTATAAATTTAAAACGGCACGGAGGATGGAAATCCTCCACTGTAGCAGAAGGCTACCTAGAAGATTCAATAAAAAACAAAATTGATATAGCAAACAAAATCCATGCGGGATGTTCTAAAGACAATATACAGGAAACTAATTTTGTTACTACCACTACAAAAAGTATAACAATTCCCAGCATTTCAGACACATCTTCCCTTCAGATATTTAACAATTGTACATCATAAATATTTAAAAATAACGTATTTATTCAGTTTATGCAGTTGTATCCAGTATCTTTATTCTTTTATCTTATTTTAGTATTGCTAATCACTTTGTTATATAAAATAAAATAAAATAAACAATTAAATGTATATCGAAGTGTCGGTCTTAAAAAAAATATTGTACGTCACGCAACCGGAAATTATATTTTGCAGGTCTCTCCAAGCTTCCAGGACTCGCCTACGGCTCGCTACGCTTGTCTCGACCTAAAAAACACTACTTTCCGGTCTTGTAACGTAAATTACTATTCTTCAATCCGATTTAGAATATCTTCCTCAACCTCTGGAGTTCTTACCGTACGTGAACGATCGTAATTAGTAGAAACAGGCGCAAATCTACCTGTTTCACGAAGGCGTCTTTTAACTGCCGCGAAGGTTTTATGGTTTGGTAAGCGACGATTCGGAAATCTTTCACTGTATACTCTGCAAGATTCTAAACCATTTCTTTGGCAATATCTAAAAACCAATAACATATAGGTCATTTCTTCGTTGGTATACCTACTGTACGGCCATGACGAAAAGAAATTTGAAATTGTTTGAAAATTCAAATGTATGCTTGAAATATTTTTTAGATTCGATTTAACATCAGTCAGTTTTTAGTGACAGTTGTTGTAGTTTAACGCCTTCGCTTCCAATTGTGTTCAATTATCACAATAATTTAGACCTGACCATACACGAAGTGTGCAAGGTACCGCAGGTAGCGCCCTCTAAATTATACAATAAAAATGAGAAAATATTTTAATTTTCCACTCCACAAAACCTAGCCGAAAATTGAGACAATACACCAATTATTAAAAAAATTATTTATGAAAAACTAAAACCAAATTGAACTTTTGACACTCTATATCTCCGAAATCATCCACTTGTGGACTGAAGTAAGTTGAGTTAGATCGTCATATTTAAGTCTCAGGAATTTGTGGTAGCATCCTTTTAAAGACACCCTGTATAATACAATATTTAAGGAAACATTTCAGGAAAATATTAAAAAAACAAAATTTGTTCTAGAATTATGTGGAACTCGAATACTGGTAGTATGATCACACCTTTCAAAAGGCAATAAATATTTAAGAAAACGCTACAGTGACGACTTCGACATTTCTTGTACATTCTTTGCTTTTGACATAAAATATCAAATTTTAGATACACTTTACGTTCTTAAAGTTGATATTTCTGTTTGATCTTTGTTTTTGTTTCCAGAAATATTCTTTTAGAGCAAAGAACTTACACGCAAATCTGTTTAGATAGCACTAGTTTCTTTAGATACTATAGAAAACTCGAAAAATAATCTAAGTACATCGCGGTTAAAAAAAATGCCAGGTCTCATTTCTTCAAATAAAGCTTAGAAACGTTTTTCTCCACGACCATTACTGAATGCAATAATTCCGAAATCATTTTTGATAATAGAATGTAAAAATTCTCGCTCTTGAGTTGGAATATTTATTCTGAAACACTTGCTTCTTATGCGTTTTGCGTGTATTTTCATTCCATAACAAGATACGGAATGAATATTCTGTAATAATTGATCTAAACGACATAGGTTGCCATGAATTTCGAAACTGTCAGTGTCAGATAAAAATGGCCGCGTTGTAATAATTATTTTCAGACAAATTTTAGTGCAAGTCAAAAAATGAGTGACAAATCGGATGAATCAGATATGGAACTGGATAATACTCCACCTGAAATTACAAATGTTGCGAATAAATAACTTAATTGCTTTGTACAGATTTTATTTGTTTGACAATTCGATACTCGTGGTTCTTCCACTCGGATCGAATTTTCATTCCAACCTCGTTACAGAATCTACTATTCTACTATTGAATTTTTTATTTTAGGCGGCCATGAATAATATCGGCTGGATTTCGTTGAGCATGGCCTCCTAGTCAAAAAACTGCATGGTGGAATTCCAACTTGACATGACGACCACGTTTGGCATCTTTATTGTTTTTCACAACCACGCGTCCAATTTTTTGTCGAGCGTGCTTTGATTTTTTTTTGTCTCGATCGAACTAACACGTTAAATTTTGTCTAGAGTCGTCAATCTGTTCCCAGCTTTATGTTTCGTATAAGATGGTAGAGCAATTAAAATCGGTAAACGTAAAAATTAAACGGTTAATAGTGTAAAAAGTTTAGTGTTTAATACCAAGATGAACTCAATACCAAACAATAATAAAAGTGGACCATTAGATACTTCATAACTTGGGGCTGGAAAATGAAGGTAAGATTTAAGATTTTAATTACCTATTATTGATACGTATTATAGTTGTAGGAAAAGTCTAATAATCGTATATTTGTTATAATACACTGTTATTTACAATTAAAATAAAGCGATTTTTTTTCGAATTAATTTCGAGGCGCTATTTGGCACAGGATTTGGAAGAAACATTAAAACAAATAGCTTAAATTGTGCCACGAGAAAAGTAGGTAGTATCAGTATCGGAAAAGCAATAGAAAAGAATGTCCATTGGGATAAGGAAAATATTTAGTCTCGACGGGAAAAGTTTCAATTCTTCGTATCTGAGTTTTCCAGACACAATAACGGGTTTTATGGGGTGTGAAACTTTTTCAATAACGAACGTTCTGCTCGAAAAATTAAGGCAGCAGCTTAACTTAAAAATTAATATTACTTATTTCTTGCGAATAACTTTTTTTAATTAATTATTTTAATTATTTATTGATTTTCTAAATTTTGTAGAGACACGGTTAGCAAACGGTAGCTACGTCATCTCTTCATTGTCAGCACAGTGCTACGATTACAATGTTAGCAGCAAACTAAAGTTTTAACATGAAGGTGTACGCTGGAATTAGGAGTCAGCTACTGTCTTGAATGGTAAGTGCAAATATTAAATTATTTAAAAAAAAAACTTATATACAGGCAGACGCGGATCCGGGGGGGGGGGGGGGGCGAGGTTATGGGAGTCATGACCCCTCCCCCAAATTTTATACTTCATATTATTATTAACTTTCTTAAACCGACCTTTTTGCATAGAAAAAGAGCGTGAAATTAAATAATTTATTATATCTACATCTGTTCAATTGTAGCATTTTTTTTTATGCTTTGTCTGAATGGACGAATTTATTTATTTTGGTTTTGTTGAGTAGTGTAATCCACTTCCTAAAGGTAGTCTAACCTTGATTCATTAATCCAAAAACCGTGTTTTGTTAGTTGCCTAAACATAGCATTTGCGAAAAGACGTTATGTTGAAACAGGGGTAATTTATCGAAATAAGTTTAAACAATACCCTTCCTTTTTGTCCAGGGACGGTGTTCCATTCGTTACTTTTGTAATCTTAATACTTTCTTTTGTATTGTATCGAATGTTAAAATATTTTTATAGGGCCTGGCTTCATAGTTTTGTTTTTAAAACATTGTTGCCAAATCTGTCAAGACTTTCTCCTGAAACTTGCAGTTCGCCGCCAAATTTAAACCAATTAGATTCAAATCTGGGTGATACGACTTCCGCTTCGAGTGGCGCGCTACGTACTTCCTAGGCCGTCGCCATTCCGGTACAAACACTAGTGTAGCACATTGTGTTCCAATGCTGTTGTGAAGAAAAAGGGACTTATTTTCCCCAAAACCCATTCGGGTGATCGGATTGCGATTTTCTCTAATCCAGCAAAGTGTTTGTAACAGCCATTTGTGGACAACTGGTTGAATTTAGAAGCAACCCTGGAATATTTCCAGATTGTCTGGGCGTACCGGAATCAGCTTTTTGTTTGTTAGTCGGAACCCTTTTTTTTTATTAAAGGTGAGTGCCTCTTTGGTTTCTATTTTTCTTATAACTTTTTGTTCAAACCGCTGGTAGTCTACAGTTTGGCAAGCAAACCTATTTTTTTATCCTTTGTAGGGTTCTACGTAAGAGTTTCCTCACTCAATCTTTAAGATTTCTTCAATCTATATTTCCTTGTTCAACAATGGGCCCTAGCAGATCTTGATTAGGTTCCGGAGTCTACGAGGTATAAATCAGCAGAGGTTTCCCCATGGACTAATAGCCACTTATCCAAAAAGTCCTACATACGGTGGAGGCTTCCTGGAGGATCCTACCTGGATATAATAAGGCCAGATTTTTTTTATTTATTATTTATTACTTTAAAAACCACCCTGTCGCAATATCCCACTAGCTATACCATTAGGTATCGCCTACAGCGACAAATAATTTTATTAATTTATTGAAATTTTTTTTTGTAACCTTGATACATTACCACAACACCCACCAGGGTATAACATAGTGTGAACTATAGTCGACTATGGGGGTTAATTTTTTTTAATTTTTTACTAATTACATTATCCTTATCATTTATTTCAACTTTAGACTATGAATTTACTAGATCATCAACCTTCTTATTTTTTTTTAAAGATATATTTTACTTTTCCTCTTTTATGAAATCCGCAGCAACGTAAGTTGAGTTTGCCACTGTTATTTATTAAAATAACCGCTTCAATAAACGGTTCTTGGTAGTATTAAGATGTTTTGTTTTTAGTACCTACTTGCTTCCCCAACTAATTATTTTAATTTGCTCTTCACGTTCCCGATTTAGAGCTGACTAGTTCGGAACTATCAACATATTTTTTTTTGACAATTTGGGTTTCGTAATTTTCCTGGATTGTATTCCTCATAGGATAAAGAAAGATTACGTGGTGCCCAATATTTTTCTATGTATGCTCATCGGGTCACAACTACATTATTTTAATAATAATAAATAACTAGTTTTGTGGGGATTATCATCCCTAACTTAATCAAATCCACGACGCTCTCCAGACGAAGAGCTGCCGGAGGCTGTGAACCGTTTTTTTTGTTTCTCTTTATAAATTTCCAAAAAAAAAAAATAAAAAAAAAGGTCTCAAAAATGGCGTGCCAACGTGGGGCCCGATAATTAACTAATTTTGCGCTACTAGTTGTTTGTTTTTTTAGTGCTTTCAAGTGAGAAATTTAGTTTCTGTGGCAATATTTAGATTTCACTTTAGCTTTGTTATGCCCGATTGTAAATACATTACTTTTTTGAGTGAGTAGGTGCTTGGAGCATCATTTTATTGTATTGGGAATATGGTAACAGGGGAGAAATCGATTTACCTGTCGATTAAATTATCGTTTTAAAAATCAAATTTTTTTGTTGAGTAGTGTTTACCACGCTAGATTTTGGTCAAGCTACGTGCGTTTTTTTTTTGTTGAAGGTTTTTAATACCATTATTGTTAATTCCGAGAACAGGTATGTTGAATTCTTTTATTGTGGGAGAAATTCTTTTTAGATTTAATATTGTTTCCAAATCCCCGTGTTATTAATATAATAAGGGTCAACTTAATTAATCTATTTTTCTGTAAAAGGAAATACGGTAGGAGATAGTTTTCGAGAAGATTGAGTAATATGATTTAAACAAAAAATATTGAAAAGAGGAACATTTTTCTGCATACCTGTATGGGATTGGGTTTATCTTTGATATATAGTATAGATAACATTTTTTTTTGAAGGTTTCAGTGCTTGAGAGGTGTGATAATTATAGTTTGAATTAATGGATTAAAGAGTTTAAGAGCTCAGCCATTTAGTTTTTTAACGATTAATACCTTGTTACTGATAAGCGAATTACTGTGCGACGTTGCCAAGTTAAAATTAAAATAATAGGTTTTATAAATAAATAATTGGATAACAGTTCTTCATATAAGAAGATAAATTGTTTTAAATAATTTTCGGCAATATGGAAGACTATTTTAGGCCGAATCTTTTGCTGAAAGATGAACTGAATTATGAATTACGTATTCGCGCGGTAGTTACTGATAAGAACGTCAATGATAAACGAAAGATTTTAGGACGATTGTTAGATAAAGAACGTCAAAGCAAAGCTAATGTCTTGAAATTGGTTGACCATTTCTTCAATTATACCTTAGAAAAGAGAGAAATAGGTGAAAGTATCGATTCAATTAAGCAATTGATTTTGGACTTCGAAGGTCCCTCTACCGATTCGATTTATATTAGGGCAAGGGCGCGTATTTTACATGTAACAAATCGGGTTCTGAGGTTACCATTAAAAGAAAATGAAGAGGATTTTCCGGAAAGGCAAAACTTTAAACATGAAGCGTATGCGTCGGCGATGTTCTTAGATGCGGATTTACATGACAAAGTCAAAGATCCTATTCCTGTACTAATTCAACCTTCGTCATTAGGACAAGCACCGATTCAACAGGCGGCCGCGGTGGGCGTGTTGTCATCGGCCAATGTGCCCCCAAGCAATAATTTTTTTAGAAGTACCCCTGTGCATACATTAGGTGTTACATTCGATGGAGATCCGAATACCGTGTTAACCTTTATAGAGCGCGTTGAAGAGATGGCACATGCGCGTCATATAACTAAAGTTGAGCTTTTTGAATCAGCTAGTGACTTGTTTTCAGGTAAAGCTATATTTTGGCTTAGGCATGTAAAGTCGTCTCTGGATACGTGGAATTCTTTAGTTCAAAAATTGAAAGTTGATTTCTTGGATCCCGATCTGGATGATGATATTTGGAGTCAAATTAGGGAGCGTAAACAATCTAAGCACGAACCCATAGTTCTTTTTATCGCTGTTATGGAGGGTTTATTTAGCCGGTTGTCAAGAGTGCCTCCAGAGGTGACCAAGGTTAAATATATGAGGCGTGGGTTACAAAGAGAATATCAAAAACGACTAGCCTTACAAGAAATAGATACTGTCATGGAATTAAGTAAGTTAACTAAGCGTTTAGAAGAAGCAGATATTTTAGGGTTGTCATCAAGTTCTTCAACTACGTTTCAGTCGCGTAGTGTTTCAATTTTAGGTGATCCGGAGACGGATCATTCCGCGAATTCTTCAAGGGCAAGTTCAAAAAATAAATCGAACTTCAATTCCAACACTTTTCGAAATCATCATAAGTCGCCTAGATTTAACGACTCCCATAATCGCCCAAATCGAGACGATAAAAAAATAGTTTCCAATTCGAGACAGGACAAAGATATTTATTTATGTTGGAAGTGTGATGCTCCTAATCACAGATTTAGGGATTGTAAGGCAAGAATTAAGAAGAAATTTTGTTTTAAATGCGGAACCCCAGATGTCACCGTTAAAGATTGTAAAAAGTGTTCGGGAAACGAGCAGTAGAGGCCCGTGTGGTTGGCGTGCGACCGCCTCAAAACTCCAATGCCAACGTTTTTAGTCAAAATCAGACAATCTCGGACAGTAATAACTATTTAGGAGAGGATCTTAGTAAAAATATTTCACCAGTATTCGTTTTTAAAAATAATGATAATCGGCCTTATGTGACGGTTAATTTATATGATCAGAAAATTACAGCGTTATTAGATAGCGGAGCCAACGTATCAGTGGTAGGGAAAAATGGTTTAAATATTGTTAAATCGTTAAAATTAAATGTAATAAAATCGCCAACATCCAGTATTCATACAGCTGATGGCGCCGAACAAAGGGTTAACGGTTATGTTAATTTACCGCTTATTATTGAAAATAATGTTCAAGTTTTACCGGCCCTAGTTGTTCCTGCAGTATCACATCCTTTCATTTTTGGTAGCGATTTTTGTGAGAGATTTAAGATTAAAATAGATTTTAAAAATAATTCTTGGCACGTTCAAAGTGATTTGTCTGATGGTTATTTTAATATGGAAAAGGGACTAAATTTTAGTTCGTCGTGTGGGATATGCTCGTTAGATGATCTGTCGGTTCAACAGAGAGAAGAAGCTCAGGAAGTAATTAATTCGTTTAAAAGGCTAAGTAGCCAAGATAGATTAGGGCTTACAAATAAAATTACTATGACCATAGAGACAGGAAATGCGAAGCCTTTTAAGCAAAGACAGTACTTAATGAGTCCTTATATGTTAAAAATATTAAATTCGGAACTAGACGAAATGCTTAAGCTAAATGTCGTTGAGCCGTCAACGAGTCCGTGGAATAGTCCGGTTTTGCTTGTCAAAAATCGAATGGTGAATTCCGATTTTGCTATGATGGTAAAAAACTTAACGAAGTCACTAAACATGACAGTTATCCTCTTCCTAGGGTTGATAGAATTTTGAGTTCGCTAAAAGGTGCTAGATTCATTTCTAGTATTGATTTACGTCGTGCGTTTTGGCAAATTCCTTTAGATCAAAGTTCCCGAGAGAAAACTGCCTTCACCATACCTTCGAGAGGACTCTTTCAATTTCGGGTAGTGCCATTTGGACTTTGTAATAGCGCTCAGACACAACAGCGTCTAGTCGATGCCTTGTTTGGGCCGAAGTATGAGCCATATATTTTTGCCTACCTCGACGATATAATTATCCTTTCCTCTACCTTTGAGGAGCATATTCGTTTGTTAGGAGAGGTCAGGGGTATTTTAGAAGATGCAAATCTGACGATTAACCTGGAGAAATGTAATTTTTTTAAAACCAGTCTTAAGTATTTAGGTTATATTGTTGATGGAAAACAGGGTCTTCGTACTGATCCAAGCAAAATTGAAACTATGGTTAACTATCCAAGACCGAATAACGCTACTGAAATAAAAAGGTTTATTGGACTCTGCAGTTGGTATAGACGGTTTATTCATGATTTTCCTCTTTGGTTTCTCCCGTAAATGATCTTCTGAGAGGCAAGAAAAAGAAGCAACCAATATCCTGGAATTCTAAAGCAGAAGAGGCATTTATTAACATTAAAAATTCATTGGTATCTGCCCCAATTTTGGTTTCTCCGGATTTTAGTGAGAAGTTTACTATCCAATGCGATGCAAGTGATGTGGGTGTAGGTGGTGTTCTAACGCAGGAATTGAATGGAGAGGAAAAAGTAATTGCGTACTGTTCCCGATCTCTATCGCGTGCCGAGCGTAACTATACCGTTACGGAGCGTGAACTGTTAGCTTTGAGTTTCTCGTTAGAAAAGTTTCGTATGTACGTTGAGGGTACTAGATTTCGAGTTATTACTGATCATTATAGTTTGCTTTGGCTCAATAATTTGAAAGACCCATCTGGACGACTAGCGAGGTGGTCTGTTAAACTAAGGCAGTATTCTTTTGACTTGGTTCATAGGAGAGGTAATTCCAAGGCAAATGCCGTTCCTGACGCCCTATCCAGGATTCCACCTTCGAATCAGGATGAAGTTGTGCAGATATCTTCCATAGAGTTTCCGGATACAATATGTGATCCATGGTATTTGGACTTAAGGAATAAAGTTTTGAACGATCCCGATTCTTTCCCTCAGTTTAAGGTGGCGGATAACAGGATATTTAAGTATGTTCCGTCCAATCTACCTATTAGTAGTAACCTCCGGGAATGGAAGTCTATTGCACCTAAAGAATCTCGACTTTCAATAATAAGTTTGTGTCATGATCCGCCTCTAAGTGCACATCTAGGTTTTTTTAAAACTCTCTCCAGGATTCAGGAAACATACTATTGGCCTAAAATGAGGCATGATGTCTTAAAATACGTCAAACGTTGTCAAGTTTGTCAGACCCAGAAGATGTCTAATGCGCAGCCTTTTGGAAAAATGGGTGTTCAGAAACCAGTTCAGTTTCCTTTTCAGATTATAGCTGTGGATATAATGGGTCCGCTGCCTCGCTCAAAAAAGAAAAACGCGTACCTGTTGGTCGTTACTTGTTGGTTTTCTAAATATTCGCTTTTATTCCCGATGACATCGGCAACTGCTTCAAATATTGTAAAGTTTTTGGAGAGTTCAGTGTTTTTAGTTTATGGGGTGCCACAGTTTATAATTTGCGACAATGGAAGTCAGTTTGCGGGTAAAACATTTAAAAAACTATCTGAAACTTATAAAGCTAAGATATGGTTCACACCGAGATATTCAGCTCAATGTAATTTTGTTGAGAGGACGAATAAAACAGTCGGTATCGCAATTCGTAGTTACATAAAAGATCACAAAGACTGGGATGTGGAACTTCCAAAAATTCAGTATGCTATCAATTCGGCAAAACACGAGGTCCATCACCTCTGTCCGGCATTAATAAATTTTGGTAGACATATTCCAGTATCAGGGGACTATTACGGTGAAATAAGATGTACTACAGAAATGGAACTTCAATGTGGCGACAGAAAAAACTACCTTGATGACCTTTCGGGTTTAAAACAAATTTATGAGGAGGTTCAGACAAAACTTAATTTAGCCCATCAGCGATACAAGTCACATTATGATCTGCGCAGACGCGATGTATCTTTTAGGGTAGGAGACAAGGTCTGGCGTCGAAATAAAGTATTGTCAGATGCGGCCTCTGGTTTTGCGTCTAAGCTAGCGCCAAAATATGTTCTGACTAGAGTAATAAAAAAGGTCTCTCGTTTGGTTTACGCGTTACAAAATATGGATGGTTCAAGTGCGGGTAACTGGCATGTCAAAGATATGAAACCCTATTTTGGGTCCAATTCCGATGTTTCGGTAGGTTAGGTTTTAAGTTTTTTGTGGAACATAAGTAGAAACTGAATGGTTTTGCACTCTAGAGTATATGGTTGAGCTTCGTTGGTCTGTGAGTACGTACGGTTTTTTTTAGGTAGTCAGGTAACGCTTTGACTGACGAAGTATGATGGAAAGTCATTAATTTGAAGTGTACTCACAGCTTATGTCAATGGCGTATAATACGGTGGTTATGAACCCATTATTTATGGCTTAATAGTATTGTGAACGTAGGAAACGTGAAGTGTTAAATTTATTTTATGTTTTTATTGGTCGCGACAATTCTAACATATAAGGTAATAGTAGTCTGTACTCTTAGGATTATTTGGCAAGTAAATAATTTTTTTTTGTTAGTTAACTATATTCCCTCTCAAGCTATTAGGAGTCCTTCTCGATCATTTATGTCTTACCTGGATTTTTACTCCCCCGATTGTGTCGCCCTTGAGGCCGTGTGGTACGCGAAGTTACCCAAATCTAATAAGCTTTCACGGGAAGGGAATAGTGTAACGTTACTAACTGCAGATTAGTATAATATTGAAATAAAAAAAAAAAAATATTTTGAAAAATATTTTTTTTGTTGGAACGGGATGGTGTAGCATTTTTTTTTATGCTTTGTCTGAATGGACGAATTTATTTATTTTGGTTTTGTTGAGTAGTGTAATCCACTTCCTAAAGGTAGTCTAACCTTGATTCATTAATCCAAAAACCGTGTTTTGTTAGTTGCCTAAACATAGCATTTGCGAAAAGACGTTATGTTGAAACAGGGGTAATTTATCGAAATAAGTTTAAACAATACCCTTCCTTTTTGTCCAGGGACGGTGTTCCATTCGTTACTTTTGTAATCTTAATACTTTCTTTTGTATAGTATCGAATGTTAAAATATTTTTATAGGGCCTGGCTTCATAGTTTTGTTTTTAAAACATTGTTGCCAAATCTGTCAAGACTTTCTCCTGAAACTTGCAGTTCGCCGCCAAATTTAAACCAATTAGATTCAAATCTGGGTGATACGACTTCCGCTTCGAGTGGCGCGCTACGTACTTCCTAGGCCGTCGCCATTCCGGTACAAACACTAGTGTAGCACATTGTGTTCCAATGCTGTTGTGAAGAAAAAGGGACTTATTTTCCCCAAAACCCATTCGGGTGATCGGATTGCGATTTTCTCTAATCCAGCAAAGTGTTTGTAACAGCCATTTGTGGACAACTGGTTGAATTTAGAAGCAACCCTGGAATATTTCCAGATTGTCTGGGCGTACCGGAATCAGCTTTTTGTTTGTTAGTCGGAACCCTTTTTTTTTATTAAAGGTGAGTGCCTCTTTGGTTTCTATTTTTCTTATAACTTTTTGTTCAAACCGCTGGTAGTCTACAGTTTGGCAAGCAAACCTATTTTTTTATCCTTTGTAGGGTTCTACGTAAGAGTTTCCTCACTCAATCTTTAAGATTTCTTCAATCTATATTTCCTTGTTCAACAATGGGCCCTAGCAGATCTTGATTAGGTTCCGGAGTCTACGAGGTATAAATCAGCAGAGGTTTCCCCATGGACTAATAGCCACTTATCCAAAAAGTCCTACATACGGTGGAGGCTTCCTGGAGGATCCTACCTGGATATAATAAGGCCAGATTTTTTTTATTTATTATTTATTACTTTAAAAACCACCCTGTCGCAATATCCCACTAGCTATACCATTAGGTATCGCCTACAGCGACAAATAATTTTATTAATTTATTGAAATTTTTTTTTGTAACCTTGATACATTACCACAACACCCACCAGGGTATAACATAGTGTGAACTATAGTCGACTATGGGGGTTAATTTTTTTTAATTTTTTACTAATTACATTATCCTTATCATTTATTTCAACTTTAGACTATGAATTTACTAGATCATCAACCTTCTTATTTTTTTTTAAAGATATATTTTACTTTTCCTCTTTTATGAAATCCGCAGCAACGTAAGTTGAGTTTGCCACTGTTATTTATTAAAATAACCGCTTCAATAAACGGTTCTTGGTAGTATTAAGATGTTTTGTTTTTAGTACCTACTTGCTTCCCCAACTAATTATTTTAATTTGCTCTTCACGTTCCCGATTTAGAGCTGACTAGTTCGGAACTATCAACATATTTTTTTTTGACAATTTGGGTTTCGTAATTTTCCTGGATTGTATTCCTCATAGGATAAAGAAAGATTACGTGGTGCCCAATATTTTTCTATGTATGCTCATCGGGTCACAACTACATTATTTTAATAATAATAAATAACTAGTTTTGTGGGGATTATCATCCCTAACTTAATCAAATCCACGACGCTCTCCAGACGAAGAGCTGCCGGAGGCTGTGAACCGTTTTTTTTGTTTCTCTTTATAAATTTCCAAAAAAAAAAAATAAAAAAAAAGGTCTCACAATGCAAATATAAGAATAGCTATTTTTGTGGCTCCGCCATTCCTTGACCCTCCCTAAATCTGTTTTCGCAGGGTGTCCCCGTCCTATATCACAAATGAACTAAATTTCTTATTTTTCGGTCATTCTTTATAAAAATAATTGTTGTTATTGAAGATAAAAGCCGCCAACACTTTTTGTATTCGGCTTTTATACTCATTATAAACAAAATCCTATTTCGGCTATAGCTTCACATTTCATTTTCTGTGTGCCACAATGTCAACGTTATTATTTTAATTATCTTTATAAACCTTTTGTGGTCGCTAGATCAGGGCACAACTTTATGCTTTGGATATTATTAATTTTCTTTTTCAATTTCTCATATTACACTAACATTTTAAATCTTTCTTAAATATAGGTATTTAATGTATTGGCGCACTATTATTGTTTAAAATGGGCTTTAAGTGTATTAGTTAAAATTAAAAATGCATTGAATAAATAAAAATATATATTGAATTTTCATAAAAAATTACTAAAATACTACAAATATTTACCAGAGTTAGAGGAAAATACTATACATTATCATCCAATAAAGCATCCTGGTACTCCTGAAAACAATAACTTAAATTTTTTTATTGGTTTATTTATATAGTTATTAATTTTATAAAAGCGTGGTGAATTTACAGTTACAATAGAATATTATCTTTAATTTAAAATGCGTTTCATTGACTTTCGAGAAACATAAGTATATCTCTTATGTCACCAAATTAACTTAAGAAATAACTGTTACTGATAAAATAAAAACATAATTATTATTAGAGTATTAAGGGTATATTTTTGCTCACCCTGTATAAAAGCTTTCCAGAAGCGAAAAAGCAAGAGCATTTGTAACTTGGAACAATAAGTTGACAATACTTTTCTTAATTATTGCGAGAAGGATACAGGGTGATAAAAAATACGAAAGTGTCATTTTTCGATTATTCTTTATTCAAAAATCCCGAGAGATGTTTTTTACAATTGAATCAGTGATTCTTCTAAAATTCAGAAATAAAGAAAAAATATTTTTTCTTTGTGAAATTTTGTTAAATTAATAAATGTTTATTTTTTAAATAAATTAGCTTTGTTCGTGGACTCGATCCTTGACTAGTTCGTAACCTGTACTAGACAAATAATCACGAACCATTATGCGCATGTGCGATTCGGAACCGATCAGAAATTGATAAATCTCCGCGAACGTGCTCGTCCGGAACCATTTCGACGTTAATAATTTTTATTCGTTTCTAGAATTTTGCACTTTTAGAGCTGGTTGAATATGTTATACTTTCCATTGGTGAAAGTAATAAAGAAAACAGCGAATTCTACAGGTGGATATCCTTTTTAAAATTTATCTTCTATAAAACTTGCAGCAGATAAAATTAAAATAGAATTTTGTAGAACATTATCGTAAAACAAAGTCCGCATAAAATCTAACGAAAACCACAATTTGCAATCAAATTTCAAATTACAGATGCGCGGATAAATAATCCCTGCTATTGTCCACGGATCATTTTGACTGCTTATGGATTGGTCATGAACTTGTTCTGGTATGACCGCGAACGCCTAATTTATTGTCAAAATCCGTGATTTTTCGCACCGCGAACGCTAATATTTGCAAAGCGCGTGCCCACTTGTCGGAAACTTGTCATGGATCGTCTCCGCGAACAAAGCTATTATACTTAATGACATTTATAAAAAATCAAAAAATTAAAATATCTTAGGTTTTACTTATTTAAATTAATTATTATATTGGCATTATTGTAGGCAGCCACTGATATGTTTAAATCTTGTCAATTTTTTTTTTAAAAGGTTTAATTCATGATTATTGGAAGTTAAAGTAGTGTTAGTAAAATTTGAACTTGCCTTTGAAATCAATTTTGCCGTATTACCTTGAGTAGCGACAGAACTATCTATGTATCCCTCAGCTACTGTGCTAGATTTCCAGCCTCCTAACCGCTTAATTTGCATAAGGTCGCCACCGTTATTTGCGAGCAAAGTAACAGCTGTTCTTCTGAAACAGTGGCCAGTAAATCTTTCAATATCCAGCTTCAGGAAAGCTGCAATTTTTTTTGGAAACTGACTTAAAGTGTTGTGCCCAATATATTGTTTAGTAATTTTTTCCTATCTAATTTGCATGAAAAGTTTTCCATCCTGCATATTCTTCCAAAAAGTTATGTACTCCATAAGTGGTGCAATCCATCTCTTATTAGTTATCATAAATGATCGTGGCTGGTACGTCTTGCTATTCTGTATTTCAATCGCGACCTTTTCTTCTAAAAGGTGAACGTCTGTTGTTTTCATCTTGTGTAATTTATCTGATCGGCAGGCGCCTGAGACACCAATAAACAATGCGACCTACAAATGTATAAAATAACAAGTTAATATAGAAATTGTCAACCTTTTGACCTAAAATACCTTTTGAACAAGAAATTTCATGGTTTCTTGTTCAAAAAAAGTTTCAATATTTTCCATAGACAGTGTGTTCGATTTTTTCGGCTTGTATCCTTTGTTTTGCTTTTTTAAAAATGCCAATAGCTTTGCGTGTTTAGGTTAGCAAAAGACCTTGGCGTTTATACCTTCCTTGTCTTGGCACTTTCGCTAAAATAAGCTAGTAGCTCCGATTCAGAACCAGGATTTTGAACTTTGTCTTTTGTACACCATTCTTTAAAACTGTTTTATGCCTTGTTATATCTTGGGCGGATTTTAGTTGGCAGAAGATCTTCTTCTACTATTTTTGCTGCTTTACGAATTTCTGGTTGAGTAGCAGCAAACTCAAATTCCTCATCTAATTTCTTTCGATATTTTGCGAAATTTTTGACACTACATACGTTTTCAAAAAATAAAATATTGTTTAGTGACATGGAAACCATATTCAAAAAATGATATTTGCAATCTTGATTTTTATTATTATTTTACCACCTGCAGTTATTTGAAATTCTAATGTCTGTCTAATTTTTAAATGAACAAATCGAAATGACATGTAGCTTAGAAGTGGATGAAATGGTTGTAAATAAAATAGTATACAAACCTTCAAAGTCTTGTCAATCGTACGTCGTAGGTCGTAATACGTAAAAGATCTATTGATTTATATGCATAAAAACTAAAACAACTTTGCACTAATCGCATACCCCAATATGGCTACTAGAGCAGTAAGTAGCATGAATGTTAAGAGTTCCTAGTTTTAGATATAAGACAACAAGATATACGTTTGCAAATGTAGGTACCAAGTTATATGACTTATTAAATGTAGATATTGATAATATAGTTAATCCATAAGGAAAGTCTTATAAATTACAAATTAAACAATGGATAATTGACAATATTGATTTAATCCTAAAAGCAATCTATGTGCATTAAATACAGGAACAAAGAATGTATGTGTTGTAAATGATCCCTGTGCTAGAGTATACTGATTTACGACAATGTTTCCGTATGTAATTATGTTAAAATGATTGTGGCTGTGTTTTGTGTGCAAGTAGTTAGAGAACTTAAAACTAAATCTTTGTTTTCTTATCACACGATTGGAAAACTATCTTATTTTTCTTATTTTCTGTTAATGAGGGTTCTTTAAAGATTGTCTAGGTTAGTAATGCTAAATCTTTCTACATTTTTTAGTATCTTTATTGTTTAATAAGCTAGCTACACACAGGCTTCAAAAGTTTTGTAGCCTACTTTATTAGCAGTGTACTGATTATTATGTAAAACAAACTTTAGTACAAATCGAAACCTTTTATTTTTCATAGAATTTTGAATTTATTGCAATGTAACGCATTTTTGAATTTTGAATATTTTGAACTTTTAAACACAGACTAAGACTTAATATCTGATGACTAGTTGATCTTTTTATATCTTTTACGTTGCCTTGCATAATTTAGGTTAATTAGTATCTGCATTCTACATGGTAAGGAGTTTCAAAGTTTACAAACGTTTGTGCTTTTATCACAAACGAGTAACATAACACAGCAACCAAAGTTAATATTATTACCATCAGAAGAGGCGCTGTTTCATCTAAAGTAATATTTACTTTTGTCTTTGTAACTTAACTATCTAACTTTGAAATTATTTAGCTGCTCTCGGAGTCAGACTGAGGCTCCAGATAAGAATGTTTTAGTAGAATTCCCGCGCCGTTTTCAGTATTAATGGGTACTTGAAAGCGAGTCGGTTAGAGGTCTGGGTTTCCTAAATTCGGTGCATTTGCCTTTGTTATCATCATTATTATCAAGTTCAATTGACAAGAGACATTTTTCCTTTTTACAATTTTCAAATACTTGTGTTATGATAAGTAGGTACTGGTTTTGATGGAATTCTAGGGGCACATTCATTATTGAGATTAAATGGGACCTTCAAATCCGGACATTATCTCACTGCCTAATTTCTCCACATGTTATTTGAGAGTTAAGTCTAAAAACATTGCTTTTGATCCTTGTATAGTTACATAAGGTATAAACTAGCTATATTATGACAATAACTGGTACGCTGCCTAAATCCAATAAATCTGTTCTACTCTGCTGAAAACCTCATTCAAATGGTCTTAGATTTAAAAAGTTATTTCACAATAATCTTAAACCCATATTTTTCTGTTGTTTTTTTTTTATTTGGGTTTTATTCCTATGTCGATTATTATTATAATTTCCTGACAGATCGCGAGACTGTCATGCACTCCCTCTACGGGGAACTCATCCCAGATATCAAAAGGATTGAGCTCTGTGGGGGGCCCTTGGGGTTCTCCTTTGGTTACCCATATACTTCTTGACTTTACTCCTAGCATTCTAAGGTTTTCCAAAAGCTTGTTTGGAATTACTCCTGTTGTTAAAACAATAATCGGAATGATTTCGATGCTGTCCATGTTCCACTGTCTTCTCATTTGCTCCTGGATGTCCCGATACTTCGCTATTTTCTCAGCATGCTTCACTAGAAGGTTGTTGTTATTTGGTATAGCTACATGTATCAAAGTCGTTTTCCTCGCTCCCTTGTCTACCACAGCAAGGTCCGGTCTGTTGTGGGCCCCGTTTGATCAGTAAGAATAGTCCGATCCCAGTACATCTTGTAGTGGTTGTTTTCTAAGATCGTCTGCTGTGTATATCTATAATATGGGATCTTCTTTTACTTCATTAATGGTATTATTATTGTCTAAGCTTATTCTGTTAAAGTGTAGTCGATTTTTTATTATAGGTGAAACTTTTTACTTTATATTTAACTGAACCTTTTCAAATAAAATCATTGCGGCATAGCGCCAAAAAAAGGAAATTCTATAAATGTGTTTATTTTAATGAATTCCATAGGCAGTTTTCAATTCAGAAAATATCCTGTACAATATATTATTAGCAATGAGGAAACCTTGTTTATATTAGAGAAGCCAATTTTAATACCATCACTAACATATACAATATTCCTTCCCCCGTTATTTAAATAGATATGTTTTCATAATAAGCTCACCATAATATTTAAATACCTCTAGGCGTACTAGGCAGATTATTTTATACATATAGGGCAAAGGAGGGAAGCTCCAGCTACTTCTTTATTCGTTAAATGTTATCTATAATAATACGCAGTCGCATTGGAATAAAATAGTTCGATTTAGACCGAAGAGCATTTTGAAATTCGTTATAAACTTTCTTTTTCTTTAGGGAGTGCTACAAGTTTTATTTTTCCAATGTGCGACCCTATATTTTGATGATTCATTTCTTTATAACAACTCCCCCATTTTATAAGTTTCTTAATAAACCATGATAACAACTTTATACCTACAAGGTGCTAACGTTTCTTCTTTTTAACTCCTTCGGCCACAGGTTGAACCCATTTTTATTTTTAAAAAACAAGTCTCTTCTGGATCTCTCTCTCTCCCTCCCTTTCAAGTCAGGCATTGCTTTTAACTTCTATTAGTCACTGGAACCTTTGTTGGCCAAATTTCAAGTATAGAAATGGAGTTGAGCGAAGCCATGGATCGTTTAAAAAGGTATGAGCATCTTTTTGGACTTATTCTTCTCTCACCTTAAAAAAACGCTTAATTTGTCGAGGCTTCCATCGTTAGTGTCTCTTCAATATTGCTGGAGGCAGCCAATTTTTAGGGAACTTGTAGGTGAAATTCGACGGTGATTGCACATGTGAACTTGTAATTGGTGGGTTGGTGGACAAGTCCGTATGCTTGTAGTAATCCGCTTATATCCTGTCATAAAATTCCGTTTGTGTCGGTATTTAAAACCGTTGTGTGGTATACTTTATTTACAGTATATCTCGGAGCATCCGCAATTATTTTTAACGCCCTATTTTGTAGCACCTGGAGCTTGTTATGCATTGTCCTGCTTATGGTGTATGTCTTGTATAAATTAACTTTAGTTCTTTAACCTATCTTGCTCTTTTTATTAACCAAACAGTATATAGAACGAAGCTGATTGGCAGCTTTTTTTAATCTTATTTCGAAGTTCTTTCTCCAATTAAGTCTCTCATCGAAAACAAGTCCCAAGTATAGTATTTGTAGAATTATATCGTTGATCTTTAGACTGCAATAAAACCATCATTATCCCTTTGACCATAAAATAATTAAGAAAATCCCAAATTTTAAAATCTTTTCGAGTAGAGCCGGAACAGGTACAAATTCAATTTATACCTAAGCCTGATGCATATATAAATACAAACTGATTTTTAATAATTTTAGTCTTTAGTGGTTTTCCGGCGAGTAATTTTTATTTGGGCTTATTAGTGGTAGAATGTGGCGTCCTTGGAATTGTGCTGATAGGGAGGCATCTTCAAGTGTCATTTTTAAAAGAAAGCATTAATCTACCGATGCCAAACTAATAACTAAAAATGTGTATCAATCTTTGTTGAGTAGAAATATTAATTCGATGGATGCTTTAGCAGAGACGTCTACTTTGACAAAAATTCCTTTATCTTCGGTAAGAGACATAGTACTTAAACCTGTTAATCCCAGAAAAAGTCGGAGTGATTTTGGCACATTTAGAAGCATTGACGAAAATGACATGGATTTATTAAGAAGAAAAATAATATGGCACCAATTAAAATCCAATATTAGGAGAAATAATATTTGTCCTACATTAAATGCATATGTAGTAGAATTAATTAAAAACGAAGTAAGACAAATTTCTGCAGACAGCTCGAAAAACTGTGTACAGCATGTACTTAAGGTGGAAAATTCTTACAATTGTATGATTACAAATGTTCAACCCTTAATTATAAGTTTAGGCTTAGATGAAGATAGTGATAGTGATACAGAGTTAAATTTTGAATAAATTGTCAATAGTTTTTAAGAATTTAATTAATTTTTATTGTACTTGTTATCCTAATAGTTATACTTTGAAATTATATTATTTTCAATTATCATTAATTATCATTATTTTACATTTATTATAGGTACCTAAAACTAAAAATACCTGTCTATTTATTTTAAATTATAAAAATAAATCATGTGGTGTAGGTACATTTTCAAGCCGACCCTGATCCCATTTATTCAGCTTTGAAGAGGTTGAGGCGTATACAATAGGATTTAATCAGGTAGATTATCTATGGCAGTAAGAGTCAACGGTATAATTCTGCAAATATTATACTTAACTTTTTGGACCCAGTTTATTCGAATGCCGTTAACCAAGAATCTAGTCTCGAGCCTTCTAACTCTGCAATTCGAGAAGAAAATGGCTTTGATCTTGGCGGGATTCAAACGAATCCTCCACTTTTCTAAAACTCGTGCCTCTGCAATCTAGCCATCACCAGTCGCGGTTGATCTAAAACTAAAGTAATTGCAGTGTCGTCACCAAATCAGAACTCGTTAAATCTGTTCCTCGCATATCATAAACGTATATATTGTACCGTATCTGAGGTAGCTTTTCTATATAGTCCTTGCAATATTCTGGTCGTCAGTCTCGTCATCTGCCTCACTGTACAGTATTCTCTCCTAAAGCCAAATTGCTCATTGGGGAGAACATTACGCTCGATGACAAAATCAACCAGACGACTGAGTATTATTTTTTCAGTAATTTTTGACTCGACAACAGACTTATTGGCCTATAACTTACCATCTGTGTCGGGTCTTCGTTTTGTTTTAGGTTCAGTATAACTTTTACTTTTTACCTTACATACGGATAGTAACCTTCTTTGATTATTCCCTAGGAAAGGTTTACTATGTCGCCGATGTTGTTTGGAAGCATTTTTAATTCTTGACGTTTAAGTTTGCAATAATGCCTTTTACCTCTAAGGTGCTAAAGTTTCTCCTTTATAACACCTTCGGCCACAGGTTGAACTTTTGTTAGTTTTAAAAAAACAATTAATTAAGGTAGAACGTGGTATACAGAGCCTTTCACTGAAAACTTTGAGGACCTATATCCCGAAAACGAATAGATATATTCTGATTTCGTAAAAAGCTGTCGTTGGGTTGGATCACTTTGCATTTGTTAAAGATAACATTATTACGACCCCTTCAACGCCTGGGCGTCGCGACATTGCAGAAATATAAATCGACTGCAGGGATTTCGGAAGTAGTATAGTAATACAATGTTTTATTTCAATTTCTTTATTAATTTTTAAATTACGTCAAGATTAAGACTGAAATAATTCTTCACTCAATCCTATAATTTAGTCGATTTTGTTCAAAATTAATTCTTTCTGCTTGAACACAACTGTCAAAACCTTTTAAAAGTTTGTTCTTGTAATAGCAGTATATGCCGCTGTAATTTTATTTATTAGATCGACCATATTTTTAACTGATTTTTCGTAGACAATAACCTTCAAGTGCCCCATAAAGAAAAAAATCTAAGGGTATTATATCTGATTACCTTGCTGGCCACGTTAATGGTCCGTTTGGTTCCAAACCATCGATTCGAATATTGTCTATACAAATAGTCCTTAACAATTTAAGCATAATGAGCAGGTTAGTTTCTCCCACTAATGCTGCAGCCACATATCCGTTCTGTACTCAAGGGATAGCTTTTCTAACAGTTCTGCAAGTGTATCTTGAAGAAAATGTAAATAATGTTCCACAGTTAAAGTACCTTCGTAATAATGAGATCCCATGATATATCCTATCTTTATTTATTATAGCGTTAAAAGTGAATAAAAACATAATATAGCATCTCTGAGATTGCACAATACGTCTCGAATTCAAAGTAACGTGCTAGACAGAGACAAAAGATATTTGGAGAGTTGTTCATTGATGTCAAAGTCATCGTCTGTCATCTTTAATTTGTTTTAAAATGTTTTTGTGCCTTGAAATTTAATTTAATCGTTAAACCGTTGTTTTCATAGTCATTTCTATCGTACTTTTATGTTGGCGGTAAGTAATTATGGATATTTGTTATTATTATTAAGTCCGAATGGTAGAAAGAAAACATGAAACATTTGACGTTTATGAACTTAGACTTTGTTTAACTTTTTAAACCTCGTAGTTTTGATTAGATCATATGGTTTTAGTCACGTGGAAGTAAAGACGCACCGGCAAAGAACCACTGTAAAGTACTTCCCAACATATTTTGCTTCACTTAATGACTGCAATAAAACCCCTCATAAACTCAGCTTTGGCTTTCGCAGAGACGTATTACCCCCATTTATTTTTAATGCCAGCTTATAATAACAATAGATAGGTACATTACTTGATTTGTTATCACATGCACCAAACATTCATTCCAAAAACGCGTTGATTTTCTCTGTCTCCAATCCAACGAAAATGATTCTGGGACCAATATCGATAATTATGTCGGCTCAAGATGTTGGACAAGCTATTTACATTTTAGCAATACAATTCGGAAAATCTTGCTAAGAATTCCAGTCTTAATGCGGGATCCCGCGCTCCAATCTATGGATTAGTTTCGTTTCGTATGCATGAATCTTCTTGTTGTGTAGAATCCTCCATGAAGAGTATAGGGAAACACCAGTATTTGCCTGATTTTGGCTAGGGAAGTATTAGGATTACCATCAACTAGTGGCAAAACTTTGTCCTCAGAAATTCTTCGAGAGAGCGATGCCCATAAACCCTTTGTGCGTCTTTAGCATTCAACCTACTTTCACCGTAAATCAGTAACATATCTACTTTCTCTTGGTTAGTGTATTGAACCAATTTTATAGAATATCAATTCGTATAAATGACAACTTCACAAGTTCAATGGATCCAGTGTCATAATTGTCGGGGTGTTTCACTTATCTTAAGGGATGTAACTTATTTACTTTTGCGAGGCATATATACCTAATAAAATTAGTAGAAATTGGATTTAAACTCAGACGATTTAAACCTTGCATAACTTAAAAATGAGTAAAGTAATCGAATTGGGGTAAATGACAAAAAAGTCTTAAAATATTAAGTACTTTCAAATGTACCTACTCTTGAAATCCTACCAATCGATTTATATTTTTGAGGCGTCACGCCCACGTCGTATTTAAAAAATAAAAAGTGATCCTACCTAACGATGGCTTTTACGGAATCAAAATACATCCATTCGTTTTCGAGATATAGCCACTCGAAGTTTTAAGTGAAAAACCCTCTATAAACACCTGAATCTTAACAAAACAGAAGAGAAACATCTAAAGTTAACAAAACGAGATCATATTTTATCCTTATTGTTTTTAAATGTTGTAAAAATAGGGTAGGGTATAATTATTATTGTTAATATTATATTAATTCAGTGTATTCAATACAACTAGCCACCGAAAAACTTTGAAATTAATAAAGTGAAAACACAATACTAAAAAATATTAAACAGTTCCCATTATATTGAATTGTTTGGAAAATGTGTACCCTGTTACAGCATTCCATCCCCCATATTCGAATAGATATATTTTCATAAAGCGCTTCATATAATATTTAAATACCCCCAAGCATATTAGGGGAGATTATTCTAGATAAAAATATGTAGCGGGGAATCCGAGCTGAATTAGTTCAGCAAAGTCACATGCATGATCTCGTTGATAATCATTTTTGCCGTTTTGCTGCGGGATGCACTTTTTAATATACTGGTCGGATTTTCTTTTTTCTTTGTTAGCAACTAACTGGATGCAATTTGTTTGTACGTGTCTTAAATACCAAAGCTAGGGTTCCTGTATTTTTTGGAAAATAATTTATTCAATAAAGAAAAGTACAATATTATCTCCGTATTATCCCACTAGACAGTGTATTAAATACTGGTATTGAGGGTAATTGCTTATTAATAACAGCGTGTATCTTGCTTATCGTATTCTAACATATTCTTATATAGTCAAGTGTTTAACAAATCTAGTATAATTTCTAATGTTTTCTGGCAGCCCAACATACTTCCATAATGCCTGATAAATAGGATTAAATATAAAATTACTTCTTATATTGCAATGGAAGGTATTACCTCTAGATCTTCTGTTTTGTGCATGAATATCTCTTGAGTACGTAATGTTAATATTTGATTATTGAGTTTTACTAATTTTTACATATCATTTTATGCTGTTTAAATCTCAATGACTTACTTAACTTCCAAAGCCCCAAACCCTATACAGTTCTACACAATGAGTTAATCGGTTGTAATCAAATATAACTTTTAGTATTTCGCTTTATAATAATTATTGCATTATATTAGAGTTTGTAACGCCATATGCATTATATACGCTTAGATTGCAGATAAACTCTATTTTTATACAGGCCACTCATCATTGGCAATATTCCACTGGTTATATTTATTTATTTCATTTATTTATTGCATCAATAACTTTACACAAGTCAATAACAAATACAATCATAACTGAACCCAAAGCCTTAAAATTCTTAAAAACGAAATAAAGAATCATTACTTATTTATTTTACCTGCCTGGTTAATTCATGCTTTGTTTGCTTTTTAAACACTCCATGGGTTGTATTAAAATATCTATGTTGCCGCCATATTTATTTAAATAGGAACAAAGTCTTATATGTGGGGAATTTTCTATAAAGATTAGTCCTAGGTGCGTTAATATAAAACAAGCCTGTAGATCTACTGTTAACTTAGCCTATTATAAATGGAAGCTGTTCTAAGAACTCCTTATTATCAATATTATTGGTGACCATTTTCTGTATGAAAGCCAAACCTGCCACAATACGCAGCTGTTTCTAGCTAGGAAAATCAAACAAGTTGCACAAACGTTTTTGATCAGTCCCTCTTTCCGGGTATACTTTGAATGTTTTCAAATGTAAAAATTTTAAAAATCTTCTTTGGACAACTTTCAAACTGTACATCTTATTGGCATACTGTGGATCCCTTCGGTGTCGGGCTCTTTTGCCAAAATATGAAAATAAACTCATCCAGTTTTTAGACAACATTCTTTCATAAAAAATTATCGGTAATTTTGATGCACTTATGTAATTACTTACGAAAATTGTACCCGAAATTTTTCGAAAATTAATAAGTGGAAATTTTTGAAAATATTCCCGAAAAATTGTCATTTTTTGGCATGACGGGTTTGTAGCAATGAAAACGTATCACCTATCAAAATTTTGAAATAGCCATACTGTGGTTAAGGTTAGTTAATAACTAATTTGTATTAGGAAAATTTGTAATAACTTTGTAACCTTTGAACTTGAGAAATTTCCTATCAAAACATAACACATGCATAAAGTTTTGGAAAATGGGATTTTAGAAAAATTTATTTTTATCCAATTTTTTTGAATAAAAGCATTCGTGAAGAGCACCAAAGAAAAAAATCCAGGTTTGATAAAATATTGGCTTAAGACAAAATTTTCAAAAATTTCCGGAAATATTTTATGCACTAGTTATATTTTTATAGTGGAAATTTCTTGCCGTTTATATAAAATGACATTTATATTTAACTGCAGATAATAACGAATTTTTTTTGTAGAAAAAATATATATTTTACCGTCCATAGTAGATTACATTTAGGTTAGGTTAGGTTGAAAGTAAGTGGGTTTCAATTAACTCTCCACTGCGACCGAATGATCTATTGTGGCTCACACCTTATTTATATTTCTCCCAATAGATCTATCTTCTTAATGAAGCTAATAATTGTATTGGAGGAGACATTCTTCATGTCTTCCGGCAGTAGTGTCACCTCGCCAAATAGGGCGAATCTGGTTCTTACTGCTGCAGAGCAGGCGCACAGTACGTGCTCCGCTGTTTCCGCATCTTCTATGCAGAGGCAGAGTCGGCACTCCTTATCTTGCGTCAGTCCAATTTTGTGCATGTGGTGTCGCAGTCTGCAGTGGCCGGTATAAAGTCCCGCTAGGGCTTTAAGATGCGTCCTATTAAGTTCTAGTAGTTTGTCAGTTAGCTGTTGATTTCTATGGCTGTTTATGAATGCCTTTGAGTGCCTTAGGCCTGGTAAGCTCAACCAATGCCTTCCCAACTAATCTGTTGCTTCGGCCAGGATCTTTATCTTGGCGGTAGCATGGGATATACCTATTGCCGGTTCGGGTCCCGTGAATTTCATTGCCGCTCCACTCTTAGCGAGTTTGTCAGCAGCCTCGTTGCCCTCTAGACCCATGTGTCCCGGAATCCATACTAGGGTAATTCTATTATTGAGACTTATTTCGAATAGTGCTTCGCGACAGCTCCACACCGTCTTTGAGTTGCACCATCTCGATTCAAGGGCTTTTAGAGCGGCTTGACTGTCAGAGAATATCTTGATTGCCCTGTGTGCGTACTGTCGATTTCAATGGCGTGAACCTCAGCCTGAAATATGGTCGCCATGGATCCCAGACTGATTGTCAGCTCTACTTTCGGACTTTTGCCGTATACACCGGCTCCAACCCCTTCATTAGTTTTGGAGCCGTCTGTGTATAATCCAAATTACGAACTAAGCAAAGTCCCACTATTGCTGTCCCATTCCTCCCTACTGGGATAAACGACATTATAGGGCAGTTCGTTATTGGGTACTTTTGTCATGATATCTGAGGGCATTTCCAGAATGCTGTCGGTCATAATGTCCGCCATCAGCATTCCGGTACCCTCTAGCATGCACAACTAGATTACATTTAAAAAAGAAGATTAAGCTCATCTGTAAAAGTTTTATTTAACTAAAGTGGGTAAATAGAAAAGCATCAAAAGACGCCATTCTTATTATTTTTTTTTAATACTTTGGTGTGAAATTTCCTTACCAAATACCACTCGAGCTTCAATTAAAAATAAGAAATAATTGAAATTCTAGTGGTATTATAAGTGGTAATTACTTTTATATTAAGTTTATGTCGAAAAATCCCACCCAAAAACTTTTTAAAATTAAAATAATCTGAACCGGATTAACATGCGAAATGTTACTTCTGCAGCATTACCGCTTTGGTGTTTGTAATTTCCAACTATTTCGTTTACCGACTTGATTTACTTTAACTTTGCCGTTAAACATATTATAACCTCTTGACATCAATGGAACCAGGCAAACGTTAAATTACATTCGGGTTTACAAAACGGAGTTAACCTTAATGATACCTACTTCGATATTTGATAGTTTATTTACTTAACATGCCCATTTCAATATAGATGAAATTTAAAGTATTTATCTTTTAATTGGTAAATACCATGATAAACTATTTATTTACCTTTATTTGATGATACATTTTACATTATTTTGTAATGTGTATTATTGATGCGAGAACAATGTGAGAAACTCCATATCTTCTTATCCGATTCTCATTTCTTTTCAAGTTATAGCTCAATAGCAAATCAACAAATTTTTATATATTAACATTTTCTTAGTCATATCGTTCTTTTAATAAATGTTCGAAAATACCGCCATTGACCTCTAAACATTTTCTGCGTCCTCTACGTCTTTCTTCTTTAAAATTGGCTGCAGTATTTCTAATACGTCGAATTAGTGCATCCCGAGTGTCCACTTTTACTTTATACATTTTTAAACCAGCCCTATAAATAATAATCTAGTGCTGTGAGGTATGGAGGTCTTCAAAGCCAATTTATAAGACTAACGCGACCAATCCAACGCCCTGGAAATCTTTCCTTCAAATGTTGCTTCACCTGGCGAGCGAAATATGCAAGAGCTCTATCGTTCTGATAGTACATTTGCATTCTGGTGTTTACAGGAACATCCTCTAGTAGGCCTTGTAATTCATTTTGTAAAAAATTGAAGTTGTGGTCTCCTGTGAGGCGATTTTTCAAAATGAAAGTGCCAATTAAATAACCATCAAGCACCATACCACACGCTTATATATTCATGACATTCGGCGCGATAGATTTACGCAGCTCTATCTTTTCGCTGACGATACCGCAATCATTTCAACTGCCAAACAGCTGCGACTTGCCGTCAGCCGGTTGCAGCGCCACATAATCAAGCTAGAGAAATGGCTGTCGGCTTGGAAGATTTGCTTAAATCCCTCCAAGACGAAGGCTATTTATTTTTCGAAAAGTAATGTTAGTAGGCCTAAGGCAAGGCTTCGTGTCAACGGAGTAAAGCTAGCATTCCATCAATTTCGCTCTATCTACCCCTGCTTCACAGGCGGAGTAGACTTCGTAATGGACTAAGGTCAACCTCTACAAGGGGTTAGTCAGGCCGGTTCTCACTTATGGTGCACCTTCGTGGTGCAAAATAAGCAGAACGGAGCTTAATAAGTTCCAGGTTATACAAAACAGGGCGCTAAAAGTTATTGCGGATGTACCAAGTTACACGATAAATCGCATACTTCATCAAGACTTTCGTATGCAGAAAATAAATGAATTTTTCACAAAAATTATTACAGATGCACGGATGTATCGACAAACCCATTAATCACAGACTCACACAGGAGATCTAGACCAAACAGTACGTACAAACTACCGAAAGACTAGCTCCCTGTTGGTCCAATCAATCAACCACCAATCACCCAATCAATATCAGAATCAATGGAACAGGCGCCAAAATTTTGCAGTATAAAAACCTTTTTAATCAAGCAAGCAGAAAAACGAATATTCAAGGCAAAAGTCAATTTCAAAATTTCTACAAGTGATAAAACTTAAACAGTTTGCGAGGATTCAAATTAAGCCGCAGGAGCATTCCTAACTTAAAAAAATACAGAGATCCCAAGTAGCCGAAAACTTATGTTAAAAATTACTTTCGACTGCTGCGTGGGGATTTTCAATTGACCATATATGAGAGTTACGAGTATTATTAATACCGTCACGAATAAGTGTTGCTTCATACGTTAAAAGGATACGCGATACAAGACGATGATTATTATTTATCCATAGACAAAATTTCATACGTTTAGCAAAATCTTCCGGTTTTAGGTGCTGTACTCTCTGTAAATGGTATGGATATAAGTCTTGCTCGTGGAGTGTGTTTAAGGCTCTTTTTGCGGAATGCCTAATCGAGTATCAATTCTTTTGTGAGCTGGTCGTTCCTCCTTCTACTAAATCCACAATATTTTCTACTTCTTCTAAACTTTGTGGAACAGCTTATTCAGATGTTATGTTAGCACTGGGAAGCTTACCGGTCTTGCACAATTTGTTGATAACTCTGATAAATACGTTTCTATTAGGATGTTTCTAATGTGAAAACCACTGACGATATTCTTCAATAGAAATTTGAATAGGTGTTTGGCAATATTGTAACACTTTAACCCTTCAAACTTGAAAATAAACGTTTCAGTTACTATCACAGTACACTTACTTACTTTCCGTGTCCGGGTCACCATTTTTAAATTCTGTACTTCCAAAAATCAGCCACAAGGGCGGCTTTGTCATTTGCCTCAATCAGGTCCCTCCCTGTGCAAGATTCTCCTATGTTCGGACAGATTGTCAGGTGTTGGTGGTTTTGGACCGTGCCGCATTCGCACACGTCATCTTCCCTATAGCCCCATCTCTTTAGGTTAGTGTAGCATCTCGAGACGCCCGTTCTCAGTCTGTTTAGCGCCCTCCGCGTTGGAAAAGGTAGGTGATGTCCAGGGCTTAGCTCTTCTCTCACAGCATTCCTTGTATGGTTGGCGGACTCCTGCCACAGATTTGCTCGGCGTATTTCAGGCTTGGTTGTTAGGGGAGTTGTCGTCCGTAAAAAACTTTTGCGGGACCTGAGTCTGCTCTGTGGCAGTTGATGGTTGTATAAAGGGTGTCTGTGGTCGGTTTCTTGCTTCCTCCGCTCCGACTCCGCAGCAACACGTCTCCTGATTTTCGGTGGGGCGATACCGACTATTGGGTAAATTTCCTCGGTTGGGGTCGGTTTCAGGCAGCCGGACACTATTCGGACAGTCTCGTTCAGAGCCACGTCAACGTGCTTGGTGTGGGCAGAATTGGTCCATACTGGTGCGGCGTATTCGGCGGTGGAGAAGCATAGGGCGAGCGCCGAGGTCCTGAGGACATGTGGATGCGCTCCCCATTTTGTGTTTGTGAGTTTCCGAATAATGTTGTTTCTCGCACAGATTTTCCCCTTGACCTCCTGGCAGTGCTTTCGATAGGTTAGAGTTCGGTCCAGGCGGATGCCCAGGTATTTCGGTGCATCGTCGTGTTCCAATTCTTGTCCTTGCCACGTTATCTTTAGCTTCCTGTTTGCTTCCTTATTTCTGAGATGGAAAGCACACACGTGTGTCTTATGCGGGTTAGGCTTGAGGTAGTTGGTCCTGTAGTAGGCTGCTAGGTTATCGAGGGCGCGCGTCAGTTTATCCTCTACTTCATTGAAAGCCCTGCCTTGGGTTGCTACAGCAGTATCGTCGGCGTATATGAACCGTCTTGTTTGTTCGTTTGTGGGTTGGTCGTTTGTGTAGATATTGAAGAGGATTGGCGCAAGGACACTGCCCTGGGGCAGGCCATTCTTCTGATTTCTCCACCGGCTGTTCTTGGATTCCAGGGTTACAAAGAAGCGTCGGTTTTGAAGAAAACACTCTACCAGTTTGGTCAAGCGGAAGTCCTCTGTGAGGGCATAGAACTTTGATACGGTACACTGACACATTGTTAAAACAATAAGGTTATCAAATGTTTTTGAGTCTCGAACATGGTATACTATGGCAATGGCAATCTGTTGTCTTGGACAACAGGTTGTCACTATCTGCTGACGGTAGCTCTTTATGTGGAGGCACTAGGTCGTGGTCCACATACTTCGTCTTTGGTTTGTCTTGGGCGCCACCTGGTTTGATCGAAGTCCAAACCAGGAAAAATATACCGTATATCAGTTCTACTGAGAAATCTTTGCAATAAATAAAACCAAAGTTTTCCCACACAAACAATTAAGTTTTTATTAAAATAAAAGGTTACTTGATAGCAAAAGGGTTTGTTAAGTTTTATCTGGAATCAAATTGTTTAAAATTTAGTTGAGTTTGAATTATAAAAAGAAATGAATGAAAAGACATCCTTTCCGGACGCAAGGATTTAAGACAAAATTTATGTATAACCTCGGGGAAGATTCTAGAACCTTTTAAATCTTTTGATGGTGTATGGTTATAAAAGGGTTACCTTTGTCAAGATGGCTTTACATTAAAAAAAATTATTGATTAACTAGCAGTCAATTTAAATGTTGCGACGTACTAATTAAATTAAAAAGGCAAAATGTATTTAATTGAGGTTCGCTTTATACACGCCTTTTAATCCCTCGCTTCTGCTGGGGCAGCTATAATACTGGGCATGGCCCATGTGGCTCCTGAAAGCTGCTCATGGTCGGCTAGGTGAAATCTAGTCCATACATAGCTCGTAACCAATTCAATCAGTTCTTACGTGGGTCAACCGGAACCTGGTAGCTCAAGAGCTATTTATGTGGATGTTAAAATCCCATGTGGTGTTCCTAACCTATTCAAAGGTAAAACGGCATATCAGACGGAACCAACAAAACCCCTAAAAATTATGAAAAAGAGAATTACCCACTGAATTCCCACAAACAACAAACCATGAACAAAAGAAATTAAAGCAGCTTACCTCTAAAAGGGGGGTGAGACCTCGTGGTCTTTTTTAAAAAAATGGCTCAACGGCGACCTTCTTCTCTGAAGGTATTTTCAGTAAGTAAAATGGAGACCGCAAGAACTCTGAAGTAAGACAACCCCCTTCTCTAGCAAAATCGGCTGACTCAATGTTGCCAACTGAACATAAACCCCAACAAAGGAAAATAAGAAGAAGAAGAGAACAGAGACACAACATAAAGGATCCAAACGATCAGAACGAACAAGAGTCTGGGCTTTTACCAGAACCTAAATTACATAAG
Source organism: Polydrusus tereticollis (assembly GCA_963920685.1). NCBI lineage: Eukaryota > Metazoa > Arthropoda > Insecta > Coleoptera > Curculionidae > Polydrusus > Polydrusus tereticollis. The sequence goes on from OY987329.1 coordinate 120,939,786, forward strand.
GAAATAAAGAAAGTAATTCTAAACAACCCCGTTTAAACATAAAATCGCCAAAAGTAGAAATGGACGGTCTGCGACTTGACCGAGACGAAAAAACGGAATTACATGGTTCACCTATGTGCGGCGCCTGATGCCATCAGCCACAGAAAACAGAAGTAGTGCGTTCGCCCCATACTCTGACTAACGTTCGATAAACAAGGATGATATAGTTGGGGTCAAGCAAATATTTGACGCGTGACACTTCCACATTGTCATGGGTGTCAAATACGGCAGGCAACTCATAATATAAAAGTTACTAATGGCTAATTTATATTATAATAATTACCACCCACTCGAAGTATTTGTATCTTTATCCTTTTATATGACTAAAAAGAGACATACATAAACCGAGTTACCTCAAGAAAAAAGAAGAGAAGAAGAAAGGAAAACACATGAATCGAACATCGAACGTAATTTTGTTTGTTTCTCCCTCTTGTGCATTTTCAATGTCATATCACTTGTCGACCGTACGTGAATTCTCGTCGATTTGGTAAAATGCAGATCCGCATTTTATTTATTCCAAAGCGAGTGATGTCGTTGTCTTGTTGACATTCTGTATTTGGTTTTGGTTTTTGAGTATTTAAATCATTTTATTGCCTTTTTATAGTGTTCTATTGTCTTTATTTGTGTAGTGAGTGTTAAACATTGTTTATAGTTTATAAGACTTTTATTTAGTATTATTTTTTTAGACGTGTGTTTATCTTAAGAAAAGTAAGTAACTCTACTGGCATTATATCAATAAACATCATTTACGTTGATAGAATTAGTCGGAAGTGGACAATAAAAAAGGCTAGTGAGTGCTTGCCAACGTTTCGCTTTATTTATGTAAAGTTTCATCAGGGCTGAAATATAATAATTTTCTTAAAAATTTTGGAGCCTGCATATAAAATACATGACAAATAAAGAACATATAATACACAATGACAATGAATATTAACGAATTGTAAGGTTAAAAAGTTTGAATACATTTATTTATAGACATTTATTGGAAACACCTAGTCAAATGCAAATACATATGAAATATACAATCCCCAGGCCAAAATTTTTAAGAAAATTATAATATTTTAGCCCTAATGAAGCTTTAAATAAATATACTGATATATACGTTGGCAAGCACTCATTAGCTTTTTATTGTTCACTTCCGACTATTCTATCAATGTAACCTAAACAAACAAATAGTTTTTAAGTGTAAACTAATATGTACTTAATTGACTTAGCCTGAAGGACTTTGGGCAATGGCCTTTTGGTGTAAACCAATGAGGTACTTAATAAATAAATAAAAATAATATTAATCGTTATACACTACTAAGATTGCTTTTGTTAAGGCCTGTGATATTAATGGTCAATCCTAAATCCCACCATTACAATGCACAGGATTTATCAAAACAAATTTATTTATATTATAATTCATATTCTTAGACCAATTTCCCAGCAATCATTTTCTGCAAAGGTTTATAAATAACAATATTTGTCAGTCCGGCCCTGACTAAGTATCAGCTGTAATAAAGTTGGTGAAATCGAAATAACTAGTATTGGACAAATATGACAAGATGGAAGTGTCACGCGTCAAATATTTGCTTGACCCCAACTATACAATCTAATGAACAATTTTTAACAGTAAGGAATGCACTTAGTGGAAACATATCTGTATAAATCCACACAAAATAAATAGTGGCAATTTTAAAATTGCTACAATACTTTGATTACCCGAAAATTTGGATACAAGTGGAACGCTTTATAAAAATTTTTAATTACGCTATAATTTGAAAACATGGATATTCGGATTAGAACATATAGTTTTTTTACATTGTTTTCATTTGTATAATACACTCCTGGAGTTTGATGCGTTTCTCCTGAGTCACCCTGTATACAGGGTATTTCAAGAAATGTATATTATCGCTCTTGTGGTGATTCCTTACCCAAACATATAATAAGAGAAATAGTTGCTATCAACATTTGTCCGCAATCGCTTTATTTTTTGGATACCCGGATGTTACAATTTTTAAGCGAAGCAAAAAATATTTACGTCACTGTCGTTTTCTCTTCTGATAACACATTTATATAGGCGGTTTAATGTCTAATGCGAAGTACCTTTTGATAATTTTCTGATTTTGGCTTTGTTTATAGGAGATAAATCCAATTTTATCAAACTCTGATATGGGCATAGCGATATGCAAATAATATTATTTGTTTTTTATTCGAAAACCGTTGATCACACGAAGAGACGTCTAAGGACCATTTTTGCTAAGTGATAAAGCCCTATTTTAAAAATAATATTTATTTTGAAGAAAAACTGTCGTATCATTTTCTTCGTTAAAAGTATCAAAATATATGTTAGCGCGGACGCTGGTAGAGGTTGAGCAAATCTTTTTTTATGAAATAAATGTTTTTTATGCCTAATTAGTATCTACTAAAATTCATAATGATATCTAAAACTGTTTCAAAAATATTAAGGAAAAACCGTTTTTTTTTTTAATTTTTAATATCCTGTATCTTAAAATTAAATCGTCTGCTGACCTATGTTGTTAGAAGCTATTAATTTGTCTTATTTTTGGGCAAGGAATCATTACACAAGTCATGGCGCATGTTTTTTGAAACACCCTGTATGTACAAAATTTACGATGCGATTGAAACTTGGATTCCATTATAGGACAAATAAATTTACAAACTTTTATCTTCATTAATCAAATTACTAATTGGGTTCCTAAACATGGGGTTTTAATAGATATATCTAGGCTGGAATAAGTTTAACAATGGAAGACTATTTTATAGTTTCTAGTTGATAATAATTTAGTAAATAATCCGTAGTCGTAAATTTCTTTACTTCAAAATATTCATTTCATTTACATTCAAACATATTAAACGTAATGCCTTTGTTTTCTGTTTGAAGGATTTTCGATCATTCCTATGAATATTTTCAAACAAAATTTGCCGCATATTATTTTCGTTTAAGGAAGCTAGCACGATTTTATTTAATTCTCCTTGATAAACTTCTGCCTGATTGGCCTATATAGGGGCAATTTCAGTTATGACCATATTAACCCATGTAAGAGTATTCACGTGTGTGCCATGAAATATCGTGAATCAATCGTTATTAACATAAGTGTCTAATTTCCAAACACATCCATCGCATGAAAATCTCCAACTTCACCAGAAATGATTTTTTTATTAAAGCAAATAAACATCAATTCGCGTTTTTCTGATAGAAACAGCTTAATGGAGCCATTGAATTCGAAAGGAACGAGATGTTTTCAGTTTGTTTTATTGAAATGGTACAGAATCGACAACAAATAAAATTTATATACGAATATCAATATACCGCCCATTATAATAAATATATCATTTGGCTTTAGACGCGTTTACGTCGTTTTTGCGGCACATTTGTTATGTTTTCTATTTTATTTTGGATGCATCAGTAGTCTCTATACAAGGATCTATCAAAATATATATTTAGTATTGAATATCTTGAATAGAAAAATTCGTATGGATGACAATAAAGTAAAAATATTACGTATTAGGTATATTAAATTATATGTAAATAAGTAATTTCTCTTTTAAATATACTTTTTTGCTTTGTATAGGTACTGTAAAGAATAAAGGATTTCTACGAAATGTATTATACAGGTTTTTAAAAGGATACAAAAAAAACTAAACTACATAGAAATTTGTAGCTTTATTGTACTTTTCTGTTCATATACCGCAGTAACTTTTTAAATATATTTACTTTTCCTGGATCTTGAGTTTTCATATATTTTCGTAAAATGTTTTATCTACTTAAACATATTATATGGTAGCTGCTTCTTTATGTGGTGCCAGAAAACGTTTGCTTCATTTTTTTTAATAGCTGTAAGAATTTCTTCTATCTCGGCGATTACGTGGTGATTCTAAGGTGTTCTTGCGTTGTTCCTGGCAGCAGGTGTAACTTTTTATTGTCAAGCCTTCTGTACATATTTTCCGTTTCGAATATTACAATAACATTTTTCGGATTTCTAGATTATTTACGGGTTGTTTTTTATTTTTACTTTCGTCGTGAGCTTCTTCTAAATTTATAGACCTCCCACTTTTTGGTTGTTTAATTTTACTCTCTTCATCAGCTTCGATGGTAAGTGGTTTTTTATATGTTTCATCTAAGAGTACTTCTTGTGATCCTTGTTTCATACCCGGATACTTCATTTTATCCTTGCTCCTCTTTTTGAACTTAATTTTTTCTCCAATGTTCCTCAAATTTGTATTCTGGCATTTGAAGTTTTTTTTCTAGACAAAAATGCAGTTAATAGTAATTATGTATCTTTTATTTATACTTACTTTGGCTCATCACTATCATCAGATTCTGATTTTGTGTTCAGTATGGGATGTAGTCTACTCTGACTTTAAATGTAGGTTTATATTATTAATGTCCCGTTGCAAAATTTGAGCTGCGTCTTAAACCACTACTTAAATTTATCGAGCGTTTGTACAGGGTGTTTCCTCAAATTTTGACAGCTTCTAGCGACTTTATTATTCCAGATAGAAAAAACTTGTTCAGATAAAAATTGTAGCGTATCATCCAGACCGTCTGAATTTACTACTTAAAGAAACAATCGAGCATCACTGGTGAATTTTTGACTTATTGTATACTTCTTTTTAATAGAACACCCTATATATTATGTGTTTATTGGATAGCGCTTAAAATTTTCTTTTCAAAAATATATAAGTTGCCTATAATTACCTCAAATAAATCACAGTAACCATTGGAAAACAAAGTTATCAAATGACATTACTGGCGGCATGCAAAATGAAATGTGTAGTTGTCAAATTTTGATAATATTAAGTCGTAAAATTGGTTATGCTGAAGAGGAAAGAGAAAAATAATTAATTTCTTTTATAAGAATAATAAAAATGCCAGTGCAGGACAAGCCGATTATCGAGTTCAGGTATGCCGGTGCTGTCATGAGGCACTTTCTATAACATAGGAAGACATTTCACGATTCACAAAAATTTGCAAAGGAAAAAAAGATTTAAGAAGATAAATGAGGACGAAGAATTAGAGATTTTATTATATTTTTAAGGTAAATAACTTATTAGGACTTTAAATTTTGTATAATTAATTTAAATGTGTGTTTGTAGAAAATCCTACTTTTTTAACTGAAGATGCCAGCAAATATTTCAATAGGTCTAAAAAAAAAATTAGTACTACCTTTCGTAAATATGGATATCATCCATACAAAATTTTACCTGTTCAGAAATTGACGCAGAAACAAAAAGTTAGTAAGCACAGTTTCTGCAGAGACATGCTTCCAAGGAAGGTAAGGGATAACGATTTTTTCAAAAAGATATTATGAAGCGATGAAGCTACTTTTACCATGGCTGGGATGTTTAACAGGCGAAATTGTCATTTATGGGCATTAGAAGACCCCCGCGAAATGTTTAAAATCAAATTCCAAAACCGAAGAGCCGTTCATGTCTGGTGCGGCATTCTCAACACTCAAGTTATAGGTTCTATTTTTTACGAACTTAATTTAAATGGTGAAAGATATTTAGAGTTCCTTATAAACGAGATTGAAAATTATTTGGAAAATCTGCCTATTCGTCAGTATAATGACATAATCTGGCATCAATATATAGCGCCACGTCATAATGTCTTGGTTGTCCGCAATTTTCTCGACAATCGATATCCGTTATGGATCGGTAGAAATGGCAGGATTGGATAGCCCTGATTTAACAATTTTAGATTCTTTCTTTTGGGGTTACGTGAAAAAAACAGTTTATAAAGAGCGAGGCGCACCGTTGGCGGAGTTTAGAATTCAAATTATAAATTGCATAAACAATTTAGTCCAGGAAAAGCCGCATTTTACTATGAATGCTATTGATAAAATAGAAGATGATTACACAAACTGTCTAAATAATAATGACGGGCATATAGAAAATTTCTAAAAACTTTATACTCTTAATGTTAAATCGATTTTTTAATGTTTTTGGTATTAAAATTGTTGATTATTTCAATGGTTACTGTGATTTATTTCATATAGTAAATTAGTAATATTTTGAATTTTTAATAGCGGATGTTTGAACAATGTATTAAGTAACTATAGGCAACATATCCAATAAACACATAATATATAGAATGTTCAATTAAAAAAAGTATACAATAAGTCAAAAAATTCACCAGTAATGCTTAACTGTTTCTTAAAGTAGTAAATTCGGACTGTTTGGATGATACCCTACAATTTTTATATGAACAATTTTTTTCTATCTAGAATAATAACCCCGCTAGAAGTTGTCAAAATTTGAGAAAACACCTTGTACTTAGAAACTTCAGCCCAAGTTTAATTGAACTTGGCCTCCTTGATTAAAGTTGAGTACATAAATTGGCAACGTTGAACTAGAGTAGGTACCGACCTACTACAAATAATTCTAGAAACTCATTGTTAGTAATATTTTCGAAATTATTCTTATCCATTTTAAATTTTAACTTTTCATTATAAACGTTAAACTTGACTTCTTAGGTTATTTGTTACTTTTTTAATTTAATTAAGTTTTATTTTAATTGAATGTCACAAAAAAAATACCGTCATGTAGGTACTGTCAAAAAATATGAGGTTATGTATCCATGGTTTTTCTAAATAATTTTTTTTTATGATATTTTACGTAGGTAATTTGCCTGTCGAAAACCAGTTTTCTACTGACCCAAACCTACCCAAGACTCGTTAAAAATAAGTTAACAATATTTCATAATAGAAACTTTGCATTTACAGTTTGCTGTAAACTTGGCTTGTAATTTATGTGGTAAACTTACACAAAGCTTTGTTGCTCCATTCCATTACAGAATAATAAAAAAAAACTCTTAAACAAAGTACAAAAGTAAACAGACTTTTACAAAATTCACTATCACAGAAACAATAATTAGATACATACTCTCGTGGAGGCCATGTTTCATAAACTAAAAAATTGCGATTGACTGTCGCATCATTGGGGGTAGAGTAGATGTTTCGTCGGTTTAATTACAATTTAAAATGCGCGTGAGAGGACCGTTATCCGAGTGGATGCGAAACCTAGCGCTGCAGACCAATGAACATCTCGAACGATAGATTGCGCGTGTCTGGCTAAAAGGATTCGCAAGGCAAATCAGAGGGCAATATTTAATGTAAGAAGCTTTATATTGCGCTTGTGAGGGAGACATGCAGGGGAAAATTAGAAATAATGGGTATTATGAATTTTGATTGGCATAGATTAAATTAATTTTAATAAAAAAAGCCCACGCCCCTTCTTAGGCATAGCTACTATCGATTTCTTTCTATTTCTGTCACTACTTCAATTAGATAACTGATGCTGTGAAGTTGGCATTTCTGTTGTACATCATTCAACACACATGTTCCTGATATTTTTTTCCTTTGCAAACTTTTCAACTAACTTGACTCCTATGTTATCTACAATAAGTGATCTGATATCTTGTCGTAAGGAATTTGTGCTGCAATTAACAGAGCAACAATTAATAGAACAATATCTTGCAATATACTGCAATAATTATTTCGACAACATTGCCTTCAATAAATGCATGTTGCTGCCGAGTTTGGAAAATATGTAGCAATGTATGTTATTGTTTCTGTCGTATACTTATATCTTTTTTTTTTTCTTTCTCTACGACACGCGGTTATTTTTAATGAATTAATTTTGTATTAGGAATCTCATAGTTTTGTAGCTACAGGTATCTCATAGAAGTAGTTTGTTTTGTAAGCATCGGACTTACTTCATTTAATAAGAATCCACAGTCATTTTGAGATATTCTGGTAAAGTTTTAAATAAAAAATCGTCGAAATTTAATTAATTACACAACGGTAAATAGCCTTTCGTAGGCCTGGGTAGGGTCGCATCCAAAAGCGTCTGCTTTTCATTTTTCTCTTTCTTTTTTAAGAATGCATATTAATAAATAGTTGTAGCAGCTAGCATATATTCTTTGTCTATAATTGCAATACTGAACTTTTAATTGCTAAATTGCTGATATAAATCTATATTGCTGCCACCATAATAATTAAATTGATAATTATTAATAAATCTCTGAATATTGCTGTGAATTGGTCAATTTTAATCGCCCGTGTAAAGGCACCTTAATAAACATAAAAGATGTCAAGACAATGGTTTGTACAAATTTGACCGTTATTTTGAAATGAATCCTAAAAATAGCGTATAACTTGAGGGTTGCTTACAGGTTAAAACTCGCTGTATACAAAATTATCTGATATTTCTAGATTATGTTCAAATTGCTATTTTGAAAACTTTGCTGTTTAAATGAGAATAATGTAACCAGCATGTTTTTTCTATAATGTGATGTTTGCACTTATATTGTTGATTAATCCTTGTAAGCTATTCTTTTTTATGGGAGCTCTAGAATCAGATTTATACCGCGTCCACCCTTCCGCTATATTTCTCTATCAGAGAAAAAAAAACGATTGGCATGATAATGCCCAATAAAGCAGATAGAGGGCGCCTAGTGCTGCGCGGGATAAAAGGATTGCACAAACAAATTGGCTAATTCTTGGATTTTCGCCTAAATTAATGTCTCTCCGTTCCTATCTTTACACTTAAGGACCGAATCCGATTATGCCCGATCGTCTAATCGTTTTTCCGCTCAATAAACACCATAAATTAGGTCGTTTTTTTAGCATGTATATAAAGGAAATCGAATGGTTTTTACTGGTTTCAGTAAATTGGTTTTCTTTGCCCGGGAAGGTGAACGAACGAAAAATGTAGTTAATTTAAGCGAACTGATGACAGCAAAGATCAGAGATGTAAAATTGATTTTATAATTTGGTTTGGTTTTGATGACTACGAAGCAGTTTGCAATAATAAGATTCATTTAGCACAGCTTCTTTGTCTTTTCGCTAAACCACGTGGTTCTTAACCATTACTGATACCACGGACTTTTGCACGACTTTTCTTAATTTTAATTAATAGTTTTCAAGCTTCCATTGTCTATAGGGGAGCGATGGGTAATATCGTACACCTAGGATTGAAAACTAATTAATCCGAAACCGTAAACATTGCAGATACAAGGTTTATCGCTATGATTAGCGTATAGTATGTGTTAATTAAAACCCACAATGTCATAACCACACACAATTATACAAGCTGGTATTACATAGTTTGTTGAAGGGCTGCATGTACGGAATTTGCACGAAACGTTTGCATAATACCGTACAAAGCGTCGGCGTCGGGTTGTTCCGTATATTATTTTTAAAGAAGATGTTGCACTGCATCATTCATTTTGGTAGGAAAATATGTAACTTTCCATTTATGCGGCGCCATTTAAAAAAAATGTAGCTAAAGTCTGTTCAGAGATATAAGAAAGTAACTAAATGATCCCTATTAGGAAAGACCCGGGTCCGCTGTAAAATTGAAATATGGCCGAACAGGTCCGTACTTTGCTTAGAATTTAATCATGGTTTGTAATAAAAATAAGTAAGAGATTAAATAATATTTTATTTATGTTTAAATGTGAAATTACAATTTATTTTATTATTAAAAATTAAGTTTATTATTACAAATATATACAAATTATTCGGTACTTATAATAATTATTCACTTAATATATCAATATCACTATCGCTATCATCATCTGTTCTAATTATTATTTGTGCTATATATATATATGTGGATATAGGATTTTTACACTTTTTCAACATATGTAACAAAATTTGCCCAACTTTGTGAAGGAATGTTAAAAACTTCAGTTTCTATAAGCTCAAGTACACTGGAGTTAAAATAGTAGGGCAAATATTGTTACGACGAATGGCAGATCTCATTTGGTGCCAAACATGTTCGATGGGATTAAATATACAATGGTATGGTAGAAGCCTTAAAACTGTATGCCCTAGATCTTTTGCATAATTATCACAGAAGTATTCCTCTTGTAGTTTTAAACTTTGTAATACCTCAATTAATTGCTTTTGGTGTAATCTTTCTTAAAATAACTGTCATCATACATGTGGTCTTGGATTGTTGCTTTTGTGTCATTTGAGGAGGGAGTCTTGGTCAACTGCCTACTATGGTAGTTTGCATTGTCCATTACAATTACGCTATTCGGAAGTATATTTGGAATTGTTTTTAAACCAACCTTCAAATAAATCAGCAGTGGTGTTCTCATGTTATCTAGATAAAAATGCTATCCATAAACAAATAAATGTAATATCAAAGCAGAAATAAATAATTCGCAAAAAACTTACCACAAATGTGGTAAAGTATAGAAGCTTTCGTCTTCGTATTCCTAATCAAAATTTCGTTTTCTTCTGTGAATGCGAGCTACTCCTACTCTTCTTTTAGGCTAAAATCCACAGCAATTTATTTTGTGGTATCCATAAATACTTTGAACTTTTCGTCAGATCTTAATTCAACAAAGTAATTTTTTAGATTTTCTAGGACATTAGCTGACGATTTAATATTGAATTTGGGCTTTGTATAGGTTTACTCCAAACGTTGACTTTATTAAGAATTGCATGCAACATGCAAGATTATTAAATTTATTTCATTGCCCCTTCTACAGGGTTATTTTTTTAAAACTTAGGCTTTTCTTATTTAAAGAGACCTATAGTTCTTAATGCAAAGTTTTAGGAATTAGTCCAACTAAGAAAAATATGTGGAAAAAATAAACGAGTTGTTGGCAGATTGGGCGCTATTTTAAAAAACTTATTTTCTTAAATCGCAAACCGTCATTTCCTTAACAAATTTTTATAAACCTTGAGATTCTAGAGAGAACATAAAGAGTGTAAGTTTTTGATTAGAGATATTGTTCTTTAATGTACACTTCCAGTAGCTTTCAACTTTATCAAATTTTGTTTTCAAAATTTTGGACTAGGACGAGGTGTCTCGGGATGCCTAACATGAAATTGAGTGCATGCTTTTCTTTAACGTTTTCCACCAACATGCAAAAAAATAAATTCAATTTTTCTTGGGGTGTAATTCGATCCGTTTTAATCCAAGACTATACAAAACTCATTGTCATCTTATGACAGCAGCTACAAACATAGCTTATTTTTTTCAATGAACAATATTTTACATTACTTGCATGAGAGGCACATTTCTAACCAAGAATGTTTAATTTATTGAACTAATGGGCCCAATCAGTTCAATAAATTTACATCAAACAGAAGTATACAGGGTGGCTCACGGTGACAGTCCATTAGAATATTTCGGGAAGTAGTGCGATTTGAATCCTGCAAATTTGGTTGGGGTTTGGAGAGACGCTCTCTTGAGATGAAATAATGGCGACCTTATGCGACATCTGGTTATACCGAAAGTTACCCCAAACTTGCTTATTTTAAATAGAACACACTATATCTTAGAATATTTTTAGATTGGAGGGGTCAATTTTGTATAATGCTAATAAACACGTTAGAACCACTAACCGCAAACGTTTAAACAATTAACACACCGGTATCTTACACTTGTTGCCGTCTACGGGATGCTGGCGATACATTAAGGGAGATGGAAACAGCGTCGTTTACGTAGGTCTGCAGGTGCCAAATTTCCGAATAAATTTGGTAAAATCACAAACTTATTGGTATTTTTACAAAATTTTACAGAACTTTTACAGAAATGAATGTAATAGGACTTTGTGATTTTAAATATCAATTATCCATAATAAAATTATAATTTAAATACTTGAAAATTACAAAATTATTTATAATATTACGTTTTTTTTGTTAAATTACAAAAAAATGTTAAAATTAAAGCGCAATTGTGAAAACCCACCATATGTTAGGTATTTTTCACCGAACTTTTACTGTAAATTTCACTGTTTTTTTTTCAGTGTATGTCAAGTTTTAAAAAAATAACCCTGTATAAGACCTTTTCCACAGGAATTTAATATTTAGATCTTGTCATACCTTCTCAACTATGTGCCTTTCATTGAGACGTGTCTTTTCGGTGTAATTCAATTTTTCCCATTTCCCGTAACTAATTTTTTCAAAATATTTTCGCCGCCATGCAATGCAATTTTTTTAAATTAGTATACTTTTTCGATTTGGTTTAAAGTACCTAAAATTGATTTCTTTTAAAAGTTTCGTTAAAGTGCCGCATATTTCTGCAGCATCCAATATGCTTAATTAAGGATTTCGTTCCCGAATTCCATGATAGGCGTTTTAAACTACTATTCGTTCTTTTAATGTTAATTAAAACTTTTTTGTAGGTGTTCAACTAGTTGAAGGTTCGTTAAAATCCATAGTTTACTCAATTAAAATAAGCAATTAGCAACAGGTTTAATAACTATATATTCACACAGAACAATATTTATGTGAACAACCCATTTACTACGAAAACTGAAAAAAATTAATAATACACACAAGTTAATCAAGCAGTGCGAAAACTCTCCCGGCACGCGTTTTTTAACCTCTTTCTAGTTATGAATTCCGGCTCTGAGTGTTGCCACACCTATTTTCTCTGCAATCAGAATCCCAGTATTGGAATCGCCGTGCTTTTTTTAAATACATTTAGCTGGTTGCAGCTTGTACGACGTCTCTTAAGTTCTTGTTTTTTTTTAGCGGCAACGTACCTTATACGGATAAAAAACATTTATTTGTACAATATTTTTACTCTGCCGCTTCCTAGATTTGGTGATTGGTATTAATTAAATGAGTCACTGACAGCTTTTGTGGATTTTAGGTATAGTTACATCGTCTTTTAATTCAACTGAAGCATCATATACACTGATCAAAACGCGAAAAAGGAGCCACTTATAAAAATGTTCGTAGTTTTGAACAAATTCTTTTTATGATTATAATATATTTATATAATTACATCTAAGGCTTTTCGCTATAACTATAGCAAAGTTTTTGTTATTGAACTGTAAAATTTGTTGAAAAAAATAAAAATGATAAATGCGAGAAATTCGATTTATTGTTTTAATAACAGCGTGGCTACAAATTGTTTTCAAATAAAAATTCTGCACAACGTCGAGACAAGATTTCAATAACATTTCGAATAGCTTCTTCACCTAGCTGTTCCCATTCTTCCACGAGAACCTTTTCGACATGTTGTAGGTTTCTTAGTGCTTGACGATCTTTCAAGCGCTTCCCAAGTGTATCCCAAATGTGTTCAATGGGATTTAAATCTGGACTCCTCGCTGGCCACTCCATAACCTTAATATTGTGGGCAGTCAAATAATTTTGCACTATCCTGGCCACGTGCGGTTTCGCATTATCTTGCTGAAGGATAAATTCTGGACCTATATTTTCTGCGAATGGGACAATATGTGGTTCAAGAACTTCGTTGATGTACCTCTCTGCCGTCATCGTCCCTCGCCGAATAACTACTAGGTCAGAGCGACCATTTAGAGTTATCCCACCCGAAACCATAATTGAGCCACCGCCAAAAGCCTGCCTTTCTTGAATTGTGGAATCCAAAAAGCGCTCGCCTGGACGTCTAACACATTCATCAATATGATTTTAAAAAAATCCGGACTCGTCAGTAAACATCACGTTACTCCATTGTGCCATGTTCCAACTCATCTGTTCTTCTGCAAACAAGCGTCTGGCTCTACGATGCTCAGGGCTCAAAGGAGGTACTCTAGCTGGCCTTCTTGCATTCAACCCTCGTTCGTGAAGCCGATTACGTATAGTTTGAGTACTTACTCTTGTACCCGTAGCTTCTAGCAACCCATTTTGTAGCGTTCGAGCAGTACTTCGACGTTCCCTGATGGCCCAAAGTTGTAAAAGCCGATCCTCTCTAGCTGCAGTCGCCCTTGAACGATGCGGATAAGGTTGTCTTCTAACAACTCCATACATTTCATACCTGATCCAGGCTCTATTTATGGCAGCACGACTAACATTTAACATTACTGCTGTACAGCGTCTTGAGTAACCTTCTTGAATCAAAGTTACTGCCCTAACAATTTGAATCTTCGTGAGATAAACTCTACGCCTTCATGGCCTTCCAAGCACATTAAAATCCGTCATTAATTCTTAAAAACTTTTACGTTAATATCGACAGAAATTCAATAACGGAATAAATATGTGATTCCAAATGTTATCATGTTTTGCTTTTTTATCGAATACAAGAAAAATAAAGAAAATAACTAATTTTTTCCTTTCATTTATAAAAGATATATGTCTCTACTGGGTGAACATACATTTTTAAGTTTCTACTTAATGCAATAAACAATTGATATTAAATTAAGTTAGTGGCTCCTTTTTCGTTTTGATCAGTGATTTCACCGATTTGTGTTTTATGTGGTGTTATTGCTTCTATACGGCTCTTCCAAGTTTTGGAATATACAAATATGATTTTTTAGTATTTGAACTAGTGTTCAGGCTTGGGGCTTGAGGTGGCCGCCCTTTGGATTGGCCACCAGTGGGCCCTGAACACATCGCACGTATGGAAGCGGCGGCCCTGTCCATTAAAATAAATATAAAATAGCACCCTTGCTGATGATAAAGAACTAAAAAGTCCGTTTTAAGGGGCTTCTGTATCTTTTCACCGACTTTTAGTTTACTTATATAATATGACAACCAAAAACGTAATTGTCGCCACCTTAAAAACTCCATTACCGTTTCCAGACAGACAACCACTTTCGCAAATTTCCCCAAGTTTATTTTTTGTCTTAAACATCGCCTCGGACGCCACCTCCTGACAGTAATTGAAACTAACGGCTCCGCGAGGTGACCGTGCCGCATACATCACGTTCCGAGACAAGGCGGCCGCAAAACTTGCTAATTTGCACCCGGGGGACTTCTTCACTGCGCGGCGGCGGCGGCACCGTTCTATGAATTATTATCTCCAGGTCTTGGCTGCGACTTGTACACTGAAAATTTGCTAGGGATAAAATGGGGTTTGTTTGTTGTCTACGTGACAAAACTTTTGTGTTACCTTAGTTTTATCTAGACGGGAAATTCCTTGATAAATTTTAGCCGCTAATGCATAAAGTTGCAAAATGAAGATTGTTGAAAATTAATTAATAAAAATACGTGATTTGTAAAGAATCTGCAGGAAGAGTTTGGTATTTTATAAGTTACTATTTATTATAATTTTATTTTGTAATGTGAAGTTACTCCGATTACAATTATTAGATGCAATGCGGACTTCTTCAGAGTAATCAGTAATTAATTGCACAGGCCTACGCAGAATATGTGATTAAACAATTTTTGTTTTTTTTCCGTTAGTTTTGAAGTACTAATAACCAAAATAATAGTTTGCTGATTACTGTTTTCAATTAAGAAGAATCACTAATACTACACTATTAAGAGGTGAAATGCTGATGAGGAATCCCTATATTCGAAATAATCTATAAACCATACGAGAAAAAAGCCGACGTGCCACGGTATATCCCTGAGTTTTGAGGAATACTTATATAAATCAGGGCTTCGAATAGCCCACATTTAGTTTAATGCGTAGCACTTAAATGATAACTTTAGTTTTTCTTTCTGCAAAGTGGTTTGTTGCAAAAATGTTCCGTCGAAGTTGCAAAAATAAGCCTGATGATTTTTGTTATATTTGCGGTAACTTTATTCTAAAAAAAGTACCAGAAAAGTAGTACTGACTTTGTTATAAGCGCGTAATTTGCATTCTTTGGAGTAAAACACGGAGATCGGGATAAATCTTGGGCACCGCACGTCATGTTGTTTGTAAGATCTGCGAAGAAGTTCTAAGGCACTGGATTAATGGCACAAGGAAAGCACTATCCTTTGAAATAACGATGGTGTGGAGAGGGCCCAAGAACCATACAAGTGTTATTTTTGCCTTTGCAGCATTAAAGGTCATAATACCAGAACTTTAAAGCACATTGTGTATCCAAATATTATGTCGGCAATCAGACGAGTGTCCCATAGTGTGGATATCCCTATACCTATGGCACCAAATATTTTACAAAGTGCGGAGACTGATGTGTTTCAATCTTCTTCTTCAAGTTAAAATGTACCTCAGCTGTTTTTGTTTCGAATTTCCCAAAGATCTATTCCAAATATCAGGATCTAGATTAAAAGATGACCTGCTTGCTCCAGGAACTACGTTTTGTTGATATTGCAACGGCGAGGGTGAATTTGTCGAATATTTTGTAGTCCAAGGATTACTTGTATATTGTAAAAATGTAGCTGGCCTAGTTATTGTGCTTGGTGCTTCCGAATATAGACCCACTCATTGAAGACTTTTCATCGACTCGTCAAAAAGGAGCCTAACCGCAGTTCTTTTACATAATGGCAATTTTTATGCTTTCATTCCTGTAAGCAATTCGTCCCAATTAAAAGAAAATTACGAAAATCTTAAAGAACTTCTCATGAGAATATACTACAAAAATTTCAACTGGCTACCATGCGGCGACTTGCAAATTTTAGGCCTTCTATTAGGTCAGCAATCTGGACTTCCAAAATTTCCACGGTTTTTTTTTATGTGAGTGGGATAGTAGAGCTAGAGACCAACACTGGATAAAGAGGAACTGGAAAAGAAGAAAGCATTTTTAACACCTAAGAAAAAGATGTTCTTCATGAAAGTCTAGCTAATCCTGAAGAAGTGGTATTACCTCCACTCCACATTAAACTTGGTTTAATAAAGCAGTTTGTTAAATCTTGCCTGAAAAATTTCCCTGTCTTTCAAAAGCGAATATTATAGAAGGTATTTTGTAGGTTCGCAAATAAGAACGCTAATGCAAACTGATGAGTTTGAAGCATAGGTTTAGGTTACGTTAGGTTAGAGTGGCAGACTCCTGGTCTGTCTAAAGAGTCTTACGTAGTCCTATAAGGACCGTTGTGATACCCCACATGATCTGCGGAACCTATTAGCATCAGCTTCCTAATGGCTAGTGCGAAATACGGCGTACAAGAATCTTGGCTGCTTACTCGAACCAGTCACTACTGCTAATAAACCTAGTAAGGCAGCCCAGTTGTAAGCTGCTTACTTCCTCCAGATTATTGAAGAATGGCTCGCCTAAGGCATTAAACCTTCTTCTTGCAAGGCCAGGGCATTCACACAAGATATGTTGAATACTTTCCTCGTCTTCTTCGTCTCTGCAACTTCTGCAGAAGTCGTTAGCTGGTATTTGCATACGCTCGGCATGTCAACCGAAAAGACATTGTCCGGTAACCACGGCAGTGATATTTCTTAGGTCCCTTAGACTGTGTTGTAATAATGCTGCGGTTTTCCTGTTATCAACCATTGCTTGGAGATTCTACGGGCTGTCCATATGCTTATTGCAAATTGTGTGGCTATGCGATCTCCTCTTTCACCGATCCCAGTGGTCTAGCGGTATTTTCTGCTAGATCGGCGGATGTGCCCGCACACTCCTTGGCGAGCGCATCAGCAGACTCATTGCCATCTATGCTGTGATGACCAGGAACTAAACCCAGAGTGACACGATGCCGGGCACCAAGTATGCGAAGATTGTTGGGACATCGCCTTACTAGTCTTGATTTAATGTTGTTGGAACGAATTGCTTTTATAGCTGCTCAAATATCTATATAGATAGCTATTGACGCAGCTGCTCTCTGGTTTTGACGTTCCTGCAGGATTTTTATTGCTTTATCTACTGCCACCACATCTCCTTGAGAAATGCTGCAGCAGTCCTGAAGTCTATATGATCTCTGTATTTTCATGCTTTCAGAGAAGATAGCAGCTCCCACACGTCCATTTTTGAGCCGTCTGCGAAAATCGAGTGATCCGTCTCTTTCTTTTGTCCCTCTCCGAAGTCTGTCAGTGGGACTATGTAATCAGTCGGCTCTTACAATTTTTGGACTGGATATCTCCTTAGTATACTGCTGTGCCCGTAGCGGTCATGAACAGCACCGAAAAGAATGCGTGGAAGGCTTTTAAGGATGTTGTAAATAAGTTTCTGTGAAATAATAAACAGCCAAATTATGTGGACATTGTGGAGAACATGCTGGACGGATTTAAGGAATTAGGTTTCAATATGAGCATAAATGTTCACTTTTTAAACGCACCTTTAAACTGCTTTCCTACAAACCTTGGTAGTTGGTCAGTGAAGAGCAGGGTGAGCGATTTCACCAAAACATTAAAGAAATGAAGAAGAGGTATGTTAACGATGAGATACAAAAATGATGGCAGACTATTGTTGGATGTTAAAAAAGTATGCTTTTATGGCCGACTAAAGAAAAAAAACACGAAACCGAGTTTTCCGGTCAAAAAAGATGTATTTTCTAACAAGAGTAGTTCGCTTTTCTTTTGCTATGTTTTTTATTAATATTTCTAATTCTCATCTTATAAATATAATATTATACAGTGTGGCCCAAATTGGGCCTACATGTATGGGGATCTTGGAAACTATAGAAGATAGAGAAACGGTTAAATGGGGAAAGTTTTTGACAATTATATTTCTAACTGAAAACCGTTTAGTACGCGGCCCTATCTTTTTTGGTTTTTGAAATATGTTGAAAAAACCAAAAAGATGTATTTTTGAAAATATGCTGTAGATTTCTTATTATTCACTATTTTGGCAATCTGTAAAAACATTTTAAAAGCAACTTTTTAAGTAGATTTCAGTTCTGCAATTTAATTTTGAACACGACGTTTCATTTATTTTATACCATCATCAGGTTCATTTTTTCTTATGGGCGCCATATTGTATTTTATACTTAAAAGGTAGCTTATGACGTCAGCTTTTCAACGATGTATTATTTGTTGGAAAATAAATAAAATTGACTTAAAAAATAAAGAAAATTAATTTTCGCAACACGTCAAATTTGAGAAGAACACATTAGGCAGGGTTAAATTTGTTTAAAATATCATAATATTATAATACATTATTTTATTTTTTCCTTATGGTTAAAAATCTCATATTAACATTTCAAATAAAGAAAACTAAAAACGCAATGAATAATAATTATTGTTTTGAAAAGAAAATAAGAAAAAATATCTAACTTACTATACTTATTCGAAATGTTGGCCGTTTTTATTAATACATTTTTGACACTTTTTTAACACATTATTGATGACCCTGCGAAGCGTGTTGCCATTTATGCTCGTAAATACATTCCTCACTCTCTCTTCTGATTCTTGTACAGATTCCGGGGTTCAAACTCATATACTTCATTTTTTACATAACCCCATAAATAAAAATCGAGAAGAGTTATATCAGGGGATCTAGCAGGCCAATTAACTGGTCCGCCGTTTGAAATTAATTTGTCATCAAATATCTGTCTTAAGAGAGTTTGAACTTCCCGAACATTATGTGCGGGACAACCGTCTTGTTGAAACCAAATATTATTCAATTGATCTTGAGGAACTCTTGCTCTAATTGCCGGTAATATTTGATCTTCTAACAGCTCCAAGTATCTTTGGCCATTCAACGTATGATTATAAAAGAATGGTCCTATAAGTCTGTTGTCTAAAATGTAAGGAGGAAAGTAAAGCTGGATTACTTAATACCTGCTATGCATTTAGCAAGCTAGGTGACATTACTTACCATACATACCACACCATACATTAAAACCAAATCGGGTTTGCAGTCTTTGTTGAGCCAATTGGTGAGGGTTTTCTGTTGCCCAAAAATGATGGTTATGTCTATTAAATACCCCGCAGTTGGTAAAATGTGATTCATCGGTCCAAATTACAAGACGACTGAAATCATAATTTTGTTCGCATTAATTCACATACCAATTTGAAAACTGCATTCTTCTTGGATAATCCGTTTCTCGTAAACCCTGAACTATAGTTGGCTTGTATGGTCGATATTTATTTTCCTTAAGGACTCTTTGTATGGTACTTCGCGGGGTTGGTAAGTCTCTTGCCGACGCTCTTGTAGATAATGTCGGAGCGGCATTAAAATAGGCTCTGACATTTTCGTCACGCTCGTTATTACCTGCTTTTTCGTAACTCTTGGGCCGCGGTTTTTCAAAACTTCCATGGTTTCTCAGGTTCATAACAATTTTTGGAAAAAGTCTGACACTTGGCTGCGGTCTTTCAGGAAAATTTTCAAAATACCTTTATAATGCAAGGTTTGCATTTCTGTTGCAATGAATGTAACATTCTAGCAAATCAAATTTTTCTTCGTGAGAAAAACGCAATGCCATTTTCTTTTAAATTCAGAATACACAAATAAATCGTTATTTTTAGATAATAATAATAAAAACTATTATACTTTTACTCGTTCTGACAAGTAATATTTTTGTTTCATTTTCAAACGGTAGTGGTTGGTCATAGGCTACTGGATTTTATTTTTGATTCATAGGTTATTGTAAGGTCATAGGCTACTGGATTTTATTTTTGATTCATAGGTTATTGTAATATTGTTGATTGAAACAATGCAAGCAGTGTATTGTGAATACTACAAAATGTAAACCTTTTAATTGGTATTCAATTTAGGGAGTTATAGTGCAGTTGTCAAATTTGACGTGTTGCGAAAATTAATTTTCTTTATTTTTCAAGTCAATTTCATTTATTTTCCAACAAATAATACATCGTTGAAAAGCGGACGTCATAAGCTACCTTTTAAGTATAAAATACAATATGGCGCCCATAAGAAAAAATGAACCTGATGATGGTATAAAATAACTGAAACGTCGTGTTCAAAATTAAATTGCAGAACTGAAATATACTTAAAAAGTTGCTTCAAAAATGTTTTTACAGATTGCCAAAATAGTGAATAATAAGGAATCTACAGCATATTTTCGAAAATACATCTTTTTGGTTTTTTCAACATATTTCAAAAACCAAAAAAGATAGGGCCGCGTACTAAACGGGTTTCAGTTAGAAATATAATTGTCAAAAACTTTCCCCATTTAACCGTTTCTCTATCTTCTATAGTTTCCAAGGTCCCTATACATGTAGGCCCAATTTGGGCCACACTGTATAATCATACCATTTATCTTATATGCATGTTCTTTTTACAAAAAATCTTACGTGATACAAGGAAACCAAAAACAGATTTGAAATCAGGGACAACAAATTACCCAAATCAGTTAAAAAAAAACAATTCACATTCAATAAGGTGTAAAAACGCAGACCTAAGTTATTAATATTACTCAAAACCAATTAGAACCACAAGGTTAGTAACTTGTAATTTTCAGAGATTCCCTATTACTATCTTATAAATCTACAAATAATTTATATTAATTAGGTAATAAAATGACTTCGTAGTTATACAACAGAATTACAGGCAATGTGATTACAAAAGTAATTAATTAATTTGTATAAATGCAATATTTTTCTACTCGATAACGTCCAACCCTAAGTGAAGGGCTACACTGTTAATAGGGCCAACAATGCCATTATCATACCTATCTACCAACGTAAGATAGCCTCTTTATTAAACCCTAAACTGACCCGTTGTCCATTTTCAACTAACAGTCGAAATTCCTGCATAGAATATTACCACATAGCCACAAACGTAAATTTTCTATTTGAAGGAAAGGCTCATATATTCGTATCACGCACAATTCTCGCATTAAATGTGGCCAGGCAGGCTGCAATTTGGTAAATTATAAATGCCATTGAGGTAAGGGAAAGCCATAAAATGCTATCTTAAAAGGTTATTGCACCTGTTTCCAAAAATATACTGCTGGTGATTTTGTTTCGGGGAAAAACTTGTGGTTATTAATGTCGATCGTATGCTGTATAACGCATACTCAAATTATCTTTGTCATGAAAACGTAATCATGACGTACAAATCGCTAATATAAATCCATAATTTATAAGTTTATGATAAACATTTCATGTACCCGTATAATTCATAATTTATCCTTATGATGAGCGCTTCTTCAAATACAAATGTTTAGTTCTTTCTATCCTGCAGTATGCTTTGGTGTTGTAGGTAAATAATAAACAGCAAACGTGGCTGAAATTCTAAAAATCCCAGCGTGTTCTATAAAACTATTCGATATCCTTACTGGAAAAATATTCTGACCTAACTGTCGCTTATGAATTTGTAACCTTATTAACTTAACCTTATTTGATTTCAACATTCACAAAGCGCTAGAGTGTGTCACTAAATTGGTAATTAACACTAGTCGAAGTGGAATGAAAAAGTGGGAAAATTTTTTTGGGACCTCGCTCAAATTTTGTCAAAATTAACCCAACTTGCCTTAGGTTATGTCCAAGTTAATTTCAAGAAGTGGGTTCACGCCATACCCCCTCAATTAAGCCACTGATAATAAACTAGTTATCACAGTATTATTGAAGTGAAAATACCTCAAAGACTTTACTACTCATTCTAATAAACTAACTTCCATTCATCAAACTCGTCTTTCTATTGTATGCAAATTAGGGTGACTCTAATTTAGGACCGATTCGGGATGTGTAGGTCCTAAATATCTAAAATACAGAATTTTAAAAAACTATTATTGCAATTTACCTGAAATTTACAATGCAACCTTAATCTTCTTATTTGTTTTTTTTTTATCATTTTCATACTGTAGGCTTACTAAATTTAGGACTTATAATTGCAAGTATTTTTCACTATCAATTATTCAACTTCATAAATAATAATATATACAACGAAGTAATTCTTCACTATTTGTATGCTGGCGCTCTATCTGCATTAATTTCGCAACAATTTACAGTGCGGTAAACTAAAGATAACTAATTAAAATATGCATAATATCATTCGCAATTAACCCAATTCTAGCCGCATTGCACATCCGTAACAATTAAGCCTAAAATGTATGAAGGTATTAAATGGCTTTTAACCCATTTCGGCAAATATTAGGTTTTTGCTATTAATTTTGTGTTTATGGAAAATGCTTGCTAATGGTTATAAAATTATTAATTTATTAAAGAATGATTTACTTATAATATATTTACCACAGAATGGTTTTATAGGCAAATAAAGTGTATTGTACCTAAACTTTTGATGGGTAAATTATGTTGTTTTTTTTAAATAATTCGGTAGACACTTCCTGTGTGGTGCATTGTGGGTTAATATCTACGTAATTTGAACAGACATTTATGACATTACCTAGCCTAAATGTACCTCCTTATTTCTTTAGCCTTCATATTCCGTTCATTTACCTTGTTTTCTCGTGAAACACTTTTTCTTTTCATAGTTCTAGTTTGGTAAATCGCAAACCAGTAACGAAGCTACTGAACCCTAGCCGCAAACAAAATAATTCGAAAACCTTGGTTCCTGACACAGGGTCAAAATGGATCCAGGCACAGACATCTTTTTCTTTTCGATGATTTATGACAGGACGTTATGGGAATCACAATAAAATCGTTTTTATGTTGTGTTAAACACTTTTATTATGAAAAAATAACGAACTAAACTTTTTATGCATAAGGTGAGTAAATAAAATATACACAGTGAGTTTTTTAAAGTCTAATATATATATTTTTTACATTTTACCCGTTTCTCAGGAGTGGGCGCAAGTTTAGAATTTTATATGAAATGATGTATTTTTGTTGCTAAAATTCCTGATCTACGTGAGAAACTACGTACTTAATCAAAAAATGTGTTGAGTTGCTCCCCTGGTTCTAGAATTATGATTAATCAAAAGTTGATTGAAATTAAGAAAATAAATAAATTTTGGTGACTGACCAAGCCACTTTCCTTTATTGTGGGCAGGTAGAATTTGAAGTTATTCCTCATTCCAAACTTGCTCCTCACCCTTCAAGATTCAGAAAGGGGTAGTATGTAAAAATATAGTTAAATATGTTCCCCATATCCCTATTACCTCACCAAAATTTCATTAAAATATTTAAAACTGTTCTCGAGATATTGCCTTGTAACATTATAAAAACTTATCCAGTATAACAGGACTAAATTTATTTATTAGTAAGTCCACTATTCTTAAAACATTTTTCTCCATATTCATTTTTTCAACAATAAAAACGAACTACTGATTTTTAAATTTTTGTTTCTGAAGGAAGAATACATTTCTCACAATTGTCACATTTTGAGAAATATTTATTATCACTGATGGAAATATCGACTCCTTTCAGCGTTCTCGTTGGGTTTGGGTAGCTTTTTTTCCTTGGAACATCTGTACTTTTAACAGCATAGCAGAGTTGCTTTACCGTCCCTATGAATGTTTCCAGCACGTCACACAGTATGTTCATGGATCATCATCAATCATCATCATCATCAATCATTTTACTCAGTTTATTCAAAAAGGTTCCCTTCTAACTTTCATGTTAAAGTTTTTACGATAAATGGTTCTGATCTTATGACTGCAGTAAAATGGGTGCCAAATGCGGTCATAAATCCGCATAAATTCCCTGTATTCATTTTCGAAATCGGATTATAATGATTTCTAGGTAAGGTTAAATCAAAATAATATAAATTTAAATGTTTAGAAATGCCTCTATAGCAGATATTTTGAGAGATTGAATGTCATTTTTTATTTCCCACGGAAGGTGTTTAGTTGCAACATCATTTTACGAAATATTATATTATACGTATAAAACAGCATTATGTGGCGTCATTGGAAAAACATTGACAAAGCTTCTTCAAATGTTCTGGTAAAGAAAAAGCATTAATCTCTCGGTGCTAGGAACATTGTAAAAACGTTTATAGTTCTTTACTTAACAGAGGACTTAACGCTAGTGCTGCTGCGAGTGAAACTAGTAATTTGATCAGCAATCAATTGTTAGGTCAGAAAATACTTCTCCGTCTTTAAGTTATAGTGTTCTAGAATTAACAAAGAAATGTGTTAATGATATTCCCCAAGGTAGTTGGAAAAATTCAATCCATCATGAAATCACTGTAGAAAATTCTGATGTTACTCTGCATTATACAATTAAATCGATTATAATTAATTTAAATGAGGACAGCGATAGCCAAACAGAACTATAATAAATAAAGACACACTAAGTCTCGGTCTCAGTCAAAATATAATTTTAGTTAGGTGGTGGTGGTTACATGTTTCGCCCAAACAATGGGCATCATCAGACCTAAAACCATAATCGTACGAAAACATCCAATCTATACTTATAAACTTTAAAAGCCTAACCTACCTTAGGAATATCAACAAATATAAACTATCATATAATATTTTACACTTCAATCCCCAAAATACGATGAACAATTACAGATCTTTAACATTTTTTGGTAACATTTCTCTACAATAAGCAAAATTTTTTAAACCTTTTAATATTTCCCTAAGTTTTAAAACTACGCAAATACTTTGAAACAACACAGAGTTAAAACCAAAGATAAAGTAAATCCTCTGTCGAGATCCGGGGTGTATTCCTTAAATTGTGGGGACTGTTCTACCATTCATGTAGGGCAGTCAGGAAGAAAAATAGCCACCAGAGTTCAGGAACATCTTAGTCTTGTCCACAAATATCAGAACACAGATATAACTAATACCAACTCAGCTTTCGCAAACCATTTATTGGAATCTGGACATCAATTCTCAACACCTACGAATGTAAGCATTCTTCACGAGTGCCAAAAGGGTAGAAGGTTGGATTTATTAGAAAAACTAGAAATAACTAAAGCAAAGAGGAGTCCAATACTTAACTGCGTAAACGAAGTGTTTAATTTTGAGCCATATTTTATCTTTAATAACTTGAATAACTAACTTGGGTCCCTATAACCTTTTTCTGTTTTCCTACTATTTTGGTGTGGATATTGACATTATTAATTATTATCGATCATAAAGTAACGTATGCGGTAACGTTCAGGTGAGTGTCTTTTTCTTACTTCAGTTTAAGGTGATAGAACACAGTGGCGTGTTGTACTGTTGCACTACGACCTGCCACTTATATTTTTAGGGTTCCGCGCCTGAGAGGTAAATTATTACTCCGCAAGCGTCTGGTTTGTTCCCGAACCCGCCATAGTTGTCGAATAATTTTTTAGATTGTTTATTTATTTTTTCGTATCGTTTTATATTTTGTAATGGTCCTGTAACGTTTTTTAAAAATTTTTAATCTGTTATATGTCATTTGTGATTGTGTTTCCATTGATTTTTAAGTTATTATTCCTAAGGTAGGTTAGGCTTTTAAACTTTATATGTGTAAATTGGATGTTTTCGTACGATTATGGTTTTAGGTCTGATGATGCCCATTGTTTGGGCGAAACATGTAACCACCACCACCTAACTAAAATTATATTTTGACTGAGACCGAGACTTAGTGTGTCTTTATTTATTATATTTAAATCAGGTCTCTTTGAGAATGGCAGACTATTTCTTTGAAACAGAACTAGATATAGAATAACATTATACCATTTAGCCGGGGACACATTGCTCTGACGTGTTGTGTTGTGATGTGTTATGATGCGTTATGTTGTGACGAGTCTTAAACACATTGTTCTGATGTATTACGATAATAGGCTGGTTTCAAAATAAGTGAATTATTTGCGTTCGTTATATACCATGACCTGGAGCTCGTCACATGAACTTTAAGAAAAAATTGAAGAATGTGCTGCGTCTGTTATTTGTTCTACATTACCCAACAAAAAAAAATATTACATTTACATTTTGCTTTCAGCGAAACGCCAGTATTTGCTGTTAAAGACATTCTGATGCTTGTGTCGGGGTCTGATAAATAGCTGGCCTGCCCGGATTTTATCACGACACAACACATCAGAATGCGTCAGACGGCATAGCATTAGATAAATGTGCACGCCGCTCATTTTAATACACGAGAAATAAGCTGTAGGATCCGTGTAGCATCACATCAGAACACAACACAACACATCACGTCTAGCTTTAGTGTTGTTGGGGAAAGGTTCAGTTATCTAGTGCATAATTCAGTAACAAAGACAAGTATCAATATAGAAAGAACGGCAACGTTGCTGTCTGCAACCTTTCCGAGAATATACGCCGTCTACAACGCCAAGACTAATTTCCGAGAATATCCGCCGAAGTAAAGCAAGCGTACATGACCAAAAGCAGAGTGTGAAACATATATATATGTCTTAGTTGAGTAGTACAACCGCGGTGAAGAAAGGTTTTATTGGTAGGCAACTAGATATACTTACGTGTTAATTGAAACAGCGTCCCTTTCCGACGTTCTCAAAAGCTCTAGACCGAAAAACGGATAGGGGTCGAGATCATTGAGTTCGGTTTCATAGCTATATTTAGCCTACGTGACTGGAAGCAGACGAAGAGATACGTAGCAGCCTCCGGAGTGAGCAGACGGTCTCCCTCGCGGTTTTTACACGAGGTTCGTGGATTTTGTGGCATTCAAGCCATAAAATAGGTAGAGTTCCCTATCAAGCCTTTTTGTAGAAAGCACAAGGTCTCCTCGCGGCATTTTGCGTGGGTTTAGTTGACTTTATGGTATACAAGCCATGAAATAAGTTGGTAAATTCCCGGAGGTACATCCCGAAGGTGTGGTAATGTGATTACTACATTCCAACTCGAGTTCAGTTTATCTATTGTAAAAAGCAGTCGGAAAGCCGTGAATTTGTGCGATAAATTTTCGAAGGTTTGAGAAGTTATAAACAATATTATAGTTTGTAAATAGTGAAGTAGAATGTGTAGCTGGTTTAATGAAGTAAGTAGTTACCACGCAGAGAAAATTAAACTGTTGAGTCAATCAATAAATGTTCCATTCAACAGTTTTTGCACTCTCAATACACACAATGTTTGAGTGAGAGTCGAATGAACCATTAAAAAATGTTACATTTTGTTGCTTAAATTAGCAGTCAAAGGCTGTCTATTAAAAAAACTAGAAGATATTTACAAGAAACTAAGATCCTGTTCAATTCAAAATGTTTTAAGTGTTGATTTGAAATACAAGATTTATTGGCTTAACATTTATTAACTGTTCACTTAAATATTTTAGTTAATTAAATCAACATTTTCACAATATTGTAAGTGAAACTTTAGGCTTTTGATTTAACACTCCGAGATCGTTGATTGAAAGTGGTTGGCTGTTTGATTTTAGTTCTTTAAATGTTGGATTAACAGTTCCAAGGTATTGGTATTGTATCCGTGAAGCATTGAGTCGAAAATTTGGTAATTGATTTAAATTAAATAAATAATTTTGTTGTAATAGTATTCTTTTGAAAAAATCTGCTATAAGCAATTGTATATTATAAATGCTATTTTTAGGTACCTACCTGTTTCTATATCCGTTTAGATCCTTTCTAGTTCATTTTTCTTAAAGCGCACTATTTCTGCAAGACTCTAGGCCTATTTAGTTTAAACCAATAAGTACATTTTCGTATCAATACTTTACAAATGGTGAACCTCATTTAATTCTTACGGCTTAGAAAATGGTATTATAAAAACACTTAAGTACAAAAGTAAAAAATAACAAATTATTAGTAATATAAATATTGTATTATAAACAGTTTTACATAGACTTACATTATTTTCAGTTATAAATATTACTTGAGACTTCATTATTGTTAAATAATTTAGTACTTTATTAGCTAATTTTATTCTTTGCAATCAGACCTTAGAGGATTTTGTGGTCGGCAATCTGCAGTAAGGCTTCTTCATCTGTCATGTTCTACTTGAAAAAAAAAATATCAACTTAGCATGCTATTGGCAACAACATATAGGTACATACATTACGCGTAATCGGCGTAATAGATATTTAGAAAAATTTACATTAGCATAAGCATCAGCATAACTGATAGGATAAACCCATAATTAAATTAAATTTCCAGTTAAGTAAAAAGGATAATCCAGTAACCCTTCTAATTCTTACGTATATAAGTAAATACAAAATATTTTGCAACACATATTAGGTATAGCGTGTCTAAGAAACTTAGAAAAAGTAAATTAGGTAGGTATATATTATGAAAATATGAAGACAGCTAACATAAAGCAGAAAACTTTTGAAAGTAAAGTTAGGTTAAAATAATAATTTACATCTTGATTTTTACGAGTTTTGCATGAATTTACGCAAATTAATTAATGGCAAATAAGTTAACAACTAATATTTCTTACCTTATAATTGTATCTAATAATTAATAACAACACTCTCAGCTTTCAAGTTCCAAACTTCAATAGAATGCAATGGCGTTGTGTGTACACACATCATGCGTCGACAAGCGACAGAAGACAAGTGCGAAACAAGATGGGGGCGTTAGTCCAGTAGTGCCAGCGGTAGAAGTAACTGTCCAAACTGTTGAATTAAACAACTAACATTTTCAGATAATGTTGTTACTATTTCACTTAACATCTTCGCTAGCATCAACTCGAGAAGGTAAATGATATTTAATTTAATGGAAAAGTAATCATTGAATCAAAAATTTAATTCTTGTTCCAACAGTTAAAGATTAACAAATTTAAAATTTTGCTTCAAACGCGTAAAAATAATTACCCCAATGGGTTTTTAATTGAAACAAACATCTCATCGTTGACAGTCACGTGACTGTTGAAT
The DNA here is from genome assembly GCA_963920685.1 of Polydrusus tereticollis. NCBI lineage: Eukaryota > Metazoa > Arthropoda > Insecta > Coleoptera > Curculionidae > Polydrusus > Polydrusus tereticollis. The sequence goes on from OY987329.1 coordinate 120,969,015, forward strand.
CAACCAATTTAGTTCTCTCAGTGATACTAAGATGTAACAGTAAAACCGTATTTGCTGCTACGCAGACCAAATGTGACGGTGACTGATATAACAGAAGGAAATAGATATATTTTGTGTGAGAAAAAGCCTATTATTTCACCTGACATATTTTGAACCACGCAACCTATGGAAATACAGTAAACAATTTATGTTTGGCCAACGCAAATAAAGGCAGCGGTCAACAAGTGTTGTTCAATCGTGAATTTTTTAGAATCTAGTTGACCAATGCATTATATGCGCCGATATTAAGCAAATTGTAAAATAAAAGCAAAATTCTCGTTGTGCTCCTTTTGAACTTATGTTCACGTATAATTTGATTGAGGAACCAATGCAAAAAGAATCAAATCAGACCATTGGTTCAGAGAAGTGGCAGGCAGTTTGTAGCTTGTGACCAATCTGAAAATTGTGTGTTTTGTTTAAAATGTTTAAATATACTGAAAGCATGGCACAGCTGCCTTATGTTTTCCGTATTAACATTTAGTTCAGCGCATTTTCCCTATACAATTTAATTAAGTATTTTCGCTCAGCATATTTACATATTGTTCTCCACATGTGCATGCCTGTTTAAAAACCTTGTCTTAATGGCATCAACGCTAAAGCCACATAAAAAGTTATCAAATACGCTTCCATGTTACATTTTAGTTGAAAAATGTAAAAAACCGTCTGCAGTCGGCGATTATAAGCTAATAGAGACTCTTCGTCTAACATTTTTTTACCGTAATTCTGTTTGTGTTTAGCGTCCTTTTCCGCATAAAATCGGCCGAGCAAATACAGTTGAGGCACCCGGTATTAACCCCACAAAAATATCATTAGTTTGCGAAAACTGACCTCATTTGTGCAGCATACTTTGTAGACAATTAAAAGGCGAAAAGTGCTGGCAAAAGCGCAAGAGAATAACAATTTATGCATCTTTTATGACGACACAAAGAGTTGTTTTAAAAAACATTCATGAATAAAAATAATATAAAAGCCGGAAGAAAAAATCTTTAAAATCCTCGGGTAGACAAATGCCGCTCTGGGACGCTTTATAAAAAAATGTAATTTTATTTTCGTGTCCTTGCTCTACAGTTATTTTGCAGTACAGGGCCGTAATTTAAATGTTTAACCGTAATGATCAATATAAAATGCTTTGCATTATATCCTACCCTATTTTCTTTTCGGGAAAACATATATTTTCTTAAGTGTCTAAACGGAGATACAGAGCCCTAAAAGGGTACCCAGCGACTTACCTTTCCGGATTTAACTTTTTAACCGACATGTATAATTTAATGAAATTTTAACATTTTTCATATGCCATAAAGACTCATGAAACCATACTACACTAGATGTTCTATATCATCAGTGAAGTCGGGAACGGACTTGCTGCCACACTCGTTGGGCCACAACTTTGACACATGTCTTTTTACAGAGTAGATAATTATTTTTTGAAATACTTTGGACATTTCTCTTTAACGAAGGTACTTTCCATCTCATCTCGTGGTGCTGGTAAATAACACCAATTTCTAAGCATACCTGCGCCCTCTGACATGGACTAATCAAGCCGCAAATATCAGAGGAAAACCTGCAAAGACAGAACGTCACAATTGCAGGAGTCCTAATTAGGCAGCGCTATGCGTTTTGTCGGTTTAGTAACTGAAAACTTAACACATTGAAAAGGGGTTGCTTTTTCCTTCTGCCAGAACCATCCTCAGACGCGTTTCGCAGAAAAATATATACATACAATACATTTGTTTAAATACATTTTTTGTATAACACGTTTAAGCATTGACTTTCGAAATTTATCTAATAATCAAGTTTATTAACAGTAACTAATCGAATAGCAACAAAACTAATAACACTGGGAACAGCAAAAATGTTTCCGAGACCAAAATAGCAAAATCTTACTTATTTCACTATACTAACTAACAATCTGTATTTCAAGTTTCAAATTCTAAATTGTTAGTTAGTTGTATTTCAACCACCAGTTGATTGAGAGTTGTTCGTATTCGAAAAATTAGAGAGTTTTGAGCAACATGTCGCGAGTTTGTTTAAATAAGCCGGATACTTTTTGTTATATATGCGGTAAAGTGACTTTTGTGAAACAAAAACGTACACTTAACCCTTAAATACAAAAGGCTTACCACTTGCATTTTGGCTGTAGAATTGGACACCAGGATAAAAATTGGGCTCCCCATATCTGCTGCTACAAATGTGCGTCCAACATTCGCGGCTGGCTAAGTGGAAAAAGCGTAAAGTAGAGGGACCGGCCTAGTTCTGCATCATAGGGCCCTCCAATGTTAATTTCGGAGGGATTTTTGACCTATGCTGATTCTTCAAACAGGTTTCGCTGTGTTGTGTTGACGTTGTGATCCTGTTGTGTTGAACAGAGTCTGTTTAACAGACCCTGTTGTGTTGACGTTGTGATCCTGTTGTGTTAAACGGACTCTGTTAAACAGACCTATGATCTGGCGAGAACCGAAAGACCACGTTACTGACTGTTACTTTTGTTTGACACCTCCCATCAAAAAAGGCTTTTCGGAGAACAAAAAATGTCTGCGATACAGTATCCAAATTTACAATCCGCCATACGCCCGGTGCCTCATAGTGACGAGTTGCCTGTACCTAAATCACCTCAGGAATATAGCCTTGATTTTGATGATGATCCAATGGATTCAAACGGTAGTGTACTGGAAAATGTCGCCGGCCCATAAACCTCGCAAGACTCTGATTTTGTCTGTGAACCTACCAGTAAAAAGCCTCACAAAATAAGTCAAAGTGAATTAAGTGACCTTATAAGAGATTCGGAATTGTCTAAGAAAAAATCCGAACTATGGGCCTCTTGATTGCGACAATGGAACTTACTTCAAGATGAAGTAAAAGTTTCTGTATACCGAAGCCGTCAGAAAAACCTAACACCATTTTTTAACATGGAAAACAATTTGGTAGCCTGTAGGGATATTGGCAGCTTTAAATCTCGACTATGATCCAAAAGACTGGAGACCTTTTATTAATTCCTCAAAAGTAAGTCTTAAAGCTGTGTTACTCCATAATGGAAACAAGTTGCCTTCAGTGTGAATGCCATGGAGAAGGAAGGCCGTGCTTTTAGTTATTTAAAAGAAAAGTTCCCTAGAATCAGTGACACTAAAATTAAAGAGGGAATATTTGTGGGTCCCCAGATTAGGAAACTTTTCGGAGATGCACAATTCGATTCCATACTTGAAGGCAAGGGAAAGGACGCTTAGAATGCCTCTAAAATGGTTGCAACAAATTTTCTGGGAAACATAAAAGCAGAAAACTATAAAGACCTGGTTACCCAACTTCTTTTATGTTACCACAACCTAGGGTGTAATATGTCGTTGAAAATTCATTTCCTGGATTCTCATCTGGATTACTTTTCGGAAAATTGTGGTGCTGTAAGTGACGAGCACGGTGAGAGGTTCCACCAGGATATTTCTATCATGAAAAGAAGGAAAATGGAACTGTGAGATGTTAGCCGAATACTGTTGGATTATTAAGAGAGATGCCCCCGAGGCTGCTTTCAAAAGAAGCGTAAAATGAGTGTCTAAACTTTAGACTCACTGATAAAAATGTGCTATTTAATTGCTATTGTTGAACCAACAATATATTGTTTGTATGTTCATTGTAAATGCCTATAAATTAAAATGTTCATTGTATATGCATATAAATTAAAATTTTGTAACAAATAACTCAGATTTTCTTTGCGAGCTAACTAAAATCTTTAATAGGTATTTTTTAGTTACTTGGGTGTAGTTTAATAAAAAAAAAAATAGGCTTTGTTCAGGAAACAAAAAAAAAGTTGAAATTTGTTCCCCAGTGTAATTTGCATTAAAATAATAATTGTCATTATTGCATTTCAACAATGCTCACATGGATCTAACTCATTGATAAGCACTTGGAACTTGTGTTAGTAAAGAATTTATTCTAATTCATTTAAAAATCGAAGTGTGCCACACCGAGGAACTATTGAAAGAGTTGACGTTTCGGATATCACTTAACCGCAAAAATGTGAAAAATGTGAAAGATTTGCTTCTTCTTGTTTAATTCAGCAGATTTTCGAAAACATTCGAGGATTCTCTCGAATTTCGTTGAAATGGTTTGTTATTATTTCTATCAGATCTTCTCTAGTGTGAACTGGCGTCGAGTATACACGCCTCTCTACATTTTCCCATAAAGAAATCCAATGGTGTCATGTCGGGCGACCTTGGTGACCATGGCTTATCTATCGAATACCAAAAGTATTTGATGAGTGCTGACGAACTAAATTGCTAAAATGGGGTGGTGCACCGTCGTGCATATAACACGTCTGATATCTAATTCCTAAGGGCACATTTTCTATAAACCGTTTAAGTTTTGTTGCCAGAATTGCAAATACTAGGTTAGGCATCTGGTTTCATCTATTTATCATAGTGCGCTGTGGAAATAATAATTTGATTTTGACAATTTTAGTGACACATTCCTATATGTCAACAGTTGCAATTTAATTTGTCATGGACAAATTTCCGATAAATCAACGAATTTATGTCGTAAAACAATTCATATTAACTAATTCAGTTGTGCAAGTGCAAAGAAATTTTCGTCGCGAATTTAATGTGGAAAGACACGGAAGAATTCCAACACGCGAAACCATAATGAGGTGGGTAAGAGATTTTGAAGTTAGAGGGAATGTTGCATCACATTTTCGTGGAGGTATACGTACAGTCAGAACACCCGAAAATATTGAACGGGTAAGACAAGCTGTGATAAGAAGTCCGAATCGATCTGCATCATGGCAGTCACTTGCGTTGCGCATTTCCATAAGGACATTGCGAAGAATTCTGCATTCTGATTTGCACTTCCACCCATACAAAATCCAAGTTGCTCATAAGTTAAAAGAAGCAGACAAACCAGTTCGTATTGCTTTCTGTAGACAATTTTTACAAATTTTAGAAAATGATGAAAACCTGTTAAATTTCTTGATGAAGTCAGACGAAGCGCACTTCCATTTAAGCGGATATGTGAATAAGCAAAATTATCGTTATTGGTCCGACGTAAATCCGCAACAGCTTCATGAACGACCCCTCCATGATGAAAAAGTCACCGTATGGTGTGGTGTTTCAATTTTTGGTATCATAGGGCCATATTTTTTTGAAGAAAACAACAAAACTGTTACAATAAATGCCGAACGTTACGTTAACATGTTACGGGTATTTTTACAGCCCGAATTGCGAAGACTAGGACAAAATCATATTTGGTTCCAACAAGATGGGGCTACCGCACATACAGCACGACAAACTCGAATTTTGTTGCAAGAGATGTTCCCCGGTCGCTTGATATCAAAATTTGGTGACATAACGTGGCCAGCTAATTCCCCCGATTTGGCGGCTCCTGATTTTTTCCTCTGGGGATATCTAAAGGAAAAGGTTTATGAAAGGCGTCCCAATACCATCCAAGAACTTAAAATACGTATTTTGGAAGAAATAAATAATATTGGAGCAGAATTGTTGGAACGAGTTATGCAAAATTTTAGATCCCGATTACAAAAATGTAGTCGAGGAAGTCATTTAAAGGATGTTATTTTTAAAACATAAATTGCACATATTAATATTGTTATTTTTCATAATTTTGTTTCAATAAAATGTTTTTTGGTCTTATAACAGATTTTTGAAAATAGGTGATACCAAATGCCTAACCCTGTACATGGTACCACTTAATCTGCCTTTAATAAAAAACGGTCCAATGCCAATGAGATGATTCTCAATAATCCCCGCCCATATGTTAACCATGAACCTTTGTTCGTGCTTTGTCCGAACTGTTGCAAGGGGATTTTATTCATGCCATATACATATGCAAGCAAACTTCGTCCGTGAAAAAATCAAAATTAGGAAAACTATGGTAAAGGAAATAAAAGTATTCGATACTAAATTCTACGTGTAGTTACAAAGATATTTATATCTAAGTAATAGTAATAGTCAACAATACTCTTAAATTTGAAGAACAAACTAAAAATTTAGCAATACTCAATAATGCCACCCTATTATTATTTTTGACTCCTCGCTCAACTTGTACTTTATCAGGAGTTTTGTAGAGTCATTTCTCTGCAGGACGATTTCAAAGATGTGAAGTCATGAGATCTTGTTGTGCAACGACGGAACTAAAAGATATTATGCATGAGGAACTAAACAATAGTCATACCACGATTAATATACATGAGATAATTGCGCTCAACTATCTGTGCATAGATCAAAGCTACTTTAGATTCAACGATAAATTTATATTATTTATACAAAAAGAAGGACTACCAATGGGCTCTTCCTTGTCACCATTGTTAGCGGAATTATTAATGAGGAACTTTAAATATCACCTTTTTAATTTGAAAAATCCATTAATAAAAAATATACATTTCTGGCGCAGATACGTAGATGATGTGTTTTGCGTTTGGACAGGAACAGAGCGACAACTACACCAATTTCTAAACCTTCTAAATGGCTTAAACACTAAAATTAAATTCACCATAGAAAACGAAACTGACCGTCATTCAATTTCTTGGACCTTACAATGATAAACCAAAACAACCAATTAACCTACCAAATCTATAGAAAACCAACGACAACTGCTATAGTTATACCAGCAGACTCAAAACTTCCCCAACAGACCAAACTATCTGCGTTCAATAGCATGATCCACAGATTAGTCAACATCCCACTTTCAAAAATTTCATATAATAAAGAATTCGACACAATACAAACTATATGAAGAAAAAACTCAGACAAAAAACACAAAAACTACTGTACCGAGGACGTCTCCTTCCATCAAACGCGAAACACAGTTCAATCAGATATACCTACAGGTCACACAAGTCAAAAAATCCACAAAAAACTCAAAACCCATACAAGTCAATAAAAATAACCTAGATAAATATATAGCTAATTCAAAAATCGAAAATAAAGACAAATTAACACATAGCGGGGTCTACCAAATACAATGTGATGACTGCGATGCAATCTATATAGTTCAAACATGTATAAACTTCAATACTAGGCTTAAAGAACATAAAACATCCATTTAAAAAACAAAACAACATAAAACAGGAATAGCGGACTACTGTATAATAAATAACCACTCAATATCCAATAAAATAAAACCGATATATACTCAACACAAGGGTAGAAAACTCAACCTATTAGAAACATTAGCAATCAAAAAAGCCTTAAAAAATTGATGTAATGTTGTTAATAATCAAATTGAAATACCTTCAGGCGCCATTCTAATACTTAATAGACTATTAACTTTTGATAAATATGCAATAAACACTGTCAATAATTACGAACGAAAAAAACCACAATTATATACACAATATAATTTTCTTAATTTTATTACTTACATGTAAATACCTCTATAATCACACTTGTAATTTAGTTTTAATTTAATGACATGTTTACCATTACCATTACTTAGATATAAATACCTTTGTAACTACACGTAGAATTTAGTATCGTTTTGTACTCCTTCACTCCTTCAATAATGATCCGCAAGGGTCGAAACACGTGTCAGGCAACTGAATTAAAATTGTGAAATATAGTCCATTTCACCAAGCATGTAGCCCATCACAAATCAATTATATAGAAAAATTATGATTTGCCTAAATCGTTGCAAGAACCAGAGTTGTTGACTCTTGCAGGATAATTAACGGGACGTGACGTGATAAGGATGTAGCAGCTGTTCTCGAAGGATCTGATGAACTTGCTGCATAAACCGCCGGTTTCCTTACATTATTTAAAGGATTTTCAGCAATCTCATCCACAATTTCCTCCTCTAACTGAGGGTTCCTTGCTCTTTTTCAAAATCCTCAAAGGTTCTGTATTTTATTGAGTAAAAAGTAACTAATACCACCCTGTCCCGGAACATTGTCACGAGCATACTTTTTGCATATATAATATTTTTATTGTCCCAACCTACCCCTCTTACATTATTTATATTTACTGCTGTTTAAATTCCCCGACGCTGCTTAAAGGAGCATTTTAGAAAATGAACCGACATAAAAATAGTCTATTGACTGACGCGTTACTTCGTTTCTACAGAAATTCGGGTCAATTTAGGGTAATAAATATAAATGGAATGCGTTTTTTTTGTGAAATTTGGGAGAAATTTTGTTATCTTAGTGTTAACACTGAATTGAATGGCGCCAGGGTATCATTAAGGCAAAATAATTTTATGAAATTACTCTTTCTTATAACTTTATAATGTTGGAAAGTAAAACAGTACGTTTTCTGAAGTTAATACTTTTATCCTATACTTTCATTCTTATTAATAATTTCGCGACTACAGCGCTATATGCTATGCCTGTGATAATGACCCGCAAGGGTTGAAACACGTGTCAGGAAACTGAAATAAATTGTGAAATATAACAAGTACTACTTTAATTTCCTCTACTATGGAATATCCATTTCACCAAGCATGTAGCCCATCACATATCAATGTTATATCAATTAGTTATATGAATCTTTTACAAAAATGTATTTATTTATAAAAACGCTGATTAACAGTTTCCCAATTACAAGACAGATACAAACGAAAATTTACAAACTAACCTTATTTGAGGTGAGGAATTCAAAATTATCCATATTTTTTGTGTAGCCAGTAGAGGGCGCTATCTATAGCATGCCCCACTCATTTTAGCTGGCATAACTTTGTTTAGGCTTCTTATATCGATCCAACTAATAAAAAAATAAGTTACTTTACTTCTTTTACATCAATAACTTATTGAAGTCGCTAGGAGCAACCATTTCCGAGATAATGGTATTTCATATGTCCAATTAAACTAAGTACGTGGTCCAAAAGCAACGGAAAATCGAGCAACGGTGAATTTTTGACTTAAAATTATTGTAAATCAGCTACATTTGCTAAGTGTCAAAGTTAATGTAGATACTTAAGGTTGAGTATTTTTTTCTAATAAACACGCTTTTTCATATACGGAATTACTAGTTTTATTCTAATCAAAAATTGTATTTAATATACTTAGTTTAATAACATTTAAATGTAACAAAATAGTTAGAAATAAAAATGGTAACGCCGTGACAGCAATTGTTCAAAATGGCCACCATTGACCTCAATACATTTCGCTACAAGTTTTACAAAAGACTGTCGGACTTTAACCAAGAGGTCTTCATCATTTCTGAGCAGATTAACAGAATTTATAATTTTTTGATATAACTTATTACGGTTGTTTATTGAACTGTTATAAACAATGATTTTCAAATAACCCCAAATGCAGAAGTCCATTGGTTTAAAATCCGGACTTCGCGCCGGCCAAGTCAAGGGGCCACCACGGTCTATCCAACCGAATCCAACGTTCAGAGAACTGTATATTTAAATAATTTCGCACTTGTCTGGAGATGTGTCCCAGCGCCCCGTCTTGCATGAAATAAATATTTCGCCCGACGTTTAGTGATACATCTCCTAAAAGCCCTCCAAGTTCATTTTGTAAAAAATTCAAATATGAATCTTCGTTTAGAGTTGGCGGTAATTCAAAGGGGCCTATAAGATGATGTCCGATAATTCCACACCAAACGTTGACCTTAAACTCGTGTTGGAAGTGACGTTCAACAACTAAATGCGGGTTAGTTTTTTTTAGTCATTTTCCCACGCATGTCTGTTTCGGTAATTGAATACACCCCGTCGAGTAAATGTCGCCTCGTCCGTGAACAACACACGATTTAAGAACATTGGATCTGTATTTTGCAGATTTTCAAAGAAATGAGAAAACTGAAGTCTGTCTGGAAGATTAGGCGACAGTAAACACTGTACGGGTGTAAAGTGGTATGGGTACAGGCCTTCATCGTGAAATATTCTAACAATTGAAGATTTACTTACACCTGTAGTAGCTGCCTTCAATCTCCTGGAACTCACTTCTGGATTTTCTTCTACACGAACTAAAATCTCTTCTTCCTGTTCTGGTGTTATATTTTTTGGACGGCCTGAAACCTCTTTTTTTTTGTCGAAACGAACCAGTCTCTCCTAGTCAGTCATAAATATTTTGAAATAATTTGCGGTTTGGTTGCCTTCTATGCGGGAACATTTCTTGGTACCTGCGCACTGCACTCCGACCGTTTAAATTTTCTTGTGCGTAAATACAAAGCATATCACGCATTTCTGCATTGGAAAATAAATTATGTCGAGGTATTACTAAAAAATTGAATAATATCTGCGTATTGTACTTAAAAAATTAATAACTTTGACAGATAATACTTTGTGTAACATGTTGTTGCCTTAGAAACGTCGTTGTTTTTTTATCAAGGCCAGCTGTTATAAATAACACTAATACGAATACACAATTATTTTAAATATTTTAGCATTCTTGCATTAAAAATATAAAATGCCATTATCTCGAAAATGGTTGCTTCTAGCGACTTCAATAAGTTATACATTTTTAATGTAAAAGAAGTAAAGTAACTTATTTTTTTATAAGTCGGATAGATATAAGAAGCCTAAACAAAGTTATGCCAGCTAAAATGAGTGGAGCATGCCGTAGATAGCACCCTCTACTGGTTACACAAGAACTATGGATAATTTTGAATTCCTCACCTCAAGAAACTCAAAAATCGTTAATTTTGTGCTGCTATGTCGTTTTGTTAAGATATAATCGCAAAATGAAACGAAAACAAAATTAAAACTTTAACACCCTGTATCTTTAAAATCTTATCTACGTTTCGTTTAAACTTAGTTTAGTTTAGTTCCCCTTCTCTTTGTTTAGCTTAGTTTAGTTTCGTTACGTTTGCAGTGGCCGCTCGGCTTTGCTGTTAGATCTAGTTTAAATTTAGATTGCCCATATACCATTATTTCATTCAAAGTAATAGATCCACTAAAACATTTTCAATTTAACAACACATCATAACATAATCGGTTCCCTATACCTATATATGATCCGAGCTACCCAATTATAGTCGTTTGACATAATATATATAATAGTGTACGATATCGTGCACCAAATATATCATTTCTCCCCAAAGTCTGCACTTGGTCAATATCGTACGTGATTGATAGTTTGAGTCGGTAATATATTTGATGTTTCGCCAGGGATATCTGAAGTTGTGTAGTGTCAACATATCGATCACATCTCTTATATCCTATTTGCTCTTGGATGGGTTTTCAGAATGTTTTTTCGATTTATGACACGCGGTATGTTTAAAAGTTATGGAAACAAGAAAAAATAAATATTCAGTCTTTGAATACTTGGTATTTAGTTATGTATTATTTTTTCCTAATTAAATTTTTAAATTCTGTTTATTCAAAACCTATCTCGAATTTTAAACCTCGACTCTTACGGACAGAGCAGACGCCTTTTTATGTAATATATGTCTACTCTGAGCTATTCAAGAGTGAATTTAATATGAAAGAAAATATGCAAAATATGCTCCGAATGTCCACTCGTATCGCATAAAATGACCATGTTTTACGCATTTTATTTTTCCGCTTTACATATTTTGTACGCCAGTTTATTTTTATTTCTAGATAAAAGGGACAAATAAAATTTTATACACAGAAATATTTAAATAATGGTTAAAATTATCAGCATCTATATTTATTGAATGAAAGAGATTTTCAGCTTCTGTGGACAGTCTAATTTCTATTAAATTCAACAACCTACGTTTCGACACACAGCCTGTGCCATATTCAAGTCTCTTCCGTTCAATAAATACATATGGTGGACGAAAAATACCATCTCTTCTCTCTCTTTTATTCAAGAATACTTAAAAAAGGTAGAAATCTTATACTACATATACTAAAATATAAACAAATTAACAAATATAATCCCTAAATAACAGACAATAATAAAACTGATCAAACAAATATAAATATGTCCTTATGTTTAAGAATCATGCAAGATTCCTAATATCACAACAAAACCAATAATACAGTCATTTTGCCAGTGTCACATAATCTTAATATTTGATAAATGTTAACTAGAGACATAAATCTATTATTTGTTTGTTAACAAAAATTTTACAGAGCCTTCCTATGATAAATCTCATTTATTGCAAATAATAATTATTATTGTCAATAGAGCTAAACACCAAACACCTAGGTATTTGTATATATTATTTTATGTTTATTCTTTATAATCTTTGTTTTCTTACCACTATGATTTTACAACTCACATCACAATATCCGGAATAGTTGAAAAAATTAAGTTGATAGAATTTTATCCTAGAACACCTGAGCGAAAACCAGATTATAATTATCAAATACAAACTCTGAACATTTTTCACTAAATTCCTTTTTTCTCTTTATAGTTCAAATATTGTATGGTATAGGGTTATATATTTTTGGACCTAAGTAAGCTATTGATTTTAGATTGAGTGTGGAGTTATTATATGGCAATAATACATTTTTTGTGCATCTTTCTTGTGTTGATATCGTGTGATATATAATTTTTATTTTTATTTTTAAACTTATATCTGACATTCATTCTTCTTCTTCTTCTTCTTCTTTTTCCTCAACCACTTTTCGTCCACTCCTGAACATAGGCCTTTCCCAATTTCTTCCATTGATCTCTGTCCCAAGCTTTCTGATACCAATTTCCACCTGCTATCCTCTTTATATCATCCGACCATCGTAGAGGGGGTCTGCCTATACTCCGCTTTGTTTCCCTCGGTCTCCATTTCATGATTCTCGGTGTCCATCTCTCGTCGCTCAGTTTTGCCACGTGGCCCGCCCATTGCCATTTCAGTTCTGCAATCTTCTCGATTATATCCTTAACCCTAGTTCTCCTCCTAATTTCTTTGTTTTTATTTTGTCTCTTAGACTGACACCAAGCATTGACCTCTCCATTGCCCTTTCCGTTATTCGGAGTCTGTTGGCGTTTATTTGGGTAATGGCAATTGTTTCCATTCTGTATGTACCAACAGGTAGAATGCAGACATCGAAAACTTTACGTCTCAGGTTTATGGGAATAGAGTTGTTCCTTAATATGTATGAAAGTTTTCCGAATGCAGCCCAGGAGAGTTTTATTCGCCTTGATATTTCTTTCGATTTATTCTCTTTCCCTAACGTTATAATATGACCCAAGTAATTGTATTCATTTACATTTTCGATAGCGATGTTGTCTATGTGGATTTGTATGTTTTCTGGTCTCATTATTTTTGTCTTTGCAATGTTCATTTTTAGTCCCACCCTTTGAGACTCTTCGTTAAACTCTTTAAGCATTGACTCGATTTCCTTAATGTCGCTCGACATTAGCACAATATCATCCGCAAAACGAAGGTTGTTTAGATATGTTCCATCGATCTTGATCCTCCTATTTTCACACTCGAGTCTTTTAAATACGTCTTCGAGAGCCGATGTAAATAATTTCGGCGAAATAGTGTCTCCTTGTCGAACTCCGCGTTTAATCTTAATGTTGTTGGTTTTAATTTCGTCGTCAATTTTCATATGGAGGGAGGCATTTTTACAGATGTTTTCAATTATTGTGGTGTATCTGTAATCGATGCGTGCGTTGTCCATATACTTCAGCATATAACAGATTTCAATTGAATCGAACGCCTTATGAAAATCAATGAAAGCCATATGAACAGGTGCGTTATACTCTGTCGACTTCTCAATCAGTGTTCTAATCGTCTGCAATTGGTCGATTGTAGTAAACCCTTTTCGAAACCCAGCCTGTTCTACAGGCTGGTAGGTGTCGAGCTTTGAAGTTAGTCTATTGGTTATAACTTTTGTGAAGAGCTTGTATAGGTAGGACAATAGACTTATAGGCCTATAGTTTTCTATGTTGGTTTAGTCGCCCTTTTAGATAACAGTATGACTTCCGCTTCTAGTCAGCACTCTGGTACTTTGCCCTCGAAAAGACATTTGTCAAAGAGTTTCTGGATATGCTTTTCCAACACAGGTCCCCCAAATTTGAGCATTTCGGTGGTAACCTTATCTTCGCAAGGGAACTTGCCGTTTTTCATTTGTTATTTATTTCATTAGATTCTTGGAATATATTATTATCGGTAGTGACGAGAGAGACGATAGAAGATTAAAATTGTTTCTTAATAATTGGGCTAATCTGAACATCTATTAGTCGCTATCTCATGTACAGGGTTATCCAACCAAGACTAGACAAGGCGATTTTTTGACTTTTCCTGTACTTTTATAAAAAAACTGAAATAGCCATCTTAAGTCATTTTCTCCCGCGAATTCGAATATCTTCAGCAAAAAACAATTGAACATCAAACAAAAGTACTAGGGGTCACTTTGATATTTTTTTAAATGGGATGCCGTATTTTTAATGAGCTTATCCGATTTCTCATATAAATTTTGATCTAAAATGTTGGATTTTTAATTCAAAAACGCCTTTTTTCTTCAGTTTTAAATTCGGAAAATGTTCGTCTACCGTAAGATTAATACCTGATAGATGGATACCCGTTTCACCTGTTCACCCTTTAACCTGCTTTAAAGCGTCCGTCAGTTAGACAAAATAATCAAGTTTCAAATTTCTATATATTTGTCACGAATTAATTACAAATAATGATATATTCTTTAGAAGAACGGCTAAATGTAATAAAATTATATTACAAAAGTGGAGAGAATGCTCGACAAACACAAAGAACATTTTTTGAGAGTTTCCAGAGACACATTTCAGTGGATACAATTCTCAGAATTAAGACCCTATTTGAAGAAAGTAAGACATTGAAAGATAAGCCAAGAAAGATGAAAAGACGGAATATAAGGGATCGAGCTATTGTTCAATATTTTACTATAAATCCGAAGAGTTCTATTCCGCAAGCGGTACGAGAAGTAAGGTATGGTCCAGGGCTCCGGAGAGTAAGCTATGGAACAGTTCACAGAACTTTAAAAAAATGTGGTCTAAAACCATATTGCATCCTTCCCGTTCAATACTTAACACAGCTTCAAAAAGAACTGCGATTTCGATTTGTTGCTTCAATGCTGATGAGAGAGCAAGACGAAGATTATAATTTATATAATAAAATTCTATGGAGTGACGAAGCGTCATTTACAACATCGGGGGTATACAATCGGAAAAATACAAGATACTGGGCAGCAGTTAACCCTCATAGATATGAAATGATAAAGTTTCAAGGTTGGAGCTCACTTAATGTTTGGTGTGGGATGTTAGAAAATCGAATTATTGGACCACTATTTTATCGTGGCTCTTTAACAGGCCAAAGATACCTCCATTTTCTTCATAACGATATCGAGGATTTCTTGGAAAGGTTGCCATTGCAAGCCTACAACAATATCATTTGGCAGCAGGATGGTGCTCCGCCTCATGCAGTTCGAGAAGTGGCAACATACCTAAACGAGCGTTACAATCAGTGGATTGGCCGTAACGGAACAATTCATTGGCCACCAAATAGCCCCGATATCACGCCAATGGATACATTTTTATGGGGTCATTTAAAAAATGTAGTTTATCAACGACCCAACAGAAGTCTGAAGGACATTCAGCAAAAAATTATAAATGAAATTAATAGACTTAACCAGGCCCAAAATATTGTAAGAGATTCTTTGGAGAGATTAAAAAGGGGGCATCGGTCATGTTTTGAAAATAATGGAGGACACATAGAACAATTATATTATTGAGATTAAAGTTATTCACTTTAGTTTATAGTTTTTTCTAATATGTCATACTTTTTTTATACGTAAGCAATAATAGATTTGCAAAAACTACACTAAATTTGTAATTAATTCGTGAAAAATATATAGAAATTTGAAACTTGATTATTTTGTCTAACTGACGGACGCTTTAAAGCAGGTTAAAGGGTGAACAGGTGAAACGGTTATCCATCTATCAGGTATTAATCTTACGGTAGACGAACATTTTCCGAATTTAAAACTGAAGAAAAAAGGCGTTTTTGAATTAAAAATCCAACATTTTAGATCAAAATTTATATGAGAAATCGGATAAGCTCATTAAAAATACGGCATCCTATTTAAAAAAATATCAAAGTGACCCCTAGTACTTTTGTTTGATGTTCAATTGTTTTTTGCTGAAGATATTCGAATTCGCGGGAGAAAATGACTTAAGATGGCTATTTCAGTTTTTTTATAAAAGTACAGGAAAAGTCAAAAAATTGCCTTGTCCAGTCTTGGTTGGATAACCCTGTACACCTTTCTTATGGGGTGATTTTGTGGTGAAACTCATCCAGCTCATTACAAGTCGTTCTTCTAATATTTATATTTTTCTGTGCTTTTTGCGATTTCTCTTTTTCTTTATGAAATAATTTTTGGCATCTTACTTTATCAATCCATCCCAAGACGACAAGTGCCATACCAATATAGTTATCGTTAAAAAATCTTGAATACTTCCAAATTTCCTTTCTGTTGTTTGGCCACCAAATAATTTTCTCCTTGCACTGCTCTTTTCCCATTTTAGATAATATTATCCATTTAATATTGTGTGATATACTTTTATCATTTAACTGAGAGCCCATGAATAATACAGTTTTACTTAGTTTACATCACAAACCATTTGTATGTTCTCATCTTTATTAAGATATTTACCACTTACCGGAATACGTGCTGAATAATCATAATTGGAATACATTGGTATAACTGCTGACATTAATACGATATTATAGATCTTATGATTTGCATTAAAGTGCTAAAATAAACACAGTTTAAGCTAATAAGTAAGTAAAAAGTAACATTTTTTTAATATTTTCCTTTTATATTACAGTAGAGGAACTGACCCGAATATGGGCCATGTATTTCATATGGGCCCTAGGTATTTTTAGGAAAGTAAACAGCGACCTCTAGTTTTCTTCATTGCAAACTGCGCAAGGCGTTCTCGCATTCTAATTTATCCACCACAAACGGTTCTAGTCTTGTTGATGTGAATGACAGTTTATGTTTACTTTTTGCCGGTTCCGATAAATATTTTAAGGTAAAGTTTAAAAGCGTAATTTCTATATATTTTTTTAATATTCGAAAGATTTTTTAATGTAAGGACATTCTAAAAGCCCTAAATATTAGGGATTAGTGTTGATATTTTCCTTTTTAAGGATATTTATGTTGTAACCTAACTTTAATTTCGTCACGGCCATGTTGAAATATGGGCCTCCTAAATGGATTGAAATATGGGCCGTGGCCCTAATTAGGACCCATTACCTATATAATTTCCTTTTTTAGATAAAAATGCCTGGAACACCAGAAAATCGAAAATTTGTTTGTAAAAGCAAAAGAAAAACTTGGGATAAACAAAACAACAAATTTCTCCGGTGCCTTCTGTAAGAAGACGGACTCCTACGCGAGGACGAAAATCGTCCAAATCTGAAATAATTACATCATCACCTTATAAAGATCACCTTGAATTGTCTTTAACCAAAAACACCGACACGAAAAAAGGTAAAGGAAAGAAAAGGGTTTTTGCTGAAGAGGTAAATGAAGGTGCAAAGATAAATAAGAAAAAGCCAATTATCAATAATAAATCCAGTTCCGAAGAAGAAACAGAAGGTGAGGGTTTCGTACCTGCAGATGACGATAGAGATATACATGAAATTGGACAATATGGTCCCAAGGAAGATGATGCAATGTGTCTATTTTGTGACGGCAAGTATTCGGAAGACACACGGGGTGAACTTTGGGTGCAGTGTTTAATGTGTCACTTGTGGGCTCACGTGGAGTGTTCTGGAGCTGAGAAGGATACTTATGTCTGTGACTATTGTACCTAAGTTAAAATAATAATAATGAGTTTATAGAACTTCCTAGGGTTTTCAATATTTGTTATATTTTTCTTCTTCTTTTCCTGCTTGTAAACCTATATTTATATGGCCCATATTCCATACTCTCTGGTTGAGTTCGTCAAAAGTGCATGTATTCATAGTTCTTGCAATAAAACTTATTAATATTAAAATAAAGGAAACGTGAAAACACAGGATATTTGTTTGATATATTTGAAATTAAAAACCGAAAAATTGTAATCTTTTTCACAAAAATTAGTCAGGTATTTCCAAAAAAAAAAAGGGGGGCCCATATTCGGGTCAGTTCCTCTACTAGTAATGCTCTAGTTAGAATCAAAAGGCACCTAAAAATAGCTGGTCGCCTATCAAAGGAATAACCCTTCTTTCCATCGGTCTCAAAACTGAGTAGACTTGGTAATAGGACTCTACAAGGTGTTAGTCAGGCCGGTTCTCACTTATGGTGCACCTTCGTGGTGCAACATAAGCAGAACGGAGCTTCATAAGTTCCAGGTAATATAAAACAGAGCGCTAAAAATTATTGCGGGTGTACCCAGTTTCACGATAAATCACATACTTCATCAAGACTTTCGTATGCAGACAATCAATGAATTATTACAGACAATTACGGACGCACGGACGTATCGACAAATCCATTAATCGCCGACTCATACACGAGATCTAGACCAAACAGTACATTCACGGTTATTGTCTATATTTTACTAGGTGGATAAGTCGGTTAATATTGGTCTTACAAATAAGTTTAAATCAGCAATTTTGAAGTATTTTTAATGGGTATTCAGAATCCGCTATCAGAAAAAACAAAAAAGCATCAGAAACTTAAAATTTTCAAGTTATCTGGTATTTTTTAAATGAAGCGGGATTGTAGTCGAGACATGCAATACTCTAATAGCAAAGTGCAAAAAACTTAAAAAAAATAACATATGCACGACTTTAAATATACTTGTACCAAGGTTCAAAAATTATCTCACATGGACAAACAAAGGCGTTTAGAATGTTGTAGAGTTATGTTGCGTCACTTAGAAGAAAATCCAGATTTTTTTAACAATATACTTTGGACCGATGAATCGAGTTTTAACACGTCCGCCCCACCTAATTTAAAGAACCTACATTTCTGGGCAGCGGAAAATCCAACAAAAACATTAGAAATGAAATGATCTGGTCAAGAGTCGATAAGTGTATGGTGTGGTATAATTAAAAAATCGGGTTGTCGGCAAAATATTTTATAATTGGTAATATGACATATAAATATGTATACATGTGAGAACTTTGTTCTCTAGCCACTTGCTGAGACCTTATACAATAAGGATTAACCAAATTACGCTAAAACAGCTATTCTCTGGGCTACATGCCCCAACGAGCGCTGAATTAAATAGCATAATTTGGCGTATTGTGCCTAACACAGTTAGTACAAAATACAAACTCAGATTGCAGAAACTACCGGGAAAGAAAAGAATTAATCTTTATTTCCAATGATAGGTTGCTACGCTGCTGCTACCTGTAGACCGGTTTCGAACTCTTTGGTTCTCGTCAGTACAGGGCAAGCATGGCAAGCGAGCACACCTACCATTGGAAAATCGAGACACCCTATAGCCACAATATTGTTCTGCCTAGGCAGTACAATACAGGTAGCGCCATCCTCCAGAAGTTTTTAGCAATCTGATGTCAAAGATACCGTATGGTACTATAAACACATAAATAGTAAAAGAATACTACTTGGCAAGTGGTAATCACAATATGACATATAAATATGTATACATGTGAGAACTTTGTTCTCTAGCCACTTGCTGAGACCTTATATAATAAGCATTAACCAAATTACGCTAAAACAGCTATTCTCTGGGCTACATGCCCCAACGAGCGCTGAATTAAATAGCATAATTTGGCGTATTGTGCCTAACACAGTTAGTACAAAATACAAACTCAGATTGCAGAAACTACCGGGAAAGAAAAGAATGAATCTTTATTTCCAATGATAGGTTGCTACGCTGCTGCTACCTGTAGACCGGTTTCGAACTCTTTGGTGGTTGAGAATAGCTGTTTTAGCGTAATTTGGTTAATCCTTATGGTATAAGGTCTCAGCAAGTGGCTAGAGAACAAAGTTCTCACATGTATACATATTTATATGTCATATTGTGATTACCACTTGCTAAGTAGTATTCTTTTACTATTTATGGGTTTATAATTGGTCCCTAACAGGTATTAGATAGATACCTGGAACTCCTTGAAAATAAAGTCGGGGAAGATATTAGTATATTTAGACAATATCTAATTGCAAATTAAAATATATAGATTGGCAGGAACGGAACTATTTCCTGTTCTCCTAACAGTCCAGACTTAACCCCCTTGGACACTTTTTTATGGGTATATTTAAAATCAAATCGCACCCGAACCCGAAATATCGAAGAAATGCATTTTAAAATACAGGAAGAGATTAATAACCTCAACAACCAGCCGGAAATATTAAGATGATCTATAGAAAATTTAAAGAAAAGATATCGTTTGTGTATAAATGTAATTGGGGGCCATTTTGAACTACTACTTCAATGTGTAGTTAATACTTAAATTAAACTAAATTTCTTTGTTTTATTATCCATGGATACTTTAATAAAAACAAATCAGCATGGTCGTAAATTCTTCCATTGCTGTCTTAGATTTATACAAAAAAGTCTGTTTTTTTCGAAAATTAACAAAAATAACCATAATAATTTATATATAGGGTCGTTGGTATGTATGGAAACGGTCGATTATTTCTTAAAGTAAAACAGTCAGCAAAAAATATTTTTGATAAAAGTTTTAGGGTTCTTTAAGGTGTATTAGAATTAAAAAAAAATAAGTATACAGGTTGAGTCAGAAAACCGTAGAGAAACAAAGTAACTTTTTGTTAAATGGAACACCCTATATCTTCGAATATTTTTGGATTTTACATAAAATAACAATTATTTTTCAATACGTGCATTATAAGTCTAAACTTAATAGTTTCCGAGATATCGACTTTTGAAAAATTACATTTTTGAACTTTAACAGCTTCTAGCTTTCTAACGATACGTTTTAGAGCAAAACGGCTTACATGTCCCTATCTTACTTTTTTATTATCTTCCCAAAAACATCCACTTCCGTTTAAACCGGATGTTGATGTTTTTGGGAAGATAATAAAAAAGTAAGATAGGGACATGTAAGCCAATTTACTCATAAACGTATCGTTAGAAAGCTAGAAGCTGTCAAATTTCATAAATGTCATTTTATATCGTCGATATCTCGGAAACTATTAGGTTTAGACTTAGGTATAATACTCGTATTAAAAATTAATTGTTATTTCATGTTAAATCCAAAAATATTCGAAGATATAGGGTGTTCCATTTAAAAAAAGGTAACTTTGCTTCTCTACGGTTTTCTGACTCATCCTGTATACTTATTTTTTTAAAATTCTAATACACCTTAAAAAACCCTAAAACTTTTATCTAAAATATTGTTTGCTAACTGTTATACTTTAAGAAATAATCGACCGTTTCCATACATACCAACGACTCAGTATATTTAAACTTAGGAGAACAATATCTCTCTGACGATTTTTTGTTTTTTCTGATAACGAATTCTAAATATCCATTAAAAATACTTCAAGACTGCTAACTTAAACTTATTTGTAAGGCCAATATTAACCAAGATATACATCTAGTAAAATATAAACAATCACCCTGTACATACTACTGAAAGTACCCTGTTGGTCCAACCCCATAGTAGAGAGGCACTGTCAATATCAGAATCAATAGAACAGGCCCCAAGATTTTGCAGTAGAAAAAGTTTTTAAAGCGAACAAGCACAACCAAGGATAATCAAGGCAAAAATAAATTTTCTAACTTCTACAAATGATAAAACCGAAACAGTTTGCGAAGATTCAAATAAAGTCGCAGTAGCATTCCTAACTTAAGTACCGAGAGATCTCAAGTGGTAGATACAAAGCTGGCCAGTTGGTTTAAACCAGTGCCAATAAACTCAGATACACACACACACAAGTGGTAGATATTTGTGAGCAGTTTTCAACGATGGTTGAATTTCGGCTTCATGGAGCTCCAAAGGTTATTTAGGTCTCTTCTAGATGCTTTTGGTTTTGAAAGTACCGAGTTTCTGCGCGGCCTATATGGCTGCCCCATGCTCATATTGCTCATGTCATGTTATATTACCACCCAAATTCACTGAAGCCCAATAAATTAATTGATGGGGCCAAGGAAATCGAATGCCTGCCATGATTAATGATATGCGACGATAGTTGAAAAACTTTTAAAATAGATTTGAGTCAAGTCAGATCTGCCTATTAAATAAATGGAAAAATCTAAAGAGCTATTTTTTTCTACTAAACACTTTTGATAATAGATTGCTACTGTAGGAAACTTTATCCCCACTTTGACAAACTCCCAGATAAGATCCTCAAAGTTTCAAATAACTCTTTCGACTTAAAGGATGATACTTTACCGTTCTCGCAAACTTACATACTTACCGAGATAAAAACATGGTGAGAAAATGACATTTTTCACTTTAGATGACAAGGGTCGCACGAAAATGCTGATAAAAACAAACCTTAATCCAAAATTATATTATTTGATAAAATTTGATTTTAATAAAGAGAACGGTTTTAATATATTTATTTTTTTTGGAAATTTTGCAATATATTAATGGTTTTTAAGCGTTCACTGATACTTTTATATTTGACTGGTGTTGCCGAGAGTTCTTCTTTAATATTAAGCAATAATTTAAAAACCATTTCAAATATCTTGAAATATCATATCTGTAACTATATCCAAATCGCCGGCTCTATTTATAAGGCGTAAAGGTAAAAAAATAGATAATATTAAGAAAAAAAGAACAATCCAAAGTAATTTCTTGGGCTCCTCCTAGTAAATCACATAAAGCAAAAAATGAGCAAACGAAAAAAAAAAGCTGTGCGTAAGAGACCGGAGAGGATTCCTCATATGTAACATTAATTTACTTTCCTTCAAGGGAGAAATATTTGTATCATTTTCTACCGCGTTTTTCCCTTGTTTATTTACTTAACTAAAATGCGATGTAATATTTCTTTGATGCATTCTTTATGACAGAAAGATTTAGCTTTGAACAAAAGGGATGTACGAATAAGAATTGCTTCACTTATGGGAGAATACTCTTTGGATATCATTTCTCTTATTAAATAATTTATCATAAGGGAGTGAAAATTGTTATTTTGTGCAACTATCTCATACATTTATTAATTATCTGTTTTATGATATGTAATCATATCCGTTATTTTACCATTACCACACTAACTAATTAATTGTCGGGTTATCTCACATTGGGTTAAATGTAGAATAACGCGACAGTTAGTTCTTAGTGTGGTCCGAGCATAAGAAAGCCATCCCGCCATGAAATATTTAAAATACGGTAGAGGCGCGTAGTCGCAGAACTAATTAATATTGCTGTAACACTATTGCACGGTTTAATAATTCTGGCGAAATACTATCAAAACTGTAATAATTATTATTTCTGACCGGTATATTATTAGCTTATAACGTCTTAGTGACGCGGGAATTAATAAGGGTCATAACTCCCTTGGGATATTAAGAAAAATTTGACATAAAATCAAACGATTGACATCTAATATCAATTTGATTGTCATCTATTGAAACATTTATTTCACTTTAAAAATGAACAAAATGTTACTAAAATCGGTCAGAAATAAAATTATCTATGTATCACTGGAATTATAAGGGTCTCAATTACCTCGGGCAATTGCTGCAACGTGAACTTTGCCCTCGGTAATTAAGACCATTATAATTCCCTAGATACATAAATAACTATTATACAGGGTATCCTAAATGGTATGGTCAATAATTAGGGAACGGCTAGATTGGGTCAAAGGTCATGTAACATTTTTCCCATACCCGAGCTACAGCCTCCCAAAGAGTTGAATCTGAAGATGTTTTTTTTCTAAATATTTTCGAAATCAATAAGGACACATACGTGAAATTTAGGTATTTGAACAAACTTTATAGGCATAAACGAACTATTGTCGATAAAATGTGAAGAATTTAAAAGCGGCCTCAGAAATAGGAGAGGGAATAGTTAAAATATAACTTTTTTCGAATTGATTTTTATACTTTGTTATGTAAAATTAGAAAATTTTCACGTGATCTGCAACAAAAAGGTAATCTTCATATAAGACATGATTTATGGCGTCGTTTTCGAGACAAATTGACCAAAAAATTATCTTGCATGCCAAAATTATTGTGTTCAGTTAGTGTAAAAGACGAATGTCAAAAAGTGATCAAAGTAGTAAGTTTTATTTTTTCCAGGGGAAGATATGTAGCAGGAATTTAGTAATTGATATTGTTAATAAATGAAATTGTGAACAATATTAAGATTTGGGCAAATAAAATAATATTAATTATGTTATTAAATCGATAAATCCCAAAACGGTACTTTAAATTGTGTAAACTAGGAGTACCTTTTTTTGCAATATACGGTAAAGTTTTTTAATGTGTGACAAAAAAGTATAAAGATCAATATGAAACAAACTGCCATTGTGTTGTTATCCTTTAACGGATTTTCTTGAACTCGGGCTTGTTTAAAAAGGAATTCCTTGGAAATGATTCAGGAATTGTCACAAGTTTCCTAGTACAATTTAAAGATAGCGCGTCCAAACTGCAAATTAATATCATCAACACTTAAAGAGTTATTTGGATTTTCAGTATTCACATACCGGTTCCCGGTATACCCGCAATAAGCGAGATAACAACTAATTTCTTGATCTACTGACATGCATACATCAATAACACTAAATTAAATATGAATATGAAAATATGCACAAATCTTATAGAAACTAATCCACGGCTGAAATTGTGGCAGCCGTGCTTTCTTTGAAAAAAGAATAGCTATGTGTATAATGGAAAACATTTTGAACATTTGTGATTTTTTGCTCGCTAAATCGCTACCTATTATTTGTAGTTCTAAGATGTGTCCATATTTTCATATTCATATTTTATTCAGTGTTATTGATGTTTGTTTGCAACATATGCATTGCAATGCATTTTATAATACCTTTTATAATTTATTATACAGTAGGTCATGTTTGTTATTTTGCTTATTACGAGTATACCGAGTACCGGTAAATGAAAACTTAATCATTTTTTTAAGAAAAATCTGAATAACTTTTAAACCGTTGCTGACATTAACTTGCGACTTTGACCAGTCGATTTCAATGCAAATTGTCTCCTACACTGCCAATAAAAAAGTATACCATCCAATTTAAAATCACCGAGAAAAATCAAGAAATAAGTTTGATTGATTAACACGGTCATCTTAAAAGTACTAGGAAACTTGTGCCAATCTCTGAATCATTTATAGAAAGTCCAAGGAATTCCATTTTAAACAAGCCCAAGTTCAAGAAAATCCGTGGAAGGATAACAACATAATGATAGTTTATTTAAAATGTAATAAAACCTGCCCCAGCTCCTCTATTAGGTGAGATTCGAAAAAGTTCTCGTAATAAAAGTTGTTGTGAGAAATCTACTGATTTTAATTATTTATTTGTTTTGCTACGGTTAACTGGCATTCTTTGTGGTAAAAAGAACTCTTTAACATAAATGAGCAGCTACGTCCTATTGCGGCAGTTTTCGAAACTTGAAATTATTTTTAATGAATTTTTCTTGGTAATTTTTATAATGGTAGCTTTATTTTCAAATCTCTGAGACATATCGTTTCCAAGATTTGATCGCTCCGTATCCTTATCCGGACACCCTGTATATTGTATAAATAAATAAAAAAATTAAATAGAACAAACTTAACAACATTTTTCTCCTATTCAACCTCCATTTAAAAACTCCTCGAGAAAGTAAAAATATTTGTTGGCCAAGTAAAGTCGAAGGGTTTTTTTTAAATTTTCAAGACAAAATCTTTAAATCTAAGGCATTTGAAGATTCTCTACTGCAGTCAAGCCTACTGAAATGCAGTCTAAAATTGTTTCTACTTTTGATGTTAGAGGTATGAATATCACTGTTTAAAACAAAAGATATTGCAAATAGGGTTCTACAAGAGAACAGTTTACTAAACCCGTAACACAATCCTCTTTTAACGAATAAAAACGTGAGAGGCTGTAGTGTAAGCGAGAGGCAACTTGGGCGTAATACACTGATAAAAGTTGATGTTTTGTAAGAATTCACTTCAAGTTACGAGTCAAATAATGCGTTTAGTTTTGAGCAGAGATCACTACAATGTTTCTTCCAGTTTCAATTAATTATTATACCCAAGAAGTTACTATTGTCTACCCTCATACTTCGGTCATTAATTTTTATATTTAAGTTAAAGTCATCCACGTTTTGTCTAATATGGAAGCGTATGTGTCTGTCCTTGGAACATTTAAAACGAAAGAATTTTCAGCATTCAGCAAACGTAGAAAGCACGTTATTTATGTTGTTGTTGCATTTTGTTTCTATTTTTTTGTTACATTTATCCGAAAAGATTATGGAACCATCATCTGCATATAATGCAGAAACATAGCTAGTATCCAAAACTGCTATATCATTGGTAATTGACACAATCGAATGCCCTGCTAAAGTCATATAAAACCCCAACAGGACACTAGCTCGCTTACAGTTGGTCAATCAGACGTAGACGTCCCTGTCCGAAGGCCGAATTGCTTAGCAACAATTTATTATACTTTTCTTGTTCAAGAATGAATTTCACCTTTTAACAAAACGGTACTCAAAAATCGTTGAAAAGCTAGAAGAAATTGCTACAGCCAATAGCTTTCCAGCAGCAGGGTATCGCCCTTTTTGTGAATTTGCACTATTTTATTAGCTTTTAGTACTTCCGGGGAAATCCCTTCATTACAAGATATATTTATTAAATTCAATAGCGGGTCTGCGACAACGTCTAGTATTCGCTTTATAGCGGAGATCGGTACACCATCATTTCCGAATAATTTCTTATTCTTGATTTTAGACGTTAACATACTCATGAATCCCTCTTTTTTGTATTCGAATAAATAAATACTATCATTTTTAACTGCACTATATTTATTTTGATTATTTTTTTATTTGATCTATTATCCGAATGGTGGCATCTTGAAAAAAATTATTGAAACTTACAGTTATATGTTTGTTTTATCTATAAAATTGTTCCCGTCCTTAATGATTTGTATCTATGTCTGGTCAGTGGTTTAACAACATTCCAAGCCGACTTGCTTGGATTTTCAGAATTTACAGTATGATTTTGAAAAACAAAGTATCCTGGTTTCACTCACCAGAGCACCACCTCGCATCTCAGGGATCTACAGACACGCGTTCATGTATTAATACTTATACGCGTGCCTGGAGGCCCCTTTATACATGACTTCTAAAAATGCATATTATTTTTTATGTTTGAAATAAATCCTTAGGATAATTTTTATTGAGCGTGAAAACAAGGAAAAGTTAATATTAAAATGACAAAAGAAATCCGAGATTAAGATTGGCATTTAATCTTTTAAAAAAAGAACTACAGTTATGCTTTAAAGAAATAACAGGTATGCTAAGTTTAGAAGGCCTGAAGCCAAGTTTAGTGTAGTTATATCAATCCCGGAATGTTAATTGAAAATATGGGTTTGCACTTTAAACTGAGGGTTACGTACATTTCTTTGAAAGGCAACTGAACAGCTTTGACATTTTTGCTAAGTTTTAGTTTTATTATAGTATAATATGTATTCTTGAAAGTGCTTATAGGTATAAATAGTCGTCGCTAGATATAAGTGAGATTCCTATAAAAACTGATATTTTTTTATCTTCTAAAACCTACCGTCAGTTTTTAGACCGAGCGCATTGTTTTTCTGAATAGTTTAAATAAATATTAAAATAAATTCGTTATTTGTACAAAATTATTGTTTTCGTTTATTGCAAAAAATGTATTTTAATCAGTATTTATGTTATTTTTAGACTTATTAAATTTTCAACAACAACTAGAACACTATAAAACTGTGCACCCTTAATCAAATAATTTGAATTATTTGGTAATAAATAAATGTAATTTTAATTAACTAAGTTTTATTTAACTGCAATAAATGAGAGTATTTCGTTTTATTTATAAAATTATTTGACTGTTGGTGGATTTTTGTCAAATCAT
Organism: Polydrusus tereticollis; assembly: GCA_963920685.1. Classification (NCBI taxonomy): domain Eukaryota; kingdom Metazoa; phylum Arthropoda; class Insecta; order Coleoptera; family Curculionidae; genus Polydrusus; species Polydrusus tereticollis. The sequence goes on from OY987329.1 coordinate 120,996,860, forward strand.
GGAACCTTTCAAACAAGTATCTTACCAAAAAACAACTAAAATAACAAAATCTAAATAACTCATTTTCATTTAGGAACTAAATTCCGTTAATCACTAGTTAAATCACCCAATAGAAACCTATTTAAATGTCCAGGTCATTTAAACTAAATAATTATTTATTTACATTAAATCCTTAATATAAAACAACCAAATATTTACAAATAACTAATTATTTAATTGAAGTACATTTTAAGTTAAGAAATAAATACCTTTAACCCTAATTTAAATCATTCAATGCCGAACATTTTATGAGGCTTTGAGTAATTTGATTGTTATACAAAAGTGGCCTGATAAATCATCATCGCGTTTTAGGTTATTGGTGTTGGATCTTGTCTTGTAGAAATTTATGAGTGAGAGTGAAATCTTCTTTATTAGTGGCACAGAAGTTAGTGGTTCCAGCAAAAATTAAAAATAAGATATGGGGGATAAACGTAATAATACTAATTATTTAGAAGATTGGGGTATATTCCATCTGTTAGATACTTTTCAAGGCAGGAAACTATATTTGAATATTTTAGTTGCGCATGAAACGAGTTAAAAAAATAAGATAAGAGGCAGAGAAAAGATACTTATAATACCTAATTTAAAATTTTAAACACAAAATCTTTTTAGAAAAATGTAGCCAGGTATTTGTAAATCATAGCTACCTAGGTGTATTTTTTTAAATCGTGTTACAAATGAGACAGTTTTTCTCAATTTTCACCATGTTTCAATACCTATCAAACCTTGTAACGTAAAAGATATAATATAATTAATATAATATTAATAATTATTGTAGGTACCTAATATTTGAGAATTTGCCTGTATTTAATTTTTTATCAAAGTTATTAACTTCTCTATAATGTTTTATTCACGTATTTTTTAAGGGGAACAACAATCAATGGTGGATTTACACAGCAAAATAACATGACATAAAAATAAAATAAGAGTTGAATCTACAGATCTGCCATAAGACGTTTATAGAACCAAATAACAAACATAAAATGACAAATAAAATAAAAGATGGTTATTTTTTAATTTTTATGTTATTTTTATGTGAAAATCGTTGTGCGCGTGAGCGTAATTTGTTGTAACCTTTATTTTAGACAAAAATGTGTTTTTTTCTGTTGGTTTGCCTTATTATTTGAAAACTCTAAACAATTTGATAAGGTTTGTGATTATTATGGTATGAGTACTGATTAAACCATATTCAATAGCAATAGGGGATTTGATCTGCTTATTTCTTATTTCTATGTGACGTCTGTATAAACACGTACTTGGATAAAATAAGAACTGATTTAAATGAACTTTCTGATCTATTTATAATTTAAAATAGGTATTTAAACCAAATAAAATCATACTTGGTTTAAATAAATATAAGAGACAAGTTAAACAATTATGTACTTGAATAAAAAAACAACGACTTTGATGGAAATTACCGGTTTATTTAAATCGTTTTTTATTTTTTTAAATTTAAATACATGTAAAACAAAATTAAAAGAAATATATACTTGATAAAATATGTATAAATATCAATCAAATAAACATTTGGTTAACTTAACTTTTAACCTATTTACTTTAAGTCATTGAAGCGGCTTATTTAGGTTAGGTTAGTATTTAGGAAATAAATATTTGCTTGAAGTTTGTGTTCAGTGATTAATTCCAAATAAAAAGTTTTTTGTATCAAATCAGATAATACTAATTGAGGCAAATAATTCCTTGGAATTTTTCAAATACAGATTTGTTTGGCTAATAGGAAACAAATATTTATTTGAGTCAATGGAAATTTTTTTTAATTCAAATAATTAATTTTATCAGTGTAGGTCTAAAATTTATTTAATTTACCATATTCTCCCGCACTAAAATATTAAATCAGTTCCCGATTTTTTGCGGTGCTCTACTTTAATTGTCTTGTGCTTTGTAAAAAAAGCGGTCCCAGAGCCGGAGTAGTATTAACAAGTGTGCGGGTATTTTAATTTGCTATGCGGTCTGGCATCTTAATATTGCGTTGACTTATTGCGTATTTTCATGTTTAGTTTGTTGTTGTACAGTTTGGTGTTGTACAAATTGGTGTTCTTTTGCATTAATTATAAATATATATAATAGTTATAATTATTAGTTTAGTGTTTCATTTAGGATTTATATTCCTTAAATTAAAATACTTTTGTTCAGTGTTCGTGTTTCGTGATTTTGATTTTTCTATTGGAGGACAATGTTTCGACCGTGGGAGGAAAATTATCATAGGCTTTGGAGGCTATGGAAGGAGAATTATTGTGAACCTGAGGAGGTTCTAAAGGACCCTGCTGCGAATTTAGTTAAATCCGTTGATTTAGATTTAGGCGAATAATTAGGAAAAGGAACGTCACAAAAAATTGGAAGTACTTAAATTTACTTATCTTAAACAATGAGGAAAACAGTATGTTATTGATAATATATCAAAAAAATACGGCCATACGGTTTTAAGGCTACCGCCTTATTTTTGTATTTTTAACACCATTAAACTTAAGTGGGCACATTTAAAAATTTGAAGAAGAATATCGAAAATTGCGACATATTTTTCTTAATGGTGGTGATAAATTTGTTATCAATCTGGCAGAGGATACAGAAGATTTTTTAGATGTATGTTTGGATAAAAGCTCCAGTTGAGACATCTAGGGTGCGATAAGAATCAATATGTTTCTTACCTTAAGCTAAAGTTCTGCTTAAATTCATAATTTTGTGATCTCTTATATATGTTATTTACGATTTCTGAACACCTTATCATAAATTTCATCAATAATTTGAAAATTAAAAATAATATTGCAAAATTAACGAAACGAATCCGACCCTGGTTACTTATTGAAGTCGACACTGGCGGGGTCTTTTTACGACTTTTTATCGAGTTTTTTTTTAAACTCACTTATAGTTGGCGAGGACTATACCTACTTTGGGAAGTTTGTAACAAAAAACTGATATTTTCGACGCGTCAGTTTTAAAGAAAAGGAAATGCTGGGCATTAACCGAGATTTAAATATTAAAATGCCATTACGATAATTCGCAAGGGCCAGAACTGTACACTTGCATGTTTGCGTTTCTATCGTTTGTGACAGCATTTTAATAACTTCGGAATTGAAAATATCCGTAATCTGACATGTCTTTCGTGGCTTCATTTCGTGGAAAATAATTGCGTTTTCCCTTAGACACGCATCGGTCCGGTTTTATATTTTTCCAATCGATAGATAGTAAAATAGAGTTGTCGAGCTATACGTTTTTTTTTTTAATATAATAACCTGAATATAAAAAGTAGTGTTTTGGTATAACAAAAAGCGCTGCCAGATCTAAACGAAAAGCTAATAAAAAACTTTTTTAATTACTTGCTTTTATGTCAATTCCGTTTTTTATTGCATTCAATTTCAGCCTATACTTTTTAAGCCGTTTCTAACTTGTTTTACGCCTTTTTTTTTTAATGTTTCCGTAATATTTAAAGACCGAAAAATAAACGTTTCAAAGGAAACATAAAGCCTTTTAAAACACTTGACGTTAATTTAGTCATCCGTTTCGTAAAACAAAAACAAGGAAATTCTAAAACTCAGGAAAATCGACGCACTAAATAAACACCCAGTCATAAAGGGCGATTGTCTACCGGAATTAAAATGCAACTGGGTGATTCTGCCGGAAACGTTCAAATAGAGTATTTAAAAAAATATTCACTAGCAATTAGGGTTTATTCCAATTCTTTAATTTAGTTTTAACCGATGAAACATAATTAAACAGTACTATCTTTTTTCATTCAATTTAAAATAATATGATCTACAGGGTGAGTTTTTTACAGAGTTACAAGGCGATATCTCGCAAACATTTTAAAATATTGTCACGGCTTAGCGTTTATCGCCTCCACCATGTTTCGACATAGCGTTTGTTACTAATGAGAGTTAATTAAGTTGCATTGCCGTTATTTGAGGGGTAGAACAGATGAGTTTAAATTAAAGGCACAAGTACAAAACAAATAGATATTTATTGATAGTTGATAAGTTGAACATGGATTACAGAAGTTAAGTGAATTGCTAGAAGACCTTGCTTACAATTAAAAGAATTAAGTGATACTTACATTATGAGATCTACGTAGGGCTCAGCTCTTTTGGGGCGACCACCCAGTATCACCACACACCGTCACGGCCCGGACTTGACTCTCCGATCGTAGCAAAACCAAACTCTCACCGTTTATCATTTATGATTAGTCAGCAAATGCTAACTATACGATCAACCATCATACAGGGCGAGAAATATTTAGTAGACTTATTATTATTAAATAGCATATTCATGACATTCCGCCCGCGTAGAAGAGCTGGACCCTAGCGATAAAGCAAAAAGGTCAATGAGAAAATTACCAGTGAATACAAAGCACTTTACATTAATGATAATTTTATAAAAATCTAGTCAAAATCTTTAAAAAAAAATAAAAAAAATATCCAAGAGTCAATGAGAAAATTATCAATGCAAATAAAATATTTTACAATTATAGTAATGTTATAAAATTTTTTTATCAAAATCTAAAAAAAGTATGCAAAGGTCGATGAGAGAATTTTCAAAGTATGTGAAACACTTTATAATAACAGTAAAATCATAAAAATTTCAATAAAAATATCATAAAAAAAAATATTTTTAAAAGTTTCCATTAGTATTCAGTGATATACAAAATTATACGTTATAAAATATTACAACCATCACAATCGGTAGGAACTGCACTGCGATACGCTGAGTGACATAACTGCCTTAGTACGGACCTGTCGTAACAATGTATGGTACCTACATTATGACCTTGCGCAATCTTCTGGTTCTTGGTGAGGACCAGTGTTTTGGACAAATACCAGCATGGGCACCTGGACACCTGAAGCTCTATAGTTAACAGCCATTTTCCGGGGATTGAATGCTGATGTGCTTCCTATGGAATGCATGGTGTGTTCCGGATTGACTTCAGTTGTTTTGAATTGACTTTTGTTGTATGCGCTGTCGATGTAGGTTTGCTTTGATCATCATACTGATGATTGGTGACTTCGCGGCTTGCGATGCGTCAATAGCATATTCATTACAATATTTTCTTGAAATTTTAACGAGGCAATAGTAAAATGGGGGGACATATTTAGACATATATCATATACCCCCTGTCCTCATTTTGAGGGGTGGGGGGTAACTTTAAAATTTTGAAAAGGATTATGTACTTTTGTTTACTAATTTCGAATCTACGTAAAAAACTATGAATGTGTACAAAAAAAAAATTGATTTGCTCCACTGGTTACAGAATTAAGATTTATTAGGTTATAAAAATTAAAAAAAATTTATTTACCATTTAATTTCTTTTTACTTATTAAATTTCTATTGGATTTAAAAAATAACTACATTTCACCAATAAATCAAATAGTTCACTTATTTCAGAATTTATATTCGTTTACATGGAAATGCGTTGTTTTGACTTCTGTCAGTTGAGAATTTTTACGTACCAACGATTATTTCTCAGTTTGGTCAATTAAACATGAAAGTGAATTTTAGTGTGCAACTTGATATGTTGTTAATGTTGAGAGAATGCAGAAGAAACTACAGACAATCTCCACAATGTAGCGAATAAACTCCTGATTTTGAAAGAGGGTCCACTTTATCTTTAGTGTTGATTAAATGTCGCTTAAGGGTGTCACTGGTCCTGAAAGCTACTGCGATGTTGTAAGGTTTAAAAAATTTTGCTAGTTGTGAGGAAATGTTGCCGAAATAAGTTAGAGCTCTATAATTTTTGTGTTTCTGTGTATTAGCATATATTTATGATATTATAGGTTAGTTTATATTTCTTTAGAAGCTTATCATAAAGTTTTTTCACTACCCACCTATAGCATCGCCATTATTGACCGATTATTAACGTTCGAAATCGTTTTTCCCTACCCTATAAGTTATTATTGACCATGGTCAATAATAAGGCATTGAAATCCATTATTGACCGATCTTCAAGAATCTGTTTGAACGCAGCTAACTTGATTTTTTGATTCTACTATATGAATTCATAAACATAAATAACCAGAAAGGTGATTTCTTGTGGTTAGACAACCAGATAATTATCAATACATATTAGATTATTAGAGATGCTTGATATTGTGAAATATCGATACAATCAACAGTTTTTCTGCTTCCATCCTTAATTCTGGAGGTGTACACATAATAATATCACTAACATTTTCTTTGCTTATTTTTTAAAAAATCTGAAAACTATTAAAATCTGATGACATAAATGAACAAAAATTGACATTAACGAAGCTACCTGACAAAACAAAAAAATATTTTGCCAATTCCAAAGCGCAGGTAACTTGATTAAAAAATATACTTATACCTACCTACAATTTTTTATAATTATTAATACTATAAAGATAAATGTCTTACAAAAGTTTGTAGTACCTAGTGGAAAAAATATCATATTAACCACGGTTTAGACAGCTTATAGCCCTCGCGTCTTAAATCACGAGGAGCTCACTGCTTGTAGATGCAGGTGCAGGCATTACATGTTTAAAGCGCCACGGGAGATGAAAATCCAGTAGTGTAGCTGAAGGGTACATTGATGAATCGATAACCAACAAGAAACATATTGCAAAAAAAAATTTACAACCTCATTTTACTGAACCAATCCCTAACGTTGACATAAATTCAAGAGCAAGTGGTTCCACGGAGGGTTTAACGCTAGAAAATACAAAAACAAGTCGGGATCGCAACATCGCAACACCTTGTGTTAATTTTTCTGGAGCCACAATAAATAACTGTACTTTTAATCTGATGTTTAACAAATAGTTCATTGTTGTATTTTTTAAAAATAAATAAAGTATACGAATATCCAACATTTCTTGTATTTTTCAAAATTATTTATTTATGACACACACTTTTTCTTCCGCTCTCAGCGGAAGAAAAAGTACTTTTACTTCCCCTGCATATAGCAATCGTCCACTGTAAAAAAAGCAAAACTTTAACGTTAAAAAATTAGTAGAAAAATATCAAGTTTATTGACGTTTGAAGAAAAACTATATTGTTTCAAAATATATCAATAAAATATAAACATACGCTTTATTGTTTTTACTAACGGATTAGAAATTTAGTTGAAACAAAACGGCTTGAACTTATTGAGGTTGCCCGTTTTATTTTTAAATGGCAATCAAACATCTTGCATATGGAAAACGTCAGCACCTTAGAACCAACGCGTTGAGGTCGCGTTTCCTAACGAATATAGTTTCTAATGCTTGATAACCAACGTACGTAAATCTCTCCTTTCGCACACGCACCGCTCACTGATCGCCCTAAAGGATCCTACAGTGGTTGCGCCCTAAGAGATTGCATATTATGTTATACAGTACATAAAAATTTTTTACCCTTTTTTAAAGATTCGCTCACTTTTAGCGAAACTGCATTCATTTTTGGATTTTAATCTGTGGCATTCCCATCAACTGAGTAAACATGAGCGCATTCACGAGAAAATGGAAGCTTTTCAAAGGAAACGAGGGGGAGTGGAAGAGCCGGAATACATTAAAATATAGCTACTTTTTCATAAATAGGTTCATCATTACTTCACTCTGTGTTGTTATTTTTTCGGTTTCACTTCAATTGATGCCAAAAGTGTTTATTTGATGATAAAAAAAACACACTATATAGTAAACAAGGAACTAGTGTAGCCAGACGCGTCCCTTGCGTGGAGGGGACCATTTTCTTCGGGTTACAAAGATGTCAAATGATGCTTTCTAAAATCCGATTTACGTTATAAAGCATTACATCGTTTCCCTTTTTAATGTTAAAAGTCAGGGCCGTTCCAACTCGGGGGTGCAAGGGATACGGGGCACACCGGTGGTAATTCCAAGGAGCGGCGACAGCCGCCCGGTTAAAAAAAAATTAAAACTAATTTAATAGTAAAATAATCAATATCAAGATATTATCATTATACTAGGTGAGTGCTTAGAGTAAAAAAGACATTTTACAAGTACAACTAGAAATAAACAAAACAGCACTGGTTTTAAATACGCTACTCCACGTGGCAACCAGTTGAGATATACATTGATTGTTTTTGTTGGTTGCAGGAAAATATTCGTTGTGCCCTGAGCCTATAAATGCACGCACTGGGATAATTTGCACTATACCCTGTTGCCTAAAGCGAGAGAGTAATAAAATGTAAATTTGCAATTACAGCACCCATTAGGCAGGGCCGACAACTTAAAGGCTGCATTGTAAGTTTCAGGTAAATTGCAATGATAGTTTTTAAAAATTCCGTATTTTAGATATTTAAAACCTACACACCCCGCATCCCCGCATCGGTCCTAAATTACGGTCACCCTAATTTGCATACAAAGAAACGACGAGTTTGGTGAATGAAAGTAAGGGGACAGCGGCATTACTGCAGGTAGTTCATTAGAATAATAGGTATTGAAACAGTGAGGCACAGGTAGTTGATCTACCTGAACCTACCCGATCTCGGGAGCCCTGACCATAAACATAATTAAATAATAGTAATTGGGCTACACCTATCGCATTAAGCAACAGACTGTATATTAATTTTAAATGTGTCAATCCCAACAACTGAAAAATAAAGCTTTTGGTATTTTATTTCTGTGCTCGATTTCGTAGTTGCTGGCTGGCATATACAGTGTGTCTACTTAAGTTCGCACCATATGGAAAACTTTTTTATTATTAATTTTACGAAAAAAAGTTATTCTTCATAAAAAGTTCCGTTTAGTCCAGAACCTAAAATGCAATAATCAGATATTAAATTTTTTCAGTCGTATACGAGGTATATCAGAAAATATGAATTTTGCCCAATAGTAAAGTAAATTTATTTTTAAAAATATCGAAAAATTTAATCAGTTATCTCTTTATTCGTTAAACATTTGATAACCTTTATGTCTCTTAACCTCTATATTGCATTATATTGATGATGCATTAAAAAATTGATAAATAACAAAATTATTTATTTTACAATAATTATCAACTACATGAATACAATGCTAATATTGTTAATTGCGTAACAAGCGTGTAATAATTTATCATCAATTCACTATTGCTTCAACGTATTCGCCTTCTCTTACAATACAGGTTTCCGTTCTAGAAGAAAATTCCCTCAATACATTTCTAATTATATTCGGAGTTATACCCTGAATTATTTCCGTAATAATTGTTTCCAAAATAAATGTTCTACGTTCGTGAATGGCCTGTGTTGATATACCTTTTCTTTTAAGTAACCCCATAAGAAAAAATCTAATGGGGTTAAATCTGGCGACCTAGCTGGCCAAAAAATATCGGAATATCTATGAATTAACCTTCCATTAAAGATATTTTCAAGGTATTGCCTTACTTCCATCGTACTATGACATGTTGCGCCATCCTGCTGGTACCATACTTGTTGCCGTTCATGTCTTGGAAGGTCACGAAGAAAATCATGCAACTGATTTTGTAAAAAATTTAGATAGCGTTGAGAAGTCATAGATTGTCGAAAAAAAAAAGGGCCAATGATTTTATCCTTGTAAATGCCGCACCAAACGTTAGTTTTAAAATAATACTGATCGCGAGTTTTAATCGTAAAGTGAGGATTGGAGTCAGTCCACCATCGATAATTTTGCGAAGATACTGTTCCATTAGACGTAAATGTAGCTTCGTCAGAGAAAATTATTTTCCTAGCCAAAAAAGGATCGTCTTCTAGCTTTCCTTTTAGAAGAAAACAAAATTCTAGTCGTCTGTCGTAGTCTCCAGGTTTTAAAGTATGGATAAATTGTGGTTTATATGGATGAAACTTGTTCTCTTTAAAGATTTTTGATAGTGTGTCTTTACCAATTTTATCTGGAAGCGAAGATGCCCTTTTTCGCAGGGACAATTTAGGATTTTCCACTACAGATAGCATTACATTTAACTTCATCTCTTCACTTGCAACGATTTTTTGACGCTTGTTTGTGAATTTATTATTAACGTCTCCACATGATTTGAATTTTTTCATAATTCTCATTACTGATGTGTATGGTGTATATTTTTCCCTGGATGTCTGTTGTTAAATATTTCAGCTGCTTCACGATAAGTTTTATAATTATCACCAACGATTAACACAATTTATATTTTTTCTTCCACACTAAATGTCACCGGCATCTTAACAAATTTTATTTGACGTTCACTGTCAAACAATTCTGGCTATGAAGAAATCAGTTGCTTATCAGTGCATCCTATATTTCACGTCCCTACAGTTAAATTTGCATTGTTATTGTAGTTAAAAAAGAAAAAAAAGATTTTTTCCATATAATTGGATGTAAATTGCATATTTGAACGTAGTTTTTAGTTCTGATCAACTTTTCTTAATAACAATTTTCGATATTGTCAAAAGTGAAGGTACTTAATTCTTGAGCAAAATTTATATTTTCTGATATACCTCGTATACGACTGAAAAAATTTAATATCTGATGGTTGCATTTCAGGTCTTGGACTAAGCAGAACTTTTTATGAAGAATAACTTTTTTTCGTAAAATTAATAATAAAAAAGTTTTCCATATGGTGCGAACTTAAGTAGACACACTGTATATTTCACAGGTAAGTAAACTTGATGATGTTTTTTAATTTTGCGCGGTTAAAAATCAAAATAATACATTTATGGTGCTTTGAAATTTGTTTTGCAAAAAAAGCGAGGATTCATTACTTAATTCTGTTTTAAATGTTTCAATATTGCAAATGTAAAACAATAAACATATTTACTACAGGAACAAGTGTAAACTTAAAAAACTATCTGTTTCCAAATTTAGTGATCGCTAATTCGCTATACGAATTTTTTTTACATTACCTGTGACTAGCGAGGAAAGAAGATTTTCAAAACTTAAAATAATAAAAACATTTTTGAGATCAACAATGAGACTTTCAGATATATCTATTATTAGTATCGAAAAGGACATTTTGAAAGATATAGATAAATCAGATATTATAACAGAATTTCCATTAACAAAATATACGTTCCTGAGTCATAATGGCAATTTATCAACAATAGAATTCGTAAATACGTTTGGGATGTGAGAACGCCATCATAAATAAATGAACCAATAATCCTACCCCTAAACATACCTGCCCATACACTAAACCCAAATCTTTCTTGCCTTCACTGCTTCACAACTGGATGAAGATTTTGTTGACTAAAAAGTGTAACAGTTGAAGCGGCACTGTTCACATAAGCTTTGCATGTCCAAGCACAATTTAACGGAAAATCGTGCACTTGGTTACGATTGTCGAGGAACCAATGGCAAAAATACATTCGCCGTTCAAAATCTCCGGGTTGAAGGTGGTGAACTTTTCACTTGATCACTCCTACATCTTAAACAACACCATTCTTGACAACTGCGACCATGCCAAAGACTTGGGCGTTTGTTTTGATAAGAAATTAACATTCAACATCCACATAGACACAACTGCCCGTAGTGCACTAAAGTCGCTGGGGTTCCTCCTCCGATCCACAAAACACTTTGAAATTCGACTGTGTTTTATAGTGTTGTACAACACACTTGTAAAGTCCAAGCTGCTCTATGCATCACAGATATGGTCACCCATTTATCAAATACACATTAATAGACTAGGAAGCATTCAACGAAAATTCCTGAAGCATCTCGCTTACAGATTAGACGGTACGTATCCCCAACGCGGCTTTGATCACCTACAGCTTCTGAATATATTTCACTTCTTGGCATTGCACCACGAGCATATGCTACACTCCTTGGCTTTTTATACAAGCTTTGCAATGGCCACATTGACTGTGCTGCCCTACTATGTCAGTTAAACTTTTTAGCTCCACCCTTTCATACCAGAAATCACAACAGATTCTATCTGCCATCCGTAAGAACTAACCTAGCCACCAAAGCACCCCTCTATCGGACATGTATGAACTTTAATGTTGTCGAGAGTCTGGCGTCGGTTGATTTATTCAGCGACTCTTTTCAAAAATTTAAAAGCAAATTGAAGCTCGCTATGATGGAAAATCCAACTTAGCTCTTGCTATTGTATTTTTTATTTACTATTGTTATTATTATTATAACTTGTAACTTATTTTACTTTTCTTACTTCTTCCTTACTTACTTTAAGTACAACATTTTCATTAATTCATTATTATTGTGCAATTGTCTTTAGATTGGGCTTGTATCCTGTTAGACTTGAAAATAAACGGTTATTTATTTATTTATTTATTTTCTAGTTCTGTATGGCTTGAATTTTTGTTTTTACATTTGCACCCTATTTATCGCCGCGGCGGCGTCGTGTGCTATATTTTGGAATGGTAGTTTGAGGCTCTATTCAAATATGTAAAAATATACACGGTGTCCCATTAAAAAAGTCGTTTTTTCTATTGTTAATAATTAAAATATTAGTTTGAAAACATTTTTGCTTACACCAAAAAGCGCGTTGAAAATGCTTTCATGGAAATAAAAAAATTTTAACCGGACAAAAGTTACTGAGAATTTCCGAAAATGCACATTTTCAAAAAACACCCTGTATTTCCGAAACGGTGATAGATATCGATATGCAATTTTGAACATAAGTTTGTCATTTAAGTTAAGCCTCAGACACCGGAATCATTTTTCATCTATCTCGTTTAGAAATAGGAGTTCCCTTTAAAAGTGTTCAATTGGGCCCACCTTGTACACCTGCATATTACGAAAAATAAGTTTCGTCTCCCAAAATTGAGTCCAAAATAAATCTCCTGAGGTTGTTTAGGTCAGTTCAGGATTATTCAGGTTAGTTTTGGCTCATATCAAGTATCTCAGGAATTGCTAACAAAACAAAGTTCTAAGAAGAACAACATTTGGTGTTTCGAGGTGTTAATAATTTCTAATTCTTAATTCGCCGAACAAAAATATTTTCCTCATCAGAATTCACTTGAAATTAACGATTATTCATGCGTTCGCACCGCTAAAATTTCCGAAAACTTTTAAATGTTCTCGCTCGAAATCGCCAACAAACGCTCAGAGAAACAGAGGCAGTGATTCCGTGATATAATAGACCCCCTAATTTGCTTTCCTTTGTAACGATCCCGCTTTGAATTTGTTTTGCTTTATTAAATTTACATATTTTTAAATAATTCAAAAGGCAAGCGGAAGGGGGTATTTTAGAGTCGAGCATGTAATAATCTTTTGTGCAGCAACGCTATTGTTTTTCTGGTAATGAGAAAATTTTTCTAATTTGAGCAGTATTGTGGAAATGGGAGACCGCAAATGATGGGGAATATTAAAAGGTGTGGTTAAACAAAAACCGACGCACGTCATACTCTTCGAGTGACGTCAGTTATCGATAATGTTGCCAGCTTGTAACCAAAATATCTGAGTGAGGGAATTACACAGTTTCTTTTTCATAAAAACAAGATAAATATGCAAAAATTTTCCATAGTTTATACTTTTGTTTACTGCATAATACCTTTTACCATCAACTTTAGTAGATTTAACACTTCTTTTATTTTCATCTTGCCAGGATCGACCAGTGGTACCATTATGAAAAATCCATGTTTTATTCAAGAAAACGAATTGGTACAAGAATGCTTCTTTTTCTATAATATATTCTTTCAAAAGTACCAGTCGTTTGAAAGCTACATTGGAAAGTTCCATAAGCCCTCGCCTCAGTTCATCTTTTTACCATCCGAAGCCTATTTTCTTGAAGAGGCTTGTTAAAGTGTTAATACAAATACCTATCTATCATTGCTGTAAATATAGAAAACGAAACTTTAAATCAAGTAACTTTTAGCAAAATAAAATTTAAAAAAGAAAATAAATCATATAACAAAATAGTTAAATAACAGGATCGACGAAGTTTCTTTTAAAAAAGTTTATTTTCACGATAGGGTCTTAACTAAATTACAAAAAGCTTATCTTTTCTTAAAACTACGGTGAACAAATAAAGACGAACAGCAAGTCGCTTTGACACGAAATTAAAAATGCCTTCTGCGGATATAGACTTATTCCTAACAGATTTAGATAACATACTTAGAAATGGTAGCAATTCCGACTTAAACATCTTCGCCGGAGACATAAATATTAACTTAATGGACATGAATAGTCACCTGGTACAAACTTATGTGAATATGGCTTTTACCCACAAATAACAAAACCAACAAGAATGTCTGACTTCAGTAAAAGCTGTATTGACCATATTTTCTTAAAATCATGCGTTACGGATCATAATCCGACCAATTTGCACTTAAATCTACCGAATTTAGCGGAAAAGAAATCGAAACTTTTGAAAAAATTAATTATACTTCGTTGATAAACTCTCTAAAAAATGAAAGATGGGAAGATGTTTTGAATGAAGCAAACCCGGAAATTTCATATAAAATGTTTTTTACAAAATTTAATTTTTTAATAAACAAATGTACAAAAACAGTTATCAAAAATAATACAAAACATAAATTCAAACCATGGATAAATGATCATATTATTAATGCCATTAAACAATGAGATTTCTTAAGAAAATTCACATTAAAAAATCCTAATAACATTGATTTAAAAAATATGGCGTATTATTAACGAATCTTAGCATAAAAAAAAATATGATTTTTATTTTATCACAATGTAATGCATCGAAGAATAATATTATTAGAACGTAAATCTAATCCATAGGTATTAATATAATTGCACACAAAACCCCGCTGTGGGTTTAAGTGCAGGTAATTAGAAAAACAGTAATATTACTATGTAAATATTTATGAATAAATTTTTTTTTTCTATTTGTGTATCATTAACCATCAACATTATTTACTAATGTATTTTATTCAATTAGTTAAGATCAGGTTAGTATAGACCATGCCTTTTACGATACCCTGTATACACTTTTTCAATATTTTTAAACTTTAAAATGAAAGTAATGAAGGTGCAGCAGCCCTAAAGGTCGAAAAAGTCAGATTCGAGGGTAGATTTCCGTCGTAAACCCAATATATAAAATTAAAGTTTCATCTTAGATTTGAGTCCTCCGAGACTAATTCCGAAAATGCACCCTGATAAGAGCTAATCGGGCGATGGGATCTCTTTGAGTCACCCAATTCGAGCGAAAAGGGCTTTCTTTATCCAGGGTTTTCATATCTTGAAGTGTATGTATGTTGTGAATCTATGGGGTGGAGCAAATAAACGATAAGTTAATATTGTCAAATACATATATATGTATATACAAGGTGTTTGGTTCAGTGACGTATATCTGAAAGGGGGTGATAGGTAAGATGATTTTGAACCTATTTAACCATATATACCATAGGCATCGTAACTATCCGACACGCCATTCATAAATGCTATAAAATTGTGATGCCAAAATCGTTTGGAGGCGAGACGCTGTAAGGAGCTAGGTGGGGTCGAGAGTGGGGATTACGCTGTCTTTAGATATGCATGCGACAAAACCACACAACAATACAGGTTAGGTTGACAAAAGTCCAGGAAAACCCACAGAAAAACGCTGTCACAAATGAATGGAACATCCGCTATGCCGAGTATTGCCGAGTCGATGCGGATGGCCACGAAAATGATGGGGTCTGGGCGGATTCTTTTTTGCTGCGTTGCCATACTACAGATTTTTTACAAGGTTTTAGGCAATGTTATATATTTCCCACATCATGTTATTCTAATAAATTATAGAAGTTAATACTTTTAACAGAGTAAGCCCAGAAAACTACGTTTTCTGTGGCGTAAGTCTGGCAAACCAAGTGGAGGGGAGCAGCTTGAATGTTGATTTACTTTACACTGGAATACAATGATGACAACACGTTTATTTGTTATTGTTCGGTCTAATAGTTACGATGTCTATGATATATACTAATATACAAGATGTTACGCATATCATGATATCATCGTGTTCCGAATTTTACCGAATTTGGTGAAACATTCTATCTGATTTTATATTTTTTCCCATAAAGTCGAATACGTATTTCATCGATATAAGACACGTAATGGGGTCTACATCTGTGATAAAAAAAAGTTTTGGAACTCAATAGAGCTTACATGATAAATTACTGTAACATCAAAATTTGACTTGATAACTGAATAAAATAAAGTATGTAAATAAAATTTTCATTGAAATATCTTAAAGGACTTACTTTATCTTTTCCCTGTTTGTTGATATATCACATTCCATCACTACATGCTAATTCTTTTTTATCGACTGCGGTTTAGCGATATGATGCAATTATCAAAATTCTATTTTTGTTATTGATGTTGTTCCTAAATAGCGTTGCTCTGTGACGGACAAACTTATTATTGAGAATTTGATTAGTTGTTATTTTGTGAATTTTCTGTTCAACAATTTGGTATAATGGCTACTTTTTCAAATGTTAAATATGTAATTTTTATATATGGCTGAACCGACAGCAATGCAGTTGCTGCTCAGCGATTATATCGTGAAAGAATTCCTCAAAGAAGTGGTCACTTCTTAACTCTAGAAAAATGCACTAATTCCACTACACTCCTGTTCAAAGGCATGAGGAAGGAGACCAAGTTCGAAGAAACAATTTTTGTCGATTCATCTTAAATGTTCACATTTTTACGTAGAATTTTGTTGACGGATTAATCCAAGTTTTCTCGTGAAGAGATTACTAACTTTTAAAACCTGCCTTATTGGCCAGAAGAATACACCCACATGAAGAAATAAACTTCGTTCCAATTAAAATTTAATGTATCTGTGTGGTCAGATATAGGCAGAGTTTTGATCTGTCAGTATTTTTTGCCAAACAGTTTAAATGGGGAAAACTGTCTACAATTTTTAAGAAATAAATTAGTACTATTACTAGTAGTTAGTACTCTAGATCTGTGCCTAGTGTGTGCCTTAGGTAAGCTCGAGGCCCCTCAAACTTCCATTATACAACCAATTTTTATCAGTCATTTTTAATATACATGACAGTAATTTCCTTTATCTCCAAACCGTATCGCAAAAAATATAATTTCCACCCTTATCCGCTTCTGTTTAATATTATCGGCTGCTTGCATTTCAGGGATGAAAGGAACAGCTAAAGTCGATAATATTTTCACCCTCCCAAGACAATTTAACAATATGCTTGCATTTTTAAGGATGGGGTTTCATTGACGCCATTCTTAAGACTAGTTATGTTTTATTTCTAAGAAGGTATAATTAGAACTTACTTAATGTTTATTAGATTTTAACTTCCTTCCTGGACAGTTGTTTTGTCAGAGTTTTATTTTCGATTTCAATTAAATACGCTTGGAAGAAGTTTGTTTTGTATTTTTTCAGTTCCCTCACCCTTAAAGAATAGAACTAAAAAATAAAGGATCGCAGCCGTTAAAAGTTAGAGTTTAATGTTGAGGAAATCTTTACAGTGATTAAAGATTTTCCTCAAAGTGCTGGGAAAAGAAAATATAAAGACCGCAAAAATAAAACAAGCCGAGCGTCTTCCGCCATGCTGTTTTATGATAATAATATTGCGGGTTTTGTGGCACGGAAAATACGAGTATAACAGTGAATAGAACGGCTATGCGAACTGATATTTTTAAAATAAAGAAGTTCCGTATATGTAAACTTTCTGGGAATGAATATTAAATATTGCGAACTTCTGTTTGGTTTTATGCATTTGATATTTGTAACTTTATGAAATAGGCGTCTTTTAAACACATTATATCGAACATGTTACTAAACTGACGTAAAAATATGGAGAGGAAGACAACATAAATGTCTATTTATTTGATATGTTATTCAGTTGTTGTGCATTTGTATATATATAAAATTTGTTTGCTTTTATTATAAGCGGGTGATCATGTCGGCTCAAAAATTCATAACACTTAAAGAAAACGCGACAGTCGTACAAAGTAAGGTTATAAAAACATGAGACTGAAAAATTTATTATTTAAAAACAATTTTTTTTTTGGTTGTACTAATTACGTAAACATAAATTAAGAATAAATAAACGCTTTGACACTTTTGACAATTTGAAAAGAATGTTTCCTTTTTGTACGCTAAAGCAGGTATTTATTTTAAGCCTATAGCATTATAAACCCAATCTGAATTAACCTGCAGTTGCTTGAATACCCTAATTATATTTTTTCACCAAACTTGAAAGAAAACGTAACAATCGTACAATATAAGGTTATGTAAATTATAAACAAAAGAGTGTCATACTTTTACATATTTTAAAAATAAGTATTTTTTTTAAGCAAAATTCTGTCAATTTTATATATTGCAATTTTTTAATTGCAAACCATTTTTCTTTTATCCCTTCTAAAGACAATTTTTACAGTCCAAAATAGTTAACGTTACTCAGTACATTAAACGCTTAATAACATCCACGTAGCAGCATCATTCTCATTAACACATTTCCTGCAGGCTCCAAAATAATGACGTCACACATACTCCAACCCAAACGAGGCTTAATTACTTCATAATTAACAAAGACGTATATAGTCTGTTACTCTGAGCGACGACATGCTCATACAAGCAAGGAATGTCTAGATCTAGCCATTAATCCTGCGAATTTGACGGGGAAAAAATCTTCCGTTTAGACAGGGGTAATAAATAACCAAATAGGAGGTAAGGGAGGCTTGGTTTGGTTTTAGCTTGTGTTTCACGGCTGTTAGAGAGATCAAGGAACAAGCAGAGGCGTAGGATTGTTGTTAGTGACCAGATACAAGCATTGCAGGAAACTTTTTAAGGAGCTAGAATTATTTTAATTTTTAAAATAGAAAAACTAAATCTAGTGTTTTCCAAAAGTTTTTATGATCAGGTGAAAATACTGTAGGGCAAAGTATATTATACAACAAGTTTTGAAAATGGCTCCTCATCACACGAGCAAGACATTTGTTGTACACTATAGTTTATCTACAACTGCGACAGTGATTTCGAAATTCTTAGGAGCGGAATGTCTGATTGCTTAATAAGTGTTTGGTCAAAAATTCACCTTTCTGCTACTCCCAAGAAAAGCTCAGACCCGAAAACCTCACCCGCGGATCCGCCACTGGGGGATGGTAAACAAATTTTCTTACAACAAAACAGATTAGGTATAAGGATATCGGAACGACTTGTCAATAAAATATTTTATATGTAAAATATGCTATAAAATATATGGTATTGTTCAGCAAACCGAGCTAAAAGGTTTTTACAGTTTCCATTAAATTATTTTATTACCAAGAATATTGAAGAATATTGTAGAAGGTACTTATCTACATGTACTGTTTAGATAAAAATTTTGAGTTGATGAGCGGAATCTATAACGTTAGCAATGTTATTTTGTTTACCCAAAAGATGCAGTTTACAGGTGCAGCTAATATGCTCCTTACTTTTCGTATGTCTTTTGTTTGAGCAAAACATTTTTAATGTCACGAATAGTTTGTCGTGGTATGAAAGAATTTAAATCTAACAGGAATCTACGATATCGTTGAAGTGTCCTACATACCCTTCATTTGCTTCCATTTTTCTAAGTTAGATTATTAAATTAAATTAAATTTAGTAAACACTCCCTCACACTCAATTAGCGTACTACACCAAGGAACTTCAAATCTCACAACACCTTCACAAGAATTTTGAAATCCATGACACACACACACTAATAAACTAATGTAAAACGAGTGTAACGCACAAAAAAATAAAAGTTAGTTGGTACATATCGACCGTAAGATCAAAACATTACCTGATTGTTAAAATCAATGTGAACTAATGTTATTCGTTTACGACAAGGTGCGTGTCTGCCTTCAGTCGGTTTTCATGGTGCAAAAGAACCTGCTCATAAAGATATGATTATATGTCGATTTAACTATTAATATTTTCGAAAAATATTCGGGCTAGAGTGATGCCTCCGCATACGTTCGCATGACATTCCGGCGACTACTACTAGATGAGCGGAGCTAGACAAAACCTTTTCAAGATGCGAATAAATAATAAATAATTGAATATTAAAGACTTGGCGACAGTGAATCTCTTTATACAAGAGTACTATTTTTGTATAGTTTAAGTTAAAAAAAATACACCAAATTTTGCAACGCGACTATGTGAAAACATAGTACCACCCAAATAGACGCCTAATAATAAAAAATATGCACAAAGTTTCGCACGCCAGTGGTCTACCAATCCTAAAATGCGTTTCATTTACCATAAATTCCAATAAACTTCTTATATGTAATTCTGCTGATTTTGCTGTAGGTTTCTTGGCGAAATGGTCAATAGTAATCCATGAATTGGAACTGAGATATCCCTGCGTTATCAGATTTTTTACGTTAATTAAATTTTGCTAATACATTTGGTTAATAATATAACCAATTCAATGCGATTAATAGGATTTTTTAAAAATTTGTAAAGCCCAGAGCGGTTTGCTAACAAATTTCTCTAAACTAACTGTAATTTGACCTATCGTTATTTACTCACTTGGGTTTAATCAATTTAACTGCGTATAAAATAAATACAGAGCACACATTGGTGTATTTTATTTTACTAGATATTTCGCAGCCTATTAAAAACCCATCACATTTATTTCGAATTAACAAAACGTACAAACACATGGCGGCCCTTGTTGTAAATTTAAAGTTATTAGATTAGTATTTGGCTAAATTTTATTTTTGGTGATTTATTTTGCTGTTAGCAATGTCCAGACGTTTTTGGTTTTGTGCAACATTTCAAATTTTTTTCTCTATACTGAACTAAAATTTCATTACTTAGTTACTAGATACCTTTCTTTGTTGCCCTTATTCGTAATTTATTCTATACAAAGTTACAGAGGAAAGAATAAAACCCTACAGGAAAAACATCCACGGACTAAAAACGCAATAAAACGTTTTATTTCGTACGTAATTTCTTAATAATTAATTTTGATAAGGATCCTTCTTTCCACCGCCATAAATAGGAAATGAAAAGTGGCCTTATTTACAGGTGGTCGTAAAACAGTTCGTCATTTGAAAGAGGGTTTCTTTATAGTCCCTGGAGAAACCCGTGCTAGGAGGGTGTAAAACTTTTGTGAAGAACGTGAACTATGTCTTAAGAACTTCCAAAAGGTGATGTATTTATGTGCGGGGGTGACAGAAGAGGATCAGGGACAGAGGAGGCATCCCCTTATTCTTAAAGCTTAAAACCTGTTGCTCTTCATGGTTAGTTTTGGTTTGACCAATGACTTGGCGGCGGAAAAACATCAGTTTCCCTAATACTTTCTCTCTTTCTCTCTATACCGTTGTCGTCTAATTATCGTAAGGGCATAAATGGCACAATATTATGTCAGAGAGAGATTTTTGCGCATCTTTAAGCCCATTTATGATTTCATTTGATCAATTAATCTTGTTAGTGATCTTTGCGTGGGCAATTTTTCTTGTACTTTAAACAAGATAATAGATTCTTCCAACTTATAACTTGCTCTTACTAATCAATATAATTTACATCTGCTGATTACTGAGAATATATAGAGATAAATTAGTAAAATCAATCTTTTTGTAACTGTTCTCTGTAGTGTCCTTATTTTGTTTATAGGGCTTTGAAGTTGTTCTAACTTAACCCTTTAAGGCGCAGTACTTTTTTTTTTAAATTACTTAAAATTTGAAGGCGTATTCTAACTCCTACGTGCAAAAGTCGCAATTTTCGTTAAAGAAATTAAGCTGTCAAATTTGACAGTTTGGCCGTAGAGGGTGGTCGATATATCAACCCAAGAACCTTTAAGACATTGAAGTGGTACAGAATCTAAATCGACCACCTATTGCTGTTACCTCATTTCTAACGACCATATATTGTCATTTTTGAAGATAATCTAGAATAATTCGAATAGTCAACCAAAATTAACAATCCCAAGTAAACAAAGGTATTTCATAAGCAGCACGCTACTTTCATACAAAAAAAAATTAACGAATGGTAGAACTGAACAGCATTTATTTTTAATGAACAAGACGAACTATAAAAAATACACTATTTATATTACAAAAAATAAGTTTGGGCCCTTAAAAATCCGTAAGTTTTTTTCATATTTCGTGAAACGAACATGTCGTGTGTTCTGTTCTTTTATTCGGTGTCGATCCTACAGATAAGAGAAAACTAATAAAAATTAAAGTACAGGAAGCGTAATAAAAGTAGATTGTAGAAACGTAACTATCCTTTAAACATTTTCTCTCTATGGACATAAAAATATTAATTGCTTTTACCTAACAATGACAATGGAAGATTATCTTCTTGATCGCTATCACCACCAATATCAGAATTTTCAGTCTGTTCATCAGTTACACCTTGCCCATCTATCCAATCATACACATCACCTGGATCCATTAGTTCCAAATTTTCTAAATTCACTGAAGAACTTTCATTGTATTTTTTCTGATCCATGACACGTGGTTTCTACATAATATAAACAGAACCAGAAGATTCAAATATTAAGTTTAATTCTTATACGACCGTACTAAGGCTATACGTGTTCCAACAAAAGTCAAAACAGAAATAACATAAACTTTGAAATAAACTAATTACTAATATAATAAATATGACACTGTATCTCCTTAGATTCTTTATATTTTCTAAAGATTTTAAAATCTGTTTTTCTATCATAGTAATAAATAACCCCAAATTTCGGATATATGAACGTATATTATCTAAGCCGAGGTTAGAGATACAGAAGTAAAATTATAAATCAGGATTTTAGTTATCCCTACATCTAATTTATATAGTTATGTGTACTAAAAACTCAAATGTTAAGACAAATGATAAAAAAATGCATGCTATGTTTTCTGAAAATTTGAGGTTATGGGGAAAAAATTTACAAATAAGTTATAAAACCCTATATATTTTTCAAAGAATTGGGGTAAACACAGAGTGAGATATCTTTGGAATGCATTTTCTACAGCTCTCTTACCTTGTTTTTATTTTATCACCTCTCAACAAATAAAAAAAGCAATAAAACTTCCCCACAGCACTTACTTGGAACTAACTAAGTCGCTAAAGGCGCAGTGGTTCAATAATCAACCACTTATTAGGCCAATCGCGAGTTGCCCATCAAGGTGGTTAAATATAATGCTAGAAGCGCTTAGGCATCTCGCAACATATCGAAGCGATGGTTTTCCAGGCTCTGCGCCACTTGTATAGTATAACAAAATTAGTGGTCGTTTGATCGACCAGTACGCCTTAAAGGGTTAATGAAGTTTCTTTAGATTTTTTAAACTAACCTGACCTACCGTGTGGCACTGCTAATATTTTCAGCCTGATTGATAATGTCTTGTAGAAAAATGTTGGCAAGTATGCTAATCTTTGCAAGAAATACTCACATTTTTTTGTTTCCGGTCCTCAGTGTCAGGATAAAGAATTTTTTGTTATCAAATAATTAAGTTTAACCCAAACAAATGTGGACCTTAGAAAACAACTTGTACTATTTTATGGGCGGAATGTAGCAGAACTAAGCCACAAAAGGGTTTTGTTTTTGCTTAAACGCCTTTATCAACCCTATTTTCCATTTAATTAAGTAACAACGAACGAATACCAAAGCGAGGCTAATTTTGGGACCACTTACACATAAATTAAATTAAGTAATCACATTCAATCTAATATTTCTATGAAAAAAATTTAGATAATCTTTTAATATGCACACATACCTCTAATAACAGCTTTGACTTTCGGCCAACCAATAACTAATCTTATTAAAGTTAATAATTACTTTATCATAATATAATTTGTTGTTTTAAGGGGGAAGTCACGTCCAGGTGTGTTATTTGGCAGTAGAAAATTTTTTATGCTTTTTTGTACCAACTTCTTATTACTAATGTAATTTAATTTTTGCCAACGTTCTTGCAGTTTGGTTTCTACCTTTCTCACGGGTCAACTAAAGATTAGTAAAGTCTTATATGTTGTATTATCCCGAAAAAATTTCATCGGGGTAGTCGATACACAATCAAAAGACACATCACCGATGTCAAAATAACTCTTTCAAAAAAACAAACCAAACCAACACTCGCAGCACTCAATGTTTAATTGAGCCCTGAGACAGGTATGAACCAAACTACGGAAACATTGTCAAAAAATTAAATTATACTTGATGCAAAACAAAAACCGATGCACGTCATACCCTTCGACTGACGTCAGTTATCGCGACAGTGTTGCCAGCTTGTAACCAAAATATCCTAGTGAGGGAATTACACAGTTTCTTTTCATAAAAACAAGATAAATATATAAAAATTTTCCATACTTTATATATTTGTTGACTGCATAATCCCTTTCACCATCAACTTTAGTAGATCTATCACTTCTTTTATTTTCATCTTGCCATGATCGATTAATGGTACCATTCTGAAAAATCCATGTTTCATCCCAGGAAGCGAATTGGTACAAGAATACTTCATTTTCTTTAATATATTCTTTCAAAAATATCAATAATTTAAAAGTTACATGGGAATGTTCCATAAGCCCTCGCCTCGGTTTATCTTTTTTCCATCCGAAGCTTATTTCCTCCAAGAGTTAAGACAACCATCAAACAGTTGTATATCTTTTAATTTCTTAGTTAAAGTCGTCAAAGTTACATGATGTTCTAAAAAAAGTAACAGCTTAAGAGCATAACCAATGTAAAATATTAGTTTTCGAATAATAATAAACTTACTTGTTTCATACACTCCATCCATAAATAGTGTCACGGATAGAACCTATATCTAATCTTGACACATTTACAACTCGCCTTAAATAAGAAAGTTTCCTTATAGGTGACTCCAATAATTTATTTTGCTTAAGTGTTGTTAAAACTGCGCTTACAGTAGACATATTCAAATTTCGGGTAGCTGCTACACGCTAAAAATTAGTAAAGTATATATAAAATAGATATACCTTAACACACTCTTTAAATTTACTTCTCTAACTTCTGTCAACGATAACAATGGTACATTGTTGTTAAGTTCTTCCTGAAAATAGCTTATTAAAGAAGCTATAAGTTCTTTGCACGGGCTATTTAAATGCTTCGGCATTTTTCATAAATAGTAAACAACGTAATCGACAGAAATATGTATGTGCACTTTTGTTGTTCTTAAAAGAACAGTTCTTTTGCTATTTATGAAAAGATATGGTGTATTTGTTAAAAAGTAGACAGCACAGCAACACAAAACCAGAAAACAATTAAGGTTAATTTTTCATGAAACGTCAAATCAAGCCAAGGAACGAGTTTTCGCCACCGCACCGTTTACAGTTGTGTTGCCAACTATCGGCCAATAAAATTCAAATTATATTAATTTTACAAGCTTAAATACATAAAATATTTGCTATAAGTGGGTTCGTATCACAGAAGAATACTTTAAATTTGTAGTAGTAATAATTAATATCGCATAAAGTTTTAATACTTTTTGCCCAAATTTAATTTCCTCGTGTTTTCTTACGGGCTTACAATTATCAGTTGATTGATGACGTGCATCGGTTTTTGATTTGCATCAACCATACATTAGTAATAAACAGTTAGTCCAAAAAAGGTCAAGAATTTCTTTACTTACTAACGGTTAATATAAAAAATAAAGAGATTAAATTTGTAGAGCAACGAAATTTTAGTAAATTAAACAAAGAAAAGTTTCTAAATAAGGTACATAAAAGAGATTGGCGATTTTTATACACCATAGAACCGACATTAGTAAACACAAAGTGGAACGAATTAATGATATTGATTTTGGAGGATTTTATTAATTCTCTTCCAATATGCAAAACAACTACAAGAAATTTTAGTAAAAGTAAATACAGGCAAAATGATCCACAGACACGAGAGTGTAAGAGACAACTAGATATCCTTTATATCTTAAAAAACCATTATGCAATTTATAAGAATTTGTACAGGGATAAGAAGAAACCATATGAAAATATGTTAAAGAATTTTAAGAAAGGACACTATGCACATAAATTACCTACATCTGACAATAAAACAAAAACTGCTTGGAATTTGGTAAGGGAGATCCAGGGAAAAACAGTAAAATGCAATGTAAAAATAGAGGGAAACGCAACACAATTTGTAAATAATCTTAATACATATTTAACTACCGCGGCTTCAAACTTGTTAACAAAGCTTGGAAATACGCATTTTCCAACTAGTATAGAGCATTTATTGGTAAGTAATAAGGAAATTTTAGAAATAGCTAATAATATTAAACATAAATGTAGTATCGGACATGATGAAATATCATCCTCTTTAATTAAGTATATTATTGGCATAATTGCAGCTCCACTTGTTTACATAATTAATAACTCACTAAAGAATGGATTGTTCCCTGATCAGTTGAATTTGCTTTGATTGTTTCAGCACCTAAAAAAAATAATGAAGCGAATATCGAAAATTATCGTCTAATAAGTTTGCTCCCGACATTCTCAAAGATTTTTGAGAGTATAGTTAGTAAGCGCATTATGGAGTACATGTCAACTCATGATGTTTTTAATTGGGTACAACACGGATACCTAGAGGGTGGATTAACACAAACGGCGGTATTTGATTTTACAGAGCATATTTTGGTATCCTTGGATGACGGGCTGACTCCTTTGGGAGTGTTCCTCGATCTATCAAAAGCATACGATACCCTAAGTTACAGTATTTTGCTCCAGAAGCTGGAACTGTATAGCATTCGGGGACCGGTCCTAAAATGGATCGGATAGTACCTGTTCGCGTGATGCTAGAGTATAGTAGTGGGCAGGGGTAAGGATCGGGTAACATCTGATAAAGCAGAAATAAAGCTGAGAATTCCACAGGGAAGGGTCCTTGGACCGATACTATTCATAATTTACGTAAATAACATAACAGAGCTTCTCTCGGGGGAAAACAATAGTTCCATCACAAATTATGCCGATGACACTAACTTCCTAATAACTTCCTTGAACTTATCTATCCTTAACACAAAGACGGAACAAATAATGATGCAAGCAAATTATTGGTCTATAAAAAATAGACTGATTCTAAACACTTCAAGAACGAAACGAATTTTTGGAACTAAAAGGTCCACATAAGAACTACCACAAAGTATTCCACTTAACCCAGAAGAAATCAAATTAGCACAAACCACTAAATTTTTGGGAATGGCCCTGGACAATTCTTTATTATGGAATCACCATGCCCAATATGTACCTAGTAAGTTAAATAAAGTGTGTTATACACTGCGCGTTTTGGCAAAATATTTGGACAAGGTATGGGATTATTCTGTATGGGAACTGTGGAGAGGTGAAAAGATTATTCATATGTCAAAAGAGGGCAATAAGAACTATTCTTGGTTACAATTTTAAAGAGACCTGCAAAGGTAAATTTAAAGACCACGGGCTTTTCACATTCTCGGCAGTTTATATACAGGATTGTTTTTTTTTTAAATAAATTACTGCTTAGAAAAAGCGCAAAGCATATATCCAACTAGAACCCTAGATTATACTTTTCCCAAACATAAACTTACTATAGTAGAGGAAATTAAAGTAGTATTTGTTATATTTCACAATATATTTCAGTTTCCTGACACGTGTTTCAACCCTTGCGGGTCATTATCAAAGGCATTGTAAGACAGTTAAAAATTCTACATGTCATTAAAATAAAAATTGACAGATGAGAAAGGTTATTTTGGTAGTTAATTTACAGGTGTTGGCCAAAGGTACAACTAAATTACAGGTGTGATTATAGAGGTATTTACATCTAAGTAATAAAATTAGGAAAATGATACTGTGTATAATAATTATGGGTTTTTTCGTTGGTAATTATAGACAGCGTTTATTGTATATTTATCTTAAGTAATTAGGCTATTAAGTATTAGATTAGCACTTGAAGGTATTTCAATTTGATTGTTAACAACATTACATCGATTTTTAAAGCTTTTTTGATTGCTAATGTCTCTAATATGTTGAGTTTTCTACCCTTGTGTTGAATATATATAAGCTTTAAAAAATCGATGTAATGTTGTTAACAATCAAATTGAAATACCTTCAGGTGCTAATCTAATACTTAATAGCCTAATTACTTAAGATAAATATACAATAAACGCTGTCTATAATTCTTCTTCTTCTTTGTATGCCTATCCGGGTCGGATGCTGGCGACCATCTGAATGATCATAATTTTGTTGACTGCTTCCCTGAACAGTCCCGTGGTTGACTTTCCGAACCAGACTCTTAGGTTTTTCAACCATGAGATTCTCCTTCTTCCTGGTCCTCTGCTACCGTAAACTTTACCTTGTAGGATGCATTGGAGGAGATGGTATCGATTTTCATTGCGCATTATGTGCCCAAGATATTTTAATTTCTTGCATTTAACGGTGTAAAGGACCTCACGTTCTTTCCCCAGGCGTCGTAGGATTTCTTCATTGGTCACCCTCTGCATCCACGACACTCTCAGCATCCTTCGATACAGCCACATTTCGAAGGCTTCCAGCTTCCTCTCAGTAGCAGCAGTCAGTGTCCAAGCCTCTACTCCGTAGTACAAAACAGAAAAGACGTAGCATCTTAACAACCTGATCTTGAGGTTTATGTTCAAGTCATGGCTCTTGAAGCACTTTGTCATTTGATTGAACACTGCTCTGGCCTTCTCTATCCTGCATCTGATTTCCTGTGAATGGTCCCACTCTTCATTAACACAGGTACCCAGGTATGTGTATTTTTGTACTCTTTCCACACGTTTTCCATTTATAATTAGGTGGTCATCCAGGATATTTCTTTTACTGATGATCATTAATTTGGTTTTGTCAACATTTATATCAAGACCATATTGCTGACTGATCAGTGTGATTTGTGTCATCAGGTTTTACAGATCGTCTAGGTTATCTGTAAACACGACGGTGTCATCTGCATATCTTATGTTGTTCAGCCTCTGTCCATTCAGGTTCACCCCCGCCTCGCTATTCTCCAGCGCCTCACGAAAGATGTACTCGGAGTATATGTTGAACAACAGAGGAGACAATATGCAACCCTGTCGAACTCCTCTAGCAATTCTGACTGGCTCTGTGTGGCTGTCCTGTACTCGGACGGTGGCCTTCTGATTCCAATACAGGTTCGCGATGATCCTAAGGTCTTTGTCATCCAGTCCGATTTTCTTCAGTATCTCTATTAGCTTTGTGTGCCTTACTCTATCGAATGCCTTTTGATAGTCTATAAAGCAGGCATACACGTCACAGTTCATGTCTCTGCACCTCTGGAACAACACCTGCACACTAAACACTGCCTCACGAGTGCCGAGCGCGCTTCTAAAGCCAAACTGGGTGGGGCTTAATTCGTCTTCACATATCCGATAGATTCTCCTGTGAATGACTTTCAGAAACAATTTCAACAAATGACTCATTAAGCTTATTGTTCTGTATTCTTGGCATTTTTTGGCCCCAGGCTTCTTGGGCAAGGTGATAAATTCCGATTCGAGCCATGCCCGTGGTATATCTCCCGTATCATAAATGTGGTTGAAGATCGTCGTCAACCATTCAATGTGATTGTCGTCCAGCAGTTTGATGAACTCCGCCTGCATCCCGTCAGGCCCTGGCGCTTTACCCTCTTTGATTCCATCAATCGCAGCTTGTACTTCCTTTCTCAATATCACCGGCCCCATATTACCATCAATTTGTGGTGATGGTGGTCTTTCGTCATGGAAAAGTTCCTTGATGTAGGCTTCCCACGTGCCCTTGATCTTTGCTTTTTCAATAATAAGCTCGCCGTTTCGGTCCATCAAACAGTTCCCTGATTTTGATTTTGTCTTTCCTGTTAGTTCCTTGATTTTGCGGTGTAGATTGAAACTGTCGTACTTTGCGCTGAGGGCTTCTATTTCATTACATTTAAGTTCCAGTTCTCTCTGTTTTGCTTCTCTGATCTTTCTTCTAATGGATTTGTCGAGTTCTTTGTATAGTACAGGTTTATTCTTGTTTTTTCGCCTTTGTTCCATCATTTCAAGGATTTCACTGGTCATCCAGGGTTTTCGTTTTAATTTTTCGGGTTGTAATAGCGTAGTTTTGAGGTTCTGCACACTTTCACATAGTTCCTGAATCTCCACACTCACATCTTCATGTACCAGGTGTTCGTTGTTTTTGTGATGTTCATTTAGCTTCTTCCTTACCTGTATCGCCACTGCAGAGTCTTTTAGTTTTCGCAAATCGTAGCGTCTTATCATTCTTTTGTGTACCTTCTTTAGCCGTAGTTTAAAAACACCCACCACTGGATTGTGATCCGATTGTATGTCTGCTCCCGGATACGTTTTTACTGAGGTAAATGCGTTCCTATATCTACTGTTGATCAAGATACAGTCAATCTGATTTCTGACTATAGCATCTTCCCTGTCTGCCGGTGAACTCCAAGTGTATATTCTCCTCGGGGGTAATTGGAAGAAGGTGTTTGTGACTACTAGCTTTTGTTCCTCCACAAATATGCTAAGCAGCTCTCCTCTGTCGTTTCTTTCTCCTAGACCCCAGGGGCCTATATGATTTCCTGAACATCCGCGTCCCACTTTGGCATTGAAATCACCCATGACCAAGTTGACATCTTGTTTTGGGAGTTTTCGAAGTACAGCCGTAATGTTCTCGTAAAATTGCTCCACTTCTTCTTCGCTGTGGTCTCTTGTGGGTGCGTATACCTGAATTATGTTTATTCTTGCAGGTTTTGCTTCGATTTGTAGTAGCAGAAGTCGTTCGGATATTGGTACAAAGTTGGTGACACACGTCGCTACGTTCTTACTCACTATAATTCCTACCCCGTATTTGTGTTCATTATTAGTTGGTCCAGAGTAGTATATCCTATGTTGGTTGATGTCGCACTGCCCCGCTCCTGGCCATCTTGTTTCGCTGACACCAAGAATATTGATCCGCATTCTCTCCATTTCCTGGATTGCGTTGTTAATTTTACCAGGTTGAGCCAACGTTCTTACATTCCACGTTCCCATTCTCACCTCTCCGTCTTTCTCAGCCTTATTCTTAATAATGTTCACAACTGTCCCCCCCGGAGATCCGACTGGGGGACTTGAAACTCCGGTATATTTATTTATGAACTTCATCATGATGGCTATACTAGGGACTATCCGTAGATCTTTACTGCAGTGGTTTCCCGTTGCCTTCTACAGTCTAATGCCGTTGACTGTCCACAGTTCCTCCGCCTTTAGGGCCAATTTCTTAACCCTAGGACAATAGAGTGCCCTATCATTTTCTAGTTCCTCCACCCGAAGCTGTTGACCAGAAAATGGGGGATTACTTATACCGGTAATCATTCGGTCGACAGAGCCTCGTCAGTTTCTAGCAGGGTGCACCACGTGTAGGCGAGGTTGTCATTTGGGTCAGCTATATGTATGCTGTCACCCCTTACACCCCTGTCTATAATTACCAACGAAAAAACCCATAATTATTATACACAGTATAATTTTCCTAATATTATTACTTAGATGTAAATACCTCTATAATCACACCTGTAATTTAGTTGTACCTTTGGCCAATACCTGTAAATTAAGGACCAAAATAACCTTTCTCATCTGCCAATTTTTATTTTAATGACACGTAGAATTTTTAACTGTCTCACAATGCCTTTGATAATTACCCGCAAGGGTTGAAACACGTGTCAGGAAACTGAAATATATTGTGAAATATAACAAGTGCTAGGTACTTTAATTTCCTCTACTATGGAATATCCATTTCACCAAGCATGTAGCCCATCACATATCAATTATATAAACTTACTATGTATGAAAGTGGTGCCTATTATAATAGTATTAAATTTTACAACATTCTCCCTCTGGATATTAAGATCTGTAATAATATTACGAAAATAAGAAAAAGGTATTTAATTTTTTAAAGGACATTGAACCTTACACCGTCGAAAAATATTTCAAGAAGACTGCAAGTAGGTTAGGTTAGATTACAATAATTAGAATATGTTAATTTGCGTTTTTTTGTTTTTTTACACTATTTCGTTTTACGTTGTTCAATCTAATTGTCAAATAAAGAAATTAATTATTATTATTATTATAATATAATTTGTGCTAACTATCCCATTGTTGATCCCCAAGTTAACTTAATCATAGATTTAAAAATCACACTTAGGAAGACTACAGAAACATTATATAAAATATGATCTAGGCCAGGTAGGGCAATTTTGCTTTATTTAGATGCTCGTAAAGTTTTCCTTTATGAGCCTCTGCAATTATTATGCAGTCGTTAAAACTGTATGCACCCGAAGGGATATTATATACTTTACTTACTTTTGTTATTTTTAATGTACATTCTTGCTTTACTGGAAGCATAAGTTAACCATTGTATTTAAATATTAAAAGCAGCTGCGAGCTGAGCGGCTCATGCATGAGCCACGTAAGCGGCTGGTAGGTAAAGTAATGTCGCCAGTGTGGACATTACTCTGAATACAGTTCGAGCTGACCTTGATACGCTCCTTGTGAGCCGCTTGGATTCGTTTGAGTCAAAGACATTAGAACTAATAGACGAAACGATTCATTCATAATTCTCATAAAAGTATCGACTCTTATTGTTTTAAAATAATTGGCAAGTGCGAGAGAGAAAGGCAGATCTCTTAAACCCGATCGGCAACATTGTAAACCGTCCCTTGGTTTTGCTCGCCAGTGGTGTAGAGGTTAAAACCTAACAACAATGTATGAAGTTAATACAATAATTTTTACTCGTTTACTGTTAAGTAGCTAACATAAGTTATTTATCAATTTTCTACTCTTAATTGTTTCTAAGTATAACAAAACTTTTTTTATTGCGCATAAAAGTTTTAATAAAAATAGTGCTACAGCATTACTAAACAAACCCATACACTACACCAATGATATCTATTACTTATCTTTGTAGATTATGAGAAAGCATTCGATTCAGTAGACCAACACACAATGCTGAAGGCTCTATCAGACTGCAGAATAGATTATCGGTACTCGACAGTTATCAAACATATGTATGAAAATGCTACTGCATGTGTCAGACTCCATGACAACACGGACAAATTCAATATCGAAAAGGTGTACGTCAGGGTGACACCATCTCACCAAAACTTTTCAATACTGTTCTCCAGTACATGTACAAACAAACAAACTGGGACAACTTAGGTGTGAATATAAACGGTGAAAGACTTAATCACCTAAGATTTGCCGACGATATAGTCCTCATAGCCGATCGATTGGATGATGCCATCTCAATGTTAAAAAATCTTAATGAAGAGTCAAAGAAAGTAGGACTTAAAATAAATTGCCCCAAAACCAAGATCATGACAAACCTCGTGCTCGGTGGGGCTTGTACATCGACGGTACCAGCGTGGAAGAAACTACATCCTTTAAATACCTCGGACACGAGATTTCCATTGGAAGAGATAATCAGACCTTAGAAATTCTTCGAAGAATAGGGCTCGCATGGGCTGCATATGGGAATTTTAAATATGTGTTCAAAGCAGAGCTGCCTAACTGCCTAAAGAGGAAGGTTTTTAACCAGTGTGTCCTTCCAGTCCTTACCTACGGAGCCGAAACCCTAACAATGACTAAACGGACAATAAAGAAAATACGAGTTACGCAACTAGCGATGGAACGATCAATGCTAGGAATCTCTCTCAAGGATCACATACCAAATACTGAAATCCGCAGACGATCAGGAGTTGCAGACGCCGTAGAGAGAATAACTGTATTAAAATGGAACTGGACAGGACACATTGCGAGACCTGCTGATGGTAGATGGACAAGACGAATCCTTGAATGGAGGCCTAGATCGGAAGCCTTCAGAAATAGAGGACGTCCCCCCACCAGATGGACCGACGACTTAAAACGCATCAGTACCAATTGGATGCAGACAGCACAAGACCGAATACAATGGAAATTATTAAGGGAGGCTTACGTCCAGCAGTGGACTTCGATGAGCTGATTGATGACGATGAACTTTTATTTCTTATCGAAGGCGGCCGTGTATCGTATTAAATGGTCTTCCTCGACCTCCTATCCATGGGAGATCAACCCAAAAATAAAATTAATACATGTAGGTGTGATTAGTGATTTATAATTATGCTATTCATAATAACGAATTTAAAAAAAAAAATATAATATAAATTATTGGGATTTTAGCTGCCAATAACAAGAATTAAAATAATATAAACTCAAATCAAATGTACAATATATCCCCTTCTACTTCTATATATTTTCGAGCACATTTCAAAACTTTCCTATCAGCCTTTAAAACGGTTCGCCCATCGATATTATTGATAATGTTAACAATAGATTCTTGTAGTTTAATAACATCATCGTAATGTTTCTCATAAATCTCATTTTTAAAAAACTATTATTGTAATTAGATTTGTCACTCCAAAAAATTAGGCGCAACATATTTGGATTATCAATAACAATATTAATTAACCACTAACAAGATTCCAAGAGTCTCTATTATGAATATTTCCTGTTTTAGATGGGCGGAGATTTTCGTTTTAATTCACACGACTGTTGGCCTTCAACGTATAGTTTATTCTATCAATGGTTTTCAAAAATTGCCTCCCATCCTTCACTGAAAATCTATCCCTCGCAGGGTTAAATTTCCTCGGAAGGCAAGAGCGCGGAATAGTTGCATCTTGGGCGCGTGATATGGATCTTTATGTCCCTTTTATCCCGAGGGAAGACACCAGATAATGTAAAGATAAGCCTTAATAGTTGGATTTCGAATGGTTATATTTAGTGATCGTATTAGAGGAGTGTTTTGAGGAGCTGTTATGTGTCATAAGTTGCCAGTACGTGCACGGAAAAAAAGTTGTAGAAGTAATAGTAGCTTTTTTTTACTGAGACAAATGCTCTTACACCGTGTATAGGTTTTTGGTCGCACACGGTAGTGTTGGACTTAGGAGCTCAAGTTCGTGCCCACCACTAAAACCTTTCGTTTGCTTGCCTGTTGTGTGCCAACCTGGAAGTGTCTAATAAGTACATTCATCAGGATGGCAGTGTATTCCTTATTTCCTACTATATAACCTTTTGTCAAAAATGCCCTCTCACAACATATCTTATAGGTCCCGCCAAGTTTTCCTGTTATGATTCTAGAATCTTAGAGATAACATTTCTTACACTATCTCAAATCGCAACCCATTCTTTCTTCTAGCCACGTAAGACACCAGAAGAGCGTATGTTTTGGTTCGTCCACCTTGTTACAATAACTGCAAATGTCTGTTTCCGTTATATTTATTTTTTTTGTGTAGGCCCCAAAATAACCATATCCAACCAATGCCTGGGCAGGCCTAAAGGGGGCCCCGGCCATGGCGTTGATAAGAGGGAATTAGGGCCTTGACATTCTAAAAAAGAAAACCAGTATTTTTGTATCGATTTTACGATAACGACATTAACGATAAATAAAGTAATAAATTCTATAGTCTTTTGATAGCTTTTTAATTGAAAAATTATTTTCTGGGGCCCCTGTGCAACTATTATGTACCTACTAATAATCTGATGTACAATTATAGTTTGAAAGTCATTCTGTGTTTACTGTATTTTGTCTCAAATTAATTAACCAATATCAATAACTGTACGACTCACGCTTGTAACAATGAGCGACACTAAAAACTTTAACCTGTGTCTTCACAAGTCGACTGGTTCAAACTTTGCTCTACTTGGAAAATAAAATTTCTTTTGAATTTTATTGCATTATCATTTATGAACAGATTAATCACTTCATCAGTATATACCCTAGCATGGGTATGACATACTAACACCTTTTTAACTTGGATGCGTCAAACAACCACTTCACTACTTTTAAATATTTTTGTGTAATTTATCATCTTTCTGCGTATTACATTTAACTGAGCATGGAGCGCATATTATCTTTTGAATAACACTGTACTTTATTACTTTCAATTCCTTTTAATCACTTTGTTTTAACGTCCCAGGTTGAACTACACACGGAGGGGCTGCAAGTTAACTCGTTCGTATTCTGCTTGACACTGCTTTGTTTACAAAGCTACTGTCCGTCTCTTACCGTATCCCGACACCTTGACCAGTCAGGTCCTAATACGTTGAAAACTAAGATGGCTTCTTTCACGTCACGATACTGTTGTTAGCCAATAAGAATAGAGATTCGTTGTTACTATGCACGTGGCGTATGTCGTACTTAAATTTGCGTGTTAGGGAATAATACAAAATATCAGACAGGTTTTTTATACATTAGGATTTAACTTGAATATATATCTTTATGGATTTGTACAACGTTGCCACTACTTTTATATGTGGTGTTGCCATTTATATTGTGTATGAATTTAATGTATTTTTCTCTGGTTTTTAGCGTTTAGTAGTTGAAGAAAAACATAGTAATTTAGCACGAATGCGGCGTTGCCGCTTAGATTAGTATTACGTTACATTATATTTCCTAGAATTGAGTTCCACGCTTTTACTTTAACTTTGTACTGGGTCACGACAGAAATATGACGTGTGTCCCAAACAATAACTTAATAGTAAAATAATATAAAAGAAGTAAAATTTTATTTTAAAATTACTTCTTCAAATAGTGCGGCCTGTGGAGGCCTACCTGGTGCCGGCACGCCTTCAAAAGAGTTCTGCAAAAAGATCGAGAACAAATTCAAAATACAGCGTGTCGTAGGCAATAATAGTCTGCTAAATAAACAAAAAAATAAGGGCCTCACAAGTATAGTTAGCCCCCGGCCCCATGAAGCCTAAATCCGTGCCCTAATAAGCTAATAGTTAATGAGTGTTATGGTATGCACTATTAATGAGAGAATCTCCTTTTTCGCACTGTTTGTTAATACGACCATTTTTTTTTTAATTTTAAAAAATTTACATTTTTTGCTATTTTTATCACATGCTCACCGAAAATTCCTCTATCATTTAAATACACTCCCAGAGGTCTAACCTTCTTTACTGCTCGCACAGATCCTGAATGTAAGATTTTCTATCTTTTGTGGACCACCCCTTAATGTTAATGCCTCGGTTCTATTTGGTGCTTAGCTAGCATCAGTCCTGCCTTTGCATCCATTTGTTAATCCTATATACCTGTTTTTGTCATCCGCTGCAATTACCAGCGCTCAGTCATCAGCGTAGTAGTAGTAATAGTAGTAATATAAGATTGAACCCAAAATATTAACAGTCTCTAAAAGTGACTCTTATTACGTAACTGAACCGCTGAAATTAATTTATGTTTATTGCAAACAAAAAACGACGCTATATTCCCTCTTAGCTAAGTTTCAAAGAGGCCGTTAAACGTCGGGAATTATTATCCCCAGACGCGGAGCGTGATATACGACCTCTCAGATAAGACGGTAACTTCGCAGCTTCTTGGTTTCCTGTGGTTAGTTTTAGTTTTTGTAGGAGAAGAAAATCTCGTAGGATGGAGTATGAGTTATACGACTTATACAATTAAACTAATTTATATGTGCCATAATAATTTGCCTAATATCTTTAGAATGTTTTATATTATCGGTAAATACAGGGATGAAGTAAAGTAAGGAATGAATTCAATATATTTATAACGCGTAATTTATTGGAAAATCTCCCGAACCCATCAAATTAGCTGTGCATTTTTTAGAATAATTATTACTGTATAGGGTGACTCCAAGAACGTGGGCTGATATCAACTTAATTTTTTGAAATGAATCCGTTGTCTTTTTTTTTTTAATCTTGGTACCTTTCTAAACACTTTTTAGGTAACATGTGAATGAACAAAAAATGAATAAAATTCCTTTTTAATTTTTGTACTTTTAGTGGTTAAATAATTGTATTCGTCATAAAAACTGATTCAATTTATTTTAACAACTGTTTAAAATGTTTTCCATTTGTTAATCGATCGTAATTAATGAATTATTGGTGTAAATTAGTTAAACTAACCGTATTTCATGAGTAATACGGATTTTTAAATCCTCATAGTCCGCATGTTTTTTCTTAAATATTTCATTTTTAATGTGTTTCCATAAAAAAGTGCAGTGGGTTAAGTCTGGTGATCTCGGTTGTTATTTGACAGCTTCTCTTCTTCCAACTGATGAATTTGGAAAAATATCTTGTAAGGGGCGTAATGTGGTAAAGTCCGGTCCTGCTGATACCAATTATCTGAATTAGGTAAGGCTGGATTTTCTTCTTCCGGAAACAGTGCGGCAAGAGCTGGAGTCTGATCTTCTTGTAAAAATCGCAAATATCTATCTACAGTTAAACTTATTTACATTGGCTCTATAACAGTATTATCCATAATATTGGCCCATACGTTTAATTTGTGTTTTTTTCTGAGTCAGCCGTTCACTCATCCAATGTGGATTTACGATCAATAACGGTACGGAGTATTTACTCCTCCATTTAATAAGAAAGTGGATTAATCAGACGAAAAACAATATTTTTGACAAAATTGGAATCATCAAAGCAAGCCGCTCCCAAAATTCAAGGCCCCTGTCAAAATCGTTTCCATAAAGTTCTTAAAAAACTTGCATTTTATATGGATGATATTTATTTTTATGCAATATTTTCAACATTATTGAAAATATTTTGTATGTCTGTTGCTAGATTTTTAGATGTCACATGTTGTTCTTCTTCGTATACACATAGTAAGACACCTACTTGCTTATCTTAACTAATTGGTAATCTACCGCTCTTTGGGGCATCTCGTACAATGTCCAAGTTGGGCGAAATTTTTTTCAATCTTACTAACTGTAGACATCGGTGGGCGATCATAACTCACAAACTTCTTACTGTATCCTCACTTTATCGCCATAACCTTCATTATTTGTACTTCTATTCTCTGTGTCTCATTATCAGTTATATAATTTTAATAAAATCACAGAACTCTAACTAATTTTTAAAATAAAACGAAAATACTAATACTATCCAAACACTACTTCAAAATAATAAAGTAAGAAACTCAGTTGATAATATTAATGAAACATTAGAACAATATGATTATTAATTTTGGTAACTGTCAACAATTCAAAGCCTTCTAAAAATTTTTAGACAAATTCGCCATTGTGGTCTAACTTTAGAAATTATGTTTTTAATTACGTACGCCCAACTTTTACCTTAAAATCAATTGAATTTAGGTATACAACATGTTACATAAAAAATATTTAAAAAGGTACAAAGATTAAACAAAAAGAAAAAGTAAAATGAAAAAAGAAAATTTTCATAATGAAGCAAATTAACACTGTCAACAGTATGGTTTTAATAAAAGAATAAAAATAACACTAAATAAAATAGAATAAAATAAAACATCAACAGAATCTAATAAATATTAGGTAGTTACGTTGCAATTAAGACTAAAGTAATAAACAAGGAGAAGGGCTGACCTAAAAAGAATCAGAGAGAACAAAACCCTAATTAAAAATTTAATGTTCACCAGTCTACAAGCCTTTTCTTTAAAAAGACCAGTGATCAAAGAATGAAAAAAAAAAAAACATATTTAGACAAACCTTACAACCTGTACAAAAATGCAGATTCTCCAGTGTGCTCGAGGAAACAAATGATCCAGATACTCCGTAATACTCATTTACTCATGTCATGTAAGAGAAAACATTTTTTTTAAAGTTTTAAGGGATTTTTCTCATTATATAGTTGTAGGCAGTTTATTACAAAACCTCACACATGCATAGGGTGGACCATTCTCAGTCCACGACAATATTTGAGCAGGGACATTAAGGTTTTAACTCCTTGTATTACTAGGTTACAAATAACTAAATTGGCCAAATTCTTTAAAGGGGAACATGATGCATTCAAAAATATATAAACCTGGAAAAGTAAGAATGTTTAATTACTTGAATTTGCCCCTAAAAGACTCTCCTGCTTTCATTTCAAGTAGAACTCCGACTACCATTTGTTGTAACATCAGAGCCTCGTCAGCCCCTGAAGCACTCCCCTCCCCACCAGAACATGACACCATACATCATATTGGCGTAGAAGTTCGCATAATAAATTGTGAGCAATATGTTCTGTTGTAAGCAATTCCTAAGTGTTAGAGACATGCTAAAGGTGCACATTCCACTTTAAATGCTGGTCAATATAAAACCTCAAAAACCTCGCAACCTTTGAAGGTTCAATATTCTGGGAAAGAACCTGAAGGGCTTCCGGATACTGATCCCGAGACTGACATGTCCTAAAACAGACGATCTGTGTTTTGTCGCTATTTAGCACCAAACCATTTCTCAGGCCGTTCCAGTGCATCCCTTGCAATGTCAAAAAGATCCCCCAGTTCCTCACTCCAGAAATAGCCACTTCCATCATCGGTAAAGCTCACAGTTGTAAAAGCCTGTGGCAAGTAATTTAAATGGATGAGAAATAGGAAAGAAATATTACTTGTTATTTTAATTTACTTCAAGGATACCAAACTTAACTTTTAGATTGCCAGTTATATTTTGCGGGTGTCTATAAGTGTCAAAGTTTAAAATGTCTTCTAAAATGCTCTGTATTTGAGAAAATACAAAGTTCAAATATATCCCATGTAGTACATAATTCTACAACGTAGTTGGTCATCTCGTTTCACGAGTCAGCGCTAAGCTGGTTTTTTACAGGCCACTGCACAAACGCTGTTAGTTCTTTATAAAAGTTTCCAAAGACTATTTTTAGAAAACCCGGACAAACTTGGTTAATAATCCAGGAAAATTGCTCTTTTAAGAGATTATTTATTTTCCTATTGTAATATTCCATTATGAACAAAATTAAATTACGGAAGTTGGTATTTGTATTATATACAGGGTATCCTACTAAGGTCTGTAAGGTACGATATTATGAAAGCCATAAGCCTTACGGCTTCGGGAAAAAAATGTTATTGACTAAATCGACTAAAAGAAGTTGCTGGAAAATATTTTGAAGTTTCAAAAATGACCGCTAGGGGCACAATTACTAAGATATATCTAAAAAGTTAAATTTTATGTGATAATCGCTATGTTAAAGTACTGTTTTATTGACGGAAATAAATAGTTCGCTCATTTTTGCGGAAACTACTTTTTAAGACTTTTGTATCTTTAAAAATATGTGTGGGACAAGCTTATTAGATTAAGATAATTAAAAAAAAGACTATTTTAACCGAAAAATATAAACTTGCCATAGCTTTATTGTCAGTGACATATTTGTATGCGTATTCGAGAGTAAAAGTGAAAGTATCACTTAGAAAAAAACAAGCATCTGCTGCTTTTACCGGCCGCCAAGCGATACCTATTATAGAGACTTGTTTTCCTCACTTGCTAATACTATCGACTTTTTGCAAACCCACCATCCTTGGCGACTTTATCGTTCATAATGTGAATACTGGCGCCACTTACTTAAATACAACCGACGAGCAAGGTCGAGAAACCGAATCCTTTGCCATCAGCTCTGGCCTTACTCAAGACGTGGGCGAACCAACTAGGATTCCAGACAGAGATGGTGATATTGATAGTTTCTTAGGTATTTCCTTATCTTCAAACCCCGCCCTGTACACTGTCACCGTGAAGCCTCCGTTAGTAACGTCTGACCACAACCTTATTTCGGCACTGAACAAACTATCAATTAGAACAGTCTCCTAAACCACGCAAGATCTGGCATTATGCATCAAACATCAGCTAAGTGGGATGACCTAAAGAACCATTTTCGTATCTTCCCTTGGCGGGACGTTTGTTATACCTCTGACGATTCACCCATCTGTGCTAGAGAACTATCGGAGGTTATCATTACTGGAATGGAAGCCTGTATCCCTTTCTCATAAGTGCCTTTCTAAAATCAAAATCCTACCGCCGAAAATCGTACTATCTTTGGTAACGCACAAAACCAATGCAAGCAAACGATAAACCAAAGCAGAGAAGCACAAAACCAAAGGATCAAAGACAACCTTCTTGAGTGCCCTAACGGATCAAGATCATTTTGGTCGGTAGCTAAGGCCGCCAATCAGAACTACCAAGTCAACGATTCCACCTCTAATACATTCTGATGGCACAATTGCGACCAAAGCACAGGAAGAAGCAAACTTACTGGCAGAACATTCCCCTGCAGAATTAAGAATGCTCAAGATTGTTTTCCGGCAGCGCCATGTTAAACGAACCTTAAGGAGTCTTGACACCAGAAGAGCTCCTGGTCCTGACGAAATTTCAGTCATCGTATTTAAGACATGCGCTGATGAATTGACATCGGTATTTTGTACACTTTTTAACTTATCTTACAAAAAAGGAATATTTCCTTGCTGGAGAACTGCGCGAGTTCAGCCCATACCCAACAAAAGCTAGAAGGCCTTGCGAAACAACTATCGTCCAGTCGCATTGCTTTCGGTTATATCAAAAGTTATGGAGAAGGCTATCAACGAGAAATAATTAAAAGACCTTGATCGCATTATCAGTGACCGCCAGTATAGAGTCTGTAAGTTTAGATCAACAGGAGATCTTCTCGCTTATGTTCTCACGTTTGGAACAACTCAATAGAACGTCATGGAGAGTTCTGGGCGGTAACAGTGGACATTTCCAAGGCCTTTGACTTAGTGTGACACAAGGAGCTTCTAACTAAAGTGAGAGAATACGTAATGCCGGTTTAATTTTTTTCATGGCTAACAAGCTTTCTTAATAATGTTAAAGAACCCAATATCCTCATGGCAAGACACTAGATTCCCTTGGTTTCATTAACTTATTTATTGCGCGTCAATTT
Organism: Polydrusus tereticollis; assembly: GCA_963920685.1. NCBI lineage: Eukaryota > Metazoa > Arthropoda > Insecta > Coleoptera > Curculionidae > Polydrusus > Polydrusus tereticollis. The sequence goes on from OY987329.1 coordinate 121,039,291, forward strand.
GCATAGTCTTAGTATAGTCACGTTGCGGCTATTGCTAAGGCAGCCTCGCTGATGCTTGGACTACTTTTCCGAACTAAGAACCTCTATACACCCAACAACTTTTGAAACTCTATAACGCCCAAATTCGACCATCGCTGGACTATTGTTCACATATTTGGGGCTCTGCTCCTAAACCTACCCTAATATTGCTAGATTTCATTTAAAGAAGAGCTATTCGCTTGATCGGTGACCATGATCTGACAAACAACCTGGAAAGCCTGAAACATCGAAGACAGGTTGGCGGCTTGAGTCTACTTTACAAATATTTTCATGGTTTCAAGTGTTCAGCTGAGGTTGCACGCTTGATTCCACTCAGAGCGGTACATGGTAAAAACACACGACGAGCCACTGCAGCCCACCCGTACGTCGTTCAGCTTGTGTGTCCCTCGAACAACACTATTTAAAAATTCTTTCATTTGGAGAACGTCATCACTCTGGAACGACCTCCCTAAGACCGTGTTCTTCAACGAGTATAATCTCCAAAGATTCAAGACCAACGTGAATCGTTTCCTATGCACACGCATTACTCGCAGAGCACCATGAAAATGATTAATTCTGCAGTACTGTGCCTTATCATAAAAGAAATTAATTTAAAAAATAAATATCGAAAATTTGGAATAATGATCATACTGTGGCTACGCCACAAAAAATGATAAAATTTGTTTAAAATTAGAAGGTTTTAATTTTTGACAAATATATACAAGGTGTTTTTATAAAAATCCAAACTTCCCGAAATATGGAGGTAAAATTAGATCACCCCGTATAAAAAAATTTCATAAAATCATATACATAGTACTCGTATGACTTTGATGCAACCGTCTGCAAAAAGAGAAAATAGTTTAAAAATATCTTGGTAACTGAAAATACAGTGCGTCCCGTTTCAAAATATTTAATTTTCAGTTTTCCCGCTTTTGTAAAACGCCCCCCCCCCCCCCGTATATTAAATAATTTTCAAATGTAGTCCCCTATCGTATGTATTACCCTGCAGCAGAACGAAATCTGTATCTCTAAAAGTAAATAATTTAGTGACCAAGGGAGCACAGATGGGTTGCAGGACCCTGTACATACTGTACAATGAAGCAGTAGAAATAAATATTATTTTTATTTTTATTAATAATCTCAACGGAGCAAGCTTTTTTCGAATAAAAAAGCAGCGAAAAACAACCACTCGTAAAGTTTTATAATAAAATTTAGTTGCTAGCAAAAAGCAGCTTAACTTTCGGTTCAAAACACGAATTCGTGTGGGTCTGTCAGTGGTCAGCCAGCATGAAATTGAGTTGAGAGGACATTTCTCAACTGTATTTCGCAAAGCAGGGCCTTCGGACATGCCACTGAATTCGTCAAAAAGTTTAAATTGTTTATACATTATTCAATGTCCCGAGTCCGTTTTGGTAATCCTTTTCATGGTCGAGGGAAACTTTGAATTCCTTATGTAGGTCACAGGGCGGTGGACAAATTTTATTTTATCATAAAATTTTGAGAAATAAAGGACGACCTCAAAAATTTTAAAGAACAAATTCTAATGTCTACAGGGTGACTCAGGAGGAAATGTCAATATTTTAGGTATGTATTCGGGGAACCAAAATAAATATAAAAGTTCCTATAAACATGGTTCCTATCCTCGGCCGTTACCGAAATACAGGGCTAAACAATATTCAAATTAAAATTTTGATTAAATTATTTATAACAAGTAGGCCAGGTTTTATATAGTTTTAAAAAAATATGTTTTGTTGCCTTTGCACTGTTGCTTAGCAATAGTAACCCCATTTCAATCAATGTTAAAGTCAAATCGTGTTCAGCATTTGTATTTTCTGACAATTTAAACATAAGATTAATTTCATTAAGCCTGCGATATTCTCTCATCGTGAAAATGCTAATATGAAATTCGTATATGGCTTCTACAACGGGAGCTCAAATCTTGCAGTCGCCGAGTGCCAGCTCCGATTACCGAATCAGAGAGCACCAGAAAGAAGGGTTTTTCAACAAGTTTTTACTACTGCTGGAGAATATGGTATGTTTCCAAGTGCTAGAATTGTATCTGAACGGGAATCAAAACTTAATGTTCAACTAGAAGGGGCTATCCTTAACGCCGTCGAAAATAATCCAAAATTAAGTACAAGGCAAATTGCCGATACTTATCAAATTACACGATCGTCTGCTTGGAGGGATTTTCACATTAATTGCTTATACCCACATCACTTACAATAAGTTCAACAATTGCAAAATGGTGACTATGCATTAAGGATGCAATTCTGCAATTGGGTTAATGCAAATCGAAGACTGTATAAGTATGTTCTGTTCACTGATGAAGCACAGGTCACTCTCGATGGTATTAATATACTTTACAATGAACACCGATGGTCCTATGAAAATCCTCACGCTACTTAGAACATAATTTTCAACATAAATTCAGCATTAATGTGCGGTGTGGTATGTTAAGTAGTCAATTAATCAATTCATAATCGACGGTAATCCCACAGGACAAGTATACTTAAATTTTCTACAGAATCACTTGCAAAACCTATTGGAAGATGTTCCACTTAATGTACAACAGAACATGTATTTACAACATGATGGAACCCCTGCACGCTACAGTTAAAAGTACAAAATTTTTTAAACAATAGCTTTCCACACCGGTGAATTGGTCGAGGTGGTCCGTATAATTGGCCAGCTAGATCGCCAGACCTTAATCCTGTGGATGATTATCTTTGGGGTGGTTTAAATCATTGGTATATTCAAGTAAAGCGAACACTAGAGATGCCTTACTCGATCGAATAATAAATGCAGCAGCAACTGTAAGAAACAATCCCGAATCAATTCATAGAGCGACCCGAGCTATTCATCAGAGAGCTGACTTGTGTTGAGAAGTAAACGGTGACGTTTTTGAAAACTATAAAACCTAGCCTGCTTGTTATAAATAATTTAATAAAAGTTTTAATTTGAATATTGTTTTATAGGACCCATGTTTATACGAACTTTTATGTTTATTTTGGGTTCCCGAATACGTACCTAAAACATTAAATTTCCTCCTCAATCACCCTGTATAGAAGTAGCATGTGCCGGCGCATGTAAAGTAATTTATTAATCAATAAATAAATGTATTTTAACATCAAATGTACACCAAATAAAAATATAAAGTCGTACTTGTTATATTTCACAATTTTATTCAGTTTCCTGATTTCAAAATCTATTTTTGTAAAATAAAAAACAGTTCCTCCATTTCCGCTTAATTTGTCCCTACTTTAATTTTATTTCATTCCATTTCGTACTTCTTAAAAAAACTGACTGACGATTTTAAAAATGTTTTACCTAATTGACAATATTTTTCTTGTTTCCGTGTTGCCGGAAGCCGGGGTTGTTTAAAATTACTTTTAATAAAATAGGAAAAAAGTTAATTAAGCAAAGAGCCATTTGCTGTATCCTGGAAAAGTATTACTTTGAAAATTAGACGAGGTTTTCATTCCATTAACAATAATTATTACCAAGTCTGCTGTTTATTATTGTACAATAAAGAGTAAATATACAATATTATTGACTTGTACAAAGTGTTTCAAAAGTGTGTGATTTAAACATCCTATGTTATGGCATTTTAAAGACGACAAAAAAAGGCTATGCGTAAAGTATTTTTTAAGATACAGGGTGTCCCGTAAGTATATACAGGGTGTCCCACCGGAAACTGCATCGATCGATTATGGAAAAACTATAATTAGGAAAAATCTGAAATTTTGGTGGCTTACTAATTTCAATGGAGGACATTCGTCTAAACTATTTTTAAGAATCTGACACTTCCGGTTATACCGGAAGTAGATGTCAACGTGCTTATTCTAAATAGGGCACCCTATATATTATTTCATTTTTAAATTCCTTGTAAACTTCCAATTACTTTTCATGTATAATGTTTTATACCTAGGTCTAACCGTTTTTAACATATTTCAAGTTTTTCGTCAAAAATGACGTTTGCAGACTAAAAAATAATTAGAAATAAAGGTCTGTCTTTACCACCAACTAACTTTATTTGCCCCTCTAGGGTAGAAAACAAGGGTTATAGAAAATACATAAAATGATGAAGAATTAAAATAAATTTCTTAACGTTGTACTAGTTTCGACTTTAGGGAAAGTCATCATCAGCAACTAATCATTTAAGAAATTAAATTTAAATTTTGTTATGAAAAGTAGTTAAAACAGTTGGGAGAACAATGGGTGATTCAACAATAAAATACAATGAAATGCAGATTATGCAACCATTGGAATAGACAGCAGCTTATTATAAGGACGATGTATCTCTATGCAATGGTAGGAGATGATTTAAACGCCAATAGGATAGAAGACCCTAATCATAATACAGTGATTTAAGAATGTTGAAATTAGAACATGTTGTAAAAGAAATTCTCAAATTTAAAATGAAACTGACTTAGTGAGGGGACATGTATATTGTTGTGGTGGATTAGATTATATGCAAATTTAATTAAATGAAAATGCTTCTCCTTAAAATTGTCAAAACGAAACTATGTCATTTCTGGTAAAAAATTTGGGAATACATCTGAAAGGAGAAAATTTAAATTAGAAATTTTTTTATTTAACCCTTGTTTTTTACCCTAGAGGGGCAAATAAAGTTAGTTGGTGGTAAAGACAGACCTTTATTTCTATTTACAACCTCGCCACAGAACATGGACTACTTCTTAAATCTTAAAAAAAAATTATTAGTTTTTCCTGTACGGAAGCCTTTATTATTTAATTTGGGTTATTTTTTTTGTAGAAAGATATCTACTTTAGCACACTTCATATGATATATTGATAATTATTAATACAGGGAGTTCAAAAAATAATAGTAAAAATGAAATCGAAAAACCTGTCAAAAGTTCATTTTTTCAAATGGATACTACCCATTTTTATCATTTTATCTTATTCCCCATTAAAAATAAGAGTAACTTTGTATAAGGTTGCCTATTTAGAAAATTAATAGTTCCCGAAATATTCTCAATTTAATATTTTTCTATTGTAAAAATGCCACGGCTTTTCAGTTCAGTAACTATCCGTTGGCCATGATGACAGTAGAAAATAATCAAATGGTAACTAAATGTCACTGACACCTAAAAAGTATCAAGAATCATGCTGGGACGCTTATATTATTCAAACGAAGATTACTTAAATTTGTTTGTTATTTATGGAAAATGTGATAAAGTAATATCAAAAACGTGTGATACATTTGCTGTTCGATATCCACAAAAACAGAAACCAACACAAAACACCCTTAAACGAATTATAGAGAACTTCAAAAACTTTGGATCGGTCAAGGCAAGAGTGCAGAGAAACAAACCTGTTGTAAATAATGAAAATATAGAAATAGCTATTTTGGGATATTTTTTCGCAAATCCAACATTATCTGTAAGACAAGCTGCATTGGAATCAGGATTATCCAAATCATCAATACATAGAATATTATGTAAACATAAATTTCATCCATACGTATTCACCATACTTCAGCACTTAAAAGAAACTGATTTTCCCAGAAGAATGTCATTCTGTGAATTTATATTAACTTGGTCGCAAGGAAACAATTTTTTGGATAATATCATTTGGACGGATGAAGCTAAATTTACAAAAAATTGCATTTTTAATCGGCACAATTCCCATTATTGGAGTGATTGAAATTTGCATGTGTTTAGAGAACAACATTTTCAACAATCCTGGCAGTTTAATGTCTATTGTGCAATTAGAAATGATGGCGTCGTGACACTACACTTTTACCAAGAAAATTTGAGTGGTGAGTTGGATATTTTTAAAAACATTTGGATATGTATAAATCACGTTTATTAACTTATAGGCGAAGGTTATCTGAACATCCTGCACAATTTTCAAGAGGATTATTTGGACAATTTGCCACTGGCTAATCACAGGAACCTGTTCTACCAACATGATGGCGCACCCCCACATGGTGGCCACTTAGTTAACAATTTTCTACAAGAAGTTTTTTATGACCAATGGATAGCCAACAATGGTCCTTTCTTTTGGCCACCCCGCTCCCCAGATCTAACAGTGCTTGATTTTTTTATTTGGGGTACAATTAAAAATTGAGTTTACGCCACTCCAGTAACAACCATGGAAGACTGCATGCAGCGAGTAAGGAATGAGTTTGACAGTTTAGATCCTGAATCAGTAAGGAAAGCGACCCATGAAGTATTAAGATGTGAAAAATGTCTGGAAGTTCAAGGACGTCAATTTGAACATTTACTCAAATAATAATTTCTTTAAAATGTTGTGTTCACTAATAATAATTGTTATTGCGTTTTTTCCTCCTAACAATTTTTTTTTAATAAACTATTAACTGCTAGTGCTTTTCAAAGTTTTTGAAGTTCTCTATAAGTTGTTTAAGGGTGTTTTGTGTTAGTTTCTGTTTTTGTGGATATCGAGTAGCAAATGTATCACACGTTCTTGATATTACTTCATCACATTATCCATAAATAATAAACAAATTTAAGATTTAAGAAGTAGTCCATGTTCTGTGGCGAGATTGTAAATAGAAATAAAGGTCTGTCTTTACCACCAAATAACTTTATTTGACCCTCTAGGGTAGAAAACAAGGGTTATAGAAAATACATAAAATGATGAAGAATTAAAATAAATTTGCAATGACGTGAATGAAGCATAAAACAAAGAACCTGTGGTATTTTATTCCCTGTAATTACCAAACAACGACCGCAACCAAGAATCCACCGAAACCCGGGTCGACTGCAGCATACAAACCAAAATGAGTAACTCTAGATGGCAGCACTATAACCATAAATGAAAGATTAAAATATTGTATAGGCAACATTAAGGATTCAAGTGTAGTATTGGTTATGTCACAATTGAGTTTGACATTTGAAGTTAAAAATTTTTATGGAGGTTAATTGGTCAACCAATTCAATTCACGTCATTGCTCATGCTCTATTTATGATAAGACTAATATGTACACACCCTACATAAGGGAAGCGAATCTCCCCACCTTTATTGTAACTTGATGTATATATAATTTGTATATCTAACTCTTCCTTGTCCATCTGTAGATTCCTGTTTAAATTTGCCACCATTGGACTTGACAGTTGATTACCGGAAACATGATTTAAAAAACGCATAAAAAAGAAAATTAAACGTGTACCTAGTAGTACCAATTCTAGGTACTCACCATTTTGCAACGCCATTCGCCTTGAATAGCACGCATTGATTTTTAATGATAAAGTTAATTCATCAAATGATTTCTTCACCTGGTAACAGGAAGAAAATTAAAACCAATATTTCCCTTCATTAATGCAATGAGTTGATTTTACTAAAAAAATTTTATTTTATTTTAATAATATAACATGTGAATAATGACCACTTGGTGAGTACATAATTAATAACAATAATATTATAACATATATAACAAACCGTTAAGTAATGAGATTAGATATATCTTATTGGTTTCCAAAATTTTCTAAAATTAGAAATTTTCTCCTTTCAGATGTATTCCCAAAATTTTTTACCAGAAATGACATAGTTTCGTTTTGACAATTTTAAGGAGAAGCAATTTCATTTAATTTAATTTACATATAATCTAATCCACCACAACAATAAACATGTCCCCTCACTAAGTCAGTTTCATTTTAAATTAAGAATGAATTTCTTCTTTTACAACATGTTCTAATTTCAACATTCTTAAATCACTGTATTATGATTAGGGTCTTTTATCCTACTTGCGTTTAAATCATCTCCTACCATTGCATAGAGATACATCGTCCTTATAATAAGCTGCTGTCTATTCCAATGGTTGCATAATCTGCATTTCATTGTATTTTATTGTTGAATCACCCATTGTTCTCCCAACTGTTTTAACTACTTTTCATAACAAAATTTCTTAAATTATTAGTTGCTGAAGATGACTTTCCCTAAAGTCGAAACTAGTACAACGTTAAGAAATTTATTTTAATTCTTCATCATTTTATGTATTTTCTATAACCCTTGTTTTCTACCCTAGAGGGGCAAATAAAGTTATTTGGTGGTAAAGACAGAGCTTTATTTCTATAAACAAATTTAAGTAATCTTCGTTTGAATTATTTAAGCGTCCCGGCATGATTCTTGATACTTTTTAAGTGTCAGTGACATTTTGTTACCATTTGATTGTTTTCTACTGCCATCATGGCCAACTGATAGTTACTGAACTGAAAAGCCGTGGCATTTTTACAATAGAAAAATAATAAATTGCCAATATTTCGGGAACTATTAATTTTCTAAATAGGCAACCTTATACAAAGTTACTCTTATTTTTAATGCTGAATATGATAAAATTATAAAAATGGCTCATGCAAAAAAGGTAAATACATAAATGATTCATTTTGTTTATAAGTACCTACTCCATTTATTTCCCAAAATGGTCCTTAGCCATGGTCTTTCAGTCATCAAATTCACAATTCTTAGCTTACTTCTTCGTTCCTAAGGAGGGTCACAAATACATAATATGTCATATTATTATAGACCCAAAAAAATAGATAATTAAATGTTCATACATCTCTGTCAGGGATTAATTTTTTTACAATTTTGAGGGATAATAAAATTTAGAAATTAAGGGGCTTGACGAACTCTGCCTTTTAAAATTTGTTCAATAATCTTTAATAAAAGCTGCAAGCTAAAAAGCAAGTATCCGGGAGCAACAAAGATATATACAATAGTAGAAAAAAAAATATCATTCCGATATCAATCGTGATATCGAGAGCTTCGCAACTTTCATTCGGATCGGCTCGAATTGAATGCGTACGTAATTGCGTTTACGAAAAAACATGGTGGATTCGATACGTATCGAATGTTTTTAATCTGGTTGCTGGTTTATTATTTCAATAACGTTTTATAAAGAAAGGTATTTTCCTCGAAAACGGCTAATTTTATCAAAACAAATGTATGTTACGTTATTTAAAGAGGAATGACCAGAGTATTTAAAAAATCAGTTTTAAGCTCTGTAAAACGACACCTGTCAAAATTTTGGCCCAACGACTGTGGCGGCAAGTCCGTTCCTGACTTCCCTGACGATATAAAACATCTAATGTAGTATGGTTTAATCGTTTACTGAGTCTGTATGCTTAAAATGTTAAAATTTCATTAAATTATACATTTCGGTTTAAAAGTTAGAGCCGAAAAGGGAAGTCGCTGGGTATCCCTTTGGGGCTTTGTATCTCCGTTAAGTTTCTATTACAAACTAGGTTTATTTTGACCTTCCCTTTATACGCTCCCGAGAGTATGCCATATACTTACCGGATACCCTGTATATAACAGGCAAAATGTATAACTAAATGTATTCAAACTTAAATATAAAAGTGATCACTGTTTTTGTTTAACATCTAATATAAATTTTATGTCACAGCGCTGTGAGGCCTATTACAAACCAAAACTAATAATAATAATAAATTAATTATTCCTGCAATGAGCCTAAGCTGTGTCATTAATAGTCAACATACAAATTTTGCTTTAAATTTGTTAACGTATAGCATTTTGTTTGGATTCAATTCAAGCCCATTCAACTTGCACCATCTTTGATACCTAGTGAAGTCACCCTGAAGGCAGACACGATCTGCTGGGGAGATAAATCTATAACTCTTTAGATCGTCTGCAAAGAGTAAACAGTATATTCTGAAACATTAACTAAAAATGGGTTTAAAAGGAGTGGTCCACAGTGTGAGCTCTGAGACATGTCACAAGATACATAATTATTGATACGGACCAGCTGTATCCTTCCAAAGACGAAGCCTTTAGGCCACTTTAAAACTTAAATGTTAAACTCAAATACCTTGAGCCTTCCAAACAAATTATGATTGACCCTGTTAAATTCTTTAGAAAAGTATAAGTGTTTTTAATCTTTCCCATAATTTTGTCAAATATATTCACTTTCATATACTTGTTTTAATATGAAGGGTCTTCTGGGATAATGGCATATAAAGGTTTTATTAAATGTTTGTAACCTAAATATGAGGTTGTAAAAAACACATACCATAGAGACCTGACGTTTAAGATCTAATAAGAAAATGTTTTTAGGGTGAGTGTTTTTGCGTTACGTTGTCTCATATCGCGACATTCTCAAATTAGCCAATATGTCTTTGCGTTAATTTAGATTGTTCGAGCATTGACTTTTTGGGTTAGAGCAGCAAAGTTATCGTTTATATTTCGGTCACAAATCTTATTATTAAATTTAAATTTACGCGTAACAATAAGACTAAAATTTTTTACACGAAATTTTCATTATACTTCTCGAATATTCCAATCTCGAGACAAAAAGTACGTGTCTGAGCATTAGCTGAGTGAAGAGGGAGATTTCTCTTAATGAAGTGTCGGAGAAAAATTCGCTTTTTCGGAAAGATTATTGAAAGACCGTAGTTTTATTATTAGATACAGACACAGGGTCGGCTTAGAATTTAATTTGATATCTAAGAAGCAACGCCTATATATTTATAATTTTTCTTAACTTAGTAAGGAAGAAGGTGATCCTTAAATATACCTACTTGAACCAAACTTCTCGTTAGATAGTTCGGGACGTTTTTTCACCTATTTGTAAACATTTGTCGTTCGCAGACATTCTGATCAATTTGAATAATTATGTAAAATTGCTTTTTCTTTTATCGAGTTACGAAACGTGTTAACATGGTACAGGGTAGTAACAAGAGTAACTGATAAAGGTATTTTGAAGTCTTAGTAAGTATCTCGGGCCAATTTGTGTAGTTTTTTGATTGATGTTCTACAACAAGAATTACGGAAATTTTTCTAAAAAATAGGTCTTCTGATATAAATCATGAAATGTGTTTATTCAAGCTTACCACAATTTTAGTAGAAGTACAATCTATGGTCTTTTCTCGAAAGAAAATTTGGATGAGAGCTGCTTAAGAATATACAGGTGGTGTCAAATTATGGGTAATTTTCCTTAAGTGTAACAATTAAGGTTGGTAAAGAAAAAAAAATCATTTTTGTATATTATAATATGCAATACCATTATAGAATTTCAACGTATTTTTTTTAGAACCTGGACTTTCATTAAAAGCGCACTTATTCTTGATTCGATAATGTTTCTTGGGATACCCAGTATAGTTTTAAGCCCCCTTCGTCACATAATTACAAAATAATAATTAAGAAAATGTAAATAAATTAATTGATGAAATCGCTATTTGATAGCTGACTGCTAAAAGAAGCCATACAGCATATGCTGACGTACTTACTCATAATAATTATAGTAATGCCTTTATTTAGAATGTTAGAGAATAATGATACCTAGCTGTAGTGTGGGGCGGTAATCAACTATTGCTGCTTATACAACTACCCTAGTTGAATGATATGCATAGAAAAAATATTAGCAATAAAACAGAATTCAAAAATCAATAAACAAAAAAATGGCAAATAAAAAAGTGATAAAAATACATTGGTACAAGAAAAAAGAAGAATTAAATTACAAATTATTAACATGAGTTTCTGTAACAAAAAAGAAAGAAGTTAAGAGAATCTCTATAAAAAAAATACAAAAAGCAAAAGTGTTAAGAGTGAAGCTAGCAGATAACTATTACTTTGTTCTTAGTGCGGGCTGCGACCCGAAAACCAGAAATTCTTCTACAAAATGATCCAGTGCTGGACGCCCTTCTAACATCACCAAGTAAAGTGTTAAATGCATGCCGTATAGCTCAATGATCGCTGACTAATAGCGTGTGTATGCCTGGGAACATCATATTAGTCACGCTGTCTTGTTTGGACACTATGACCATGATTAACTAATTAACCTATCAAACAGATATTTAGGAATTTGGGTAGTTTTAATTTCATACACAAAATGTAAAAGATGAAGAATTTATAGTCAATCCAAGATTTTTGAATTTATTAGAAGGCTTTAAGACAGTTCCATTAACAGTAAATTGAAATAGTGGATCCCAACTATAATTGATTTGGACCTACCAAAAACCACCAACTGAGTTTTTTCTCCTTCAAAACCAATTTATGCATATGCCGTGGAGATGCTTCAGATGGTTTTAAGGCCCTGGTTAATTTTTTGAATCAAAGGGGCTATATCAGAGGGGAAAAATGAGAAGAACATTTGAGTCTCATCAGTATACCTATGAGAGTTGCAGTAATAAACAAATTTAGAAAAAGCTGACATATAAATAGAGAAATTTAAAACCCCAAAATACTTCCCTTCGCAACTCCCATGCCAATAGTAGAATATTTAGAATAGTTGTTGCATCCCTGCATTTTTGTTGTTTAGAAAATCTTAAGAATGCATTACTAGTCGTATCGAATATATTTTAAAATAAACAAAAACTTAAGGTACATCGTAAGCCTTTTCTCTTGAGTTCTAATTTAAATTTCTATTATTCTTATTAAAGAACCCTTTATTTAACAGTTTATTTTATTTATATCTAAAAACCCCCATCAGTTTTCCGTTAACGAAAATTGGTGAGAGGCGTAGATAATAACTTGAAACTTTAATGCTTTCCACAAAAGGACGCTTCCCCGGTTCCTTTATCTTATTAAACAAAAGTTACCATTTTTGACGAACACCAGATTTTCCTGAATTCACGTGTTTTTGCTTCTTTCTAGAAAAGGGGGGACAGATGTCATTTAAGTTTCGGGAAAGCAAAGTTAAAAAGAATTAGGAAACTCTTAAAGAAATTAGGGTTGTCACCTTATTTCCATTTTAATAAGAACGACGTAAAGCGATTTAATATATTAGAATATGTCTGGTATTTTGGGGAATAATGGAAAAAGGCTAAATTAATAGGGTGGAAAGTATCTTTTTTTTACATTTGACGTGACCGTATTAAAATTTTTATTCAACAATTAATTTATTTTTATAGTTAAGTTAAGATTTTATATGAAAGCAACGAGAAAAGAGTTAAAATTGTCCTGGGGGCGCAGGACAATAGTAGTATACCCCGAAAATGAAAGTATCTATACAAGTTTTTAGAATCAATAAATTATAAACTTTTCTTTTTACTAGTACTATGAATTATGAAAATGAAAATATCAAACGGAAGGTGAAATTATTTGGCATTTTGTCCTTGCTGACCTCTGATTTTTAAAAACGTTTTGCTCATATTCCTATGCCCTGAGGTTTTTTTCTATAGGGTGTTATTAAAAACTTGGCAATTTTTCGCCCTCTGTTAGTCTATAAGAACTAACTTAAACTTTAGAAGTGGCACGCAGAAGAATGCAAGGGTAGGTGCCGGAAATACGTTATTTTATCACCATGCATATTTTTTTACAAATACTAATAGTAATAATGTCGTTTGCAGATAGTAATATATCTTGAAACTACACAACACCTATCAAAGTTTTTCTTAAAAAATCCTAGAGGTAAAAGATCTATGTTTTACTCTATATTCTTAGAAAGAAAGAAGAACTCGTTATCAGAAAAAACAATTGAACATCAAAGATGTAATATTTCTGCATTACTATAATTTTTTTTTTAAATTAAACACTCTGTGTTTAAAGCGCATATTTCTCTGATTCCACAAATATGCACTTTGCGTATAGTATAATATAATAGAAAAAATAGGAGAGTTGCAAAAACGAACTCATTGATAAATAACTTCTTTACATGTGCTCAATATGACCCCTATCCCTATTAATGCACTCTCTACAATCATCTTAATTTTATTAATAGCATTAACAACCCAACAATCATATTAAGTAATGTAGACCAGAACGGAAGGAAAATAATCCTAAATTGGCAAATATTTGTTTATTTTCGCCTTGAATGTTTTCTTAAAAGTCACAAAAGATTCGAACTCTAAGATCTAAGTCAAAATTTGTATATCTACAACTTAAATAATTTATTATAGGGAATTCTACTTTTAGTTTAATTTATCTAGTTAAAAATTACAAATAAATTACCTCTTTGAGACATTAAAAATATTTAATCCTAATAAGGAATATGAGTAAGTCATAATTTACTTAATTGTTACTTAATATATGTATTCATAATTAAGGCATTTTTTTGCTATTACGCCAGGTAAACATTACCTAATTATTGCCTAAAAAAAGTCCAAATAATTTACTGACCATGTAGTTTTAGAAACAAGTAATATTTTGGATAATTTTGCCATATAAATAGTTCCCAAAGTTATAGACCTTTTGTGGTTAAAAATTGAGCTACTTCATAACTTTCTGATTAACCTCAAAGGCTAACATTGCTTGTATAATTAACCTGTTAGAAAAGTTGTCCTGATTGAGGTCGTAGTTTACATACTACAAATTCCCTTCAAGTTACATGTTCTCTTTATGTATCTTTAACGACATTTGTTTATGTTTTCAGTTGTGTCTGTATTTTCTTTCTAACCATAAAGGACGTAGCGGGGTAACATTTGCAATGCCAAAACAAAATTAGAATAGTAAGAAAATAAAAGCATACAGACATACTACACAATATTACAGGATCATCAACAAAAATCATATTAACGCGAGTTGCAGCAATGATTTTCAGCCTGAAATTACATTAATAAGTTCCTTAGACACGGCTATCCCTAAGGAGTGTGAAATAGGGTCAAAAGTAGAAGACGACCAAGACGAATTTATTTCTTTAGATCCAAAATGTGTCAGTTGTCAAAGTCCGCGGTGCCAATTGTAATGTTAAAACGGAATCAAATCGTTTAACGATCAAAATATTATTAGAGAGAGACAGTGAAAACGTATCAGGTTCATATCAGACAAAGGCTGCAATGGTTCACACTACGCCGGACGATACTACACTATTCGAAATTTAAAACGAATAGATCGGTTCCGGTATTGGGTAGCGCGGATCCTACAAATTGCCCTAAATTTAACTTTGACTGATAACTAGAAATGTCTTATTTAGGGACGATTTAACTTTAAATTCGATAAATGATTGCCAATTTAACCTCGGACCAGGTAAACATGTTCTCAAAGTTAATAACAAAGGGAAAAAGGTTAAAAATATAAAAACAGGCATATTTAATAATCATTAGTTTTTCTGTTTATCGACAACTATAGGAAAACAACAATTAAAATTTTAAGAATTACATAAGGTGAGTGGAAAATCCATTAGACTACGATATCTTTCGTCAACGAAAGTTTTTTTAAAACATTCTATCCATTTTATAATTTATTTTGTTCTGTTGGAAGTGTTGGCATAAGTTGGTTGTCTTTTCTTTCTAACGCCAGATATAATATGTTTTCTCTGTATTTTTGTCTAGTGTCTTATTGCTCCTATTTAGGTTCTATTCAGGTCAAAAGGTTGGTCTCACTTTCCACATTTAGACGTAAAATAGGTCTATATTTATTTCACTTCGTTTTAACTTATTGGACAGAAAAACCCTTTCAACCTATTTTCGACCTTCAAATTACTTTAGTTTCTTTCACCACATTGGGCAATAGGAAAACAAATGTAGGTAAATTATCCCTATATATAATTGATCATGCAAAATATTTGATCCGTTTAGAGGTCGAATAAAGGTAAATTTAACTTAAAATGTTTGTTGGGGATAACCCTACTGTGATTTTTATTTGTATCATGAATGTAAAGCAGAAATTTTCTCGCATTTCTTCAATATTTTCATTACGATGCAATGTTCATAAACTCTATTTTTCAAAAAGCACCACAAAAATGAATCAAGGGGCGTGAAATCTGGGCTGCTTGGAGGCCTTCGAATGGGTTCATTTCGACCAATCCATGTTTCATACTTTTCATGCGTAAATAGTTCACTGCAGGCAAAACTTCTCCTCCAAACTCCATCCTGATGCCAGATAAGTTCTCGATATTGCCGTAGTTAGTTTTCAATTAAACGCTTAACTTCATTTGTCAATATATTAAAAGAAATCCTTCGCCAGTCAAGTTCCCATCACAAATATTTGAGCCAATTAATTAATTATTTAAGATGCCACACCACACCTATTGGTGATCTTCGTACTTTATTGAAAGCCTGGGGGTTCTGGATAGCCCAAAACGGAACGGTTTTTCAATTAAAAACGCATGAGGTAGGGAAGGTGTTCTCGCTAGACGACAATATTTTCCTAAGAACATGTTGTCTTCCTTCTTATGAGCCTCTGTTTTTCCACAGGCAACATTTTATATGGACGATAATTATTATTTTTTAATGTCTGTATATGTAGAATTCTTTTTGCAGATCTTACGAAATAAGTTTGCGTCTGCTGCCGATATATGTGGGGATTTTTAAAAAGAAATAACCTTATTTCTAAGACTTCTAATGAAATATACTACCTATATCTTACCTACCTTCAAAATATTACAAAATGTTTAATTCTTCCTCTTTGTTAAGTTTCACAGTTCTCTTTTTCCTTTTAAGATCTTTCCGTTCCCAAAATGCATTGTTATTATTTTTGTAAAATAAACGAAGAATAGGTGTCACACTTTTCCGTAACCGTGTATATGATAATATGAATGAGTGAAAATATTGACAAGCAACACTGAATTTATTTATTTTCAAAATCAAGACGTCTTATCCAAACATAGACAAACTTAATATTTTTGGAATCAGAGAAATGTGCTTTTAAACATGTCAATCCGCATAGAGGGTATTTTATTTTTAAAAAATATAGTAGGTAATGCAGAAATATTACATTTCCGATGTTTAATTATTATTTCTGATAACGAAATCTAAAAATATAGAGTAAAACATAAATCTTTTGCCTCTAGAATATTTAGCAATTCGTCAAATAACTGCTGCAAGTCAGGTGTGTATAAAAACCATAGGAGGACTTATCTTAATAAGTAGATCCACATATACTCCGACAGCCAAGCAGCCCTTAGAGCGCTAACATGCAATAAGGTGACATCAAAACTGGTATGGGAATACCAAGAGGAACTCGTGGCCCTGGCAAAAGCCAACAAAGTAATACTACAATGGGTACCAGGACATGAAGGTATTACAGGAAACAAAAAGGCGGATGCACTTGCAAGAAAGGGGTCGGAAAAAACATTCATTAATCCAGAACCGGCACTCGGAGTTCCAACAGTACGAGATGTCATAAAACGATGGACAAGGAATCAACACAAAATGTACTGAAACAACAGTCAGGGATTAAACCATAGCAAATCTTTCATTGGGGACCCAGACCCGAAACTAACAAAATAGCTCCTTCCGATGAGCAGAAATCAGCTGAGAATTACCACAGGAATTCTGACAGGACATATGACCGTCAAGAAACACCTGCACCGTATGCAACTGTACAACGGAGACCTAAGCTGCAGGTTATGCGGGCGAGAAAGTGAGTACAGCATATTATTTACCACTGTGAGTCATTGGATCGGAAAAGGCAACAGATACTCGGGCAACCTAGACTAGAATCAGAGGATATTCCGACACTCTTCTTAGTTGACCTACACAAACTAGTGCAAAGAACTGGAATCAATGAGTGGGTGTACGAACAAACTAGGGTGAGCACAATGGGCTAAACCTGGCCGAAGTGCATCCGGCACTTGGACGGACCCTTGGAGAAGAAAAAAAAGTCAGGTGTCAATATATGAGTAATGACCATGTATGAAACTATGAACTATCGCGTTATCTGTATGTACTATCGTTTTAAAATGTTTAAATTTGTAACTCTCATAACGCTGTTACTTTGGTCCTAGGATTCTTTGTGATACAGCGTTTTTATTAAAGGTTGGGCAATTCCTACCCTGTCGCAAACTTCCTTTACACCAAATTTGTGACCCAAATTATATTACTTTTGAAATCAGAGCTGTCCGCCGTACGATTTAGGAATATTAAAATGTCATCGAATGCCGAACTTGGACGAATTCCTTGAAAATATTATTCAAATTGTTGGAAAACAAAAAAGGGAATATGGCAAGCAAAATGTGAAAATTTTTACGTACTTTTAAATGGAAAATATTCTTAATTATGGATTATTTAAAGGAAAACGAATCAAAATTCCCTTTCATTCGTATACCGAAATACCCCCGTTAATGTTTTTGTACCGAAAATTGCCGAAAGGCATGACAACATAAAAGTTTGATGCTTTCAACAAAAGGGTACCCCAGTTCCTTTTTCTTTTCAAACAAAAGTTCAAATTTTCGACGAATTTTAGACTTTAGTCGATTCGCGTGTTTTTGCGTAGTGAAAGGAAACCGATAATATCCGAGTTTGAAAAGAGAGAGATAATAAAAGGGAAATTTAATTATTAAAAAAGGAAATTTACAATGTTGCCTTTTTCAATAGTTGTTAATCATGAAAATTTGATTTTACAAATCAGCAATGGAAGTCGTTGCCGTCCCACGGCGTTATGAACTTTTCGTCTTAAGAATAAAAAAAAGGAAACAAATAATTTTTCCGATATTTAATATGAATTTAGCTTTAATCAATTACCTATATTATAAATCGCCCATTATCAGTTTAAACATTTTCTTTTCTTATAGGAATGAATGAAACTTTTCCTTAAAATGCAAATTTGACCTCAGAAAGGTTTAAATGGATTAAATTCGTTTTTTTCCAAAGACATAATAATATGTACAAGTGTCTGATTATTGCGACGAAGTCCAATATCTTCCTTGTTGCTACAAATATCAAAAATTATTATAAGGGTTCTAGGACAAACAAAAGTGCACATTTTAAAAATATTTTTGGATATACAGGATGCGCCAAAAATGTGGGGCATCATAAAAGTAATTTTTTTAAATAGAACCACCCATTTATTTTTAGCTCATCAAAATCAGCATAAAATTTTTCATATGATACACCATCTTTTTTTTAGGTATTTATACGATATTGCCAGATAATTCAATTTTTCCTAAAATTTTCTTGGAGAACACCATATAGAAAAAGTAATTTTAAAATATTACTAACCTTACAGCTATCTGCAAATATTCTGTTGAAACACAACATCAATATCTTATACAGGGTGTTTTTTAAATCAGTACAAATGTAGTAATCTAGTATTCTTTAAATAATTATTACTCTATTTTTCCAAGTGGATTCCCCTGCCTTGGAAGGCAAATATGTGGCAAATATACACGGATTCAATTTAAAACAATATGCCTACGACTTGTCTAGTTGTCGGCTGTTAAAGTCGCTCTTATAGGATCTAAAACTATAAGTTTCTAACACGTCGTGAGTGATTTATCCAGAAAGACACCATATTAAAAAATCAGAGTTTGCAGGCAACATTTTATAACAGGTAATTGCAGTTGGCACCAATAATTTTAATTTATAATAATGCAATGTTTGAAACTTTAGGAAATCCTGCTAGCGATTACGTTCCTTTAAAATTATAAGATATACATTTACATCCAGTCAGGAGGAATTACTACACATCAAGGTTAATTAAGGTGCCACGAGGCTAGCACCATGGAAGTTTATTTAATTTTCATATAATTCTGTACTCTCCTTAAATACCTTAAATTTATAATAAAAAAAAATAATTCAGAAAATGAGTGCATCCCTATAACAAACTGCTTGAAACTCGATATCATGGCTTCTACTGTGTTTATTGGGTATCTAAAAAAAGCGCTTGCCATTCGTGATCGTTTCCCGTGTGAGGCGCTCGATCTGGGATTGGCCAGTGCGAATATTTCTAGACTTATTGATGCCGTTGCTGTTAAGTTGTCGTCTGAGAGGAGCACGCTTTATATTCTGCTATTTTACATACCTCCGCGGTTAAGCGTCGAGGAATATCAAACGTTTCTAGAGCATCTGTCATCCTTAGAATTCCTAAATAGATCTGATGTGCTCATTCTAGGTGATTTCAATATACCCAATTATGCGGACTTTTTTTTAAGAGATGGGAGGCCAGACAATTATGTAACTGCCCTACTTAATTTTTTAAATATAACAGGATTGCACCAGCATAACTCAATCATTAACACTGATAACAGACTGCTGGATCTCATAATTTTTAACCGGCATTGCGATGTCAGTAACTCAGAAGTGCTCCTAACCCGAGTTGATGAATACCATCCCGCGTTATCTGTTTCATTTTCATACAATAATAGTATTAACCTAAATCGTCATATTCCTAACCGACGAACAGGGCAATATAATTTCAGAAAGGCTGACTTTACCTCTATGTATAATATGTTTCTTAACTTAGATTGGACGTTTCTTGACCTGTCGGACAACTTAGAGGAATGTTGCAGAATGCTTTATGATAAGATCTACACTGTTTTTGATGCTTGTGTGCCGAGGTTTGGATTATCCAATCGTCGCAGTTACCCGCCTTGGTTCACTGCTAACATCAAGTGTAATATTCGACTTAAAGCCATACATTGGCGGAAATATAAGCGTACTGGAAACAGATCTGATTATGACAACTTTTCTGCATTAAGGCGCGAAGTAAAGGCTGAAATTGATAACTGTCTTAGGCATTACATGCGGCAGATCGAAAGCTGTGTTAATGTCGACCCTAATAAATTTTGGTCTTTTATAAGCTCTAAAAGAGGATCAAATTCTATTGCTCGCAATATGCATCTTGATGACACTACTTTTTCCAGTGCTGATGATATTGTCAACGCTTTTGCCGATTTTTTTAGCGGTTCTTATCTAACAGCGTCTAATTCAACCGCAAACTCTGATCAGTTGTCAAGTTTGAATATAAATATTGCCAGTTTCAGTAGGGAGGATGTCTTTAATGCAATTAAGCAGATTAAACCTAAATTAACTACAGGACCAGACAGCATTCCAGCGTTTATTGTCAGAGACTGTGCTGGTGTCTTTGCCCATCCTCTGTCCGTATTGTTTAATAAATGTCTCGACGTCGGCATGATGCCAAATATTTGGAAATCTTCTAAGGTGTGCCCTGTTTTTAAGAAGGGTGACAGATTGGATATATCTAATTATAGACCGATATCAATAATTTGTAACTTCTCCAAGGTTTTTGAAATTTTATTACATAATATCATTTTCTCTAGGGTTAAGAACGTTATTATTCCGGAGCAACATGGATTTGTTAAGGGTCGTTCAACCATTACAAACCTAGTGTGCATTACCCAATGTTTGACTGAAGGTATTGATCGGCGTAAGCAGACAGACGTGATTTATACGGACTTCTCCAAAGCCTTTGATCGGCTTGACCACGCCATTTTACTGCAGAAATTGAGGTACTTCGGATTCTCCGATCAGTTGATGTTATTCTTCGATTCCTATTTAAAGAATAGGAGTCAGTTCGTGGCTTATGGCGGGGTCAGATCGACGGAGTATTTTGCCACATCTGGAGTTCCCCAGGGTTCCATCCTTGGTCCGTTGCTATTTACGCTGTTTATTAATGATATTGTTGATGATCTCTCAGTCCGCTGTTTGCTCTATGCTGATGACCTAAAATTATTTTCAACAATTTCTAGTGATGGTGATTGCTTGGATCTGCAACATAACTTGGATATTTTGAATGATTGGTGTGTAAAGAATAGATTGAACTTAAACGTTTCGAAATGTAATATTATGACCTACACTAATAAAAACACGATCATTCATTTCAACTATAACATAAATGGCGTCAATCTGCAACGACCTGAGGTGTTCAAAGATCTGGGAGTAACTTTTGATAAGGGACTGTCCTTTGTTCCTCATATCGAAGACACTGTGTCTGCCTCGTATAAATTACTTGGTTTTGTCTTGAGGGCCACAAGGGAGTTTCAGAGTGAGGTTCCGTTAAAAACTTTATTTTTCTCTTTTGTTGTATCTAAATTGGAATACGCATCGGTGGTTTGGTCTCCCTATTATAAAGCACATATAGATAATATTGAATCCGTTCAGAGACGATTCGCGAAGGCTTTGTGGTTCAGATCGGATGGGGTCTACCCCTTTAGGGGCTTTCCACACGATCAACTGTTGCAGAGGTTTTTGCTCGTCAACCTGTCTGACAGGCGCAGATGTTTCGGCCAGTTGTTTTTATATAAGTTAATTAATAATCGACTAATCTGTGAAGAGCTACTACACAGACTAAACTTTAGAATTCCATCCCTGAACTCGCGGTATGCTGATACATTTTACCTACCTAACTTTCGAACAAATGTATTTAAATATGCGCCTCTCAATAGAATCTGTAGCTTGTACAATGAAAACATCACAACGTATAATATTTTCAACTGCAGCCCGGCCACGATCAAGAATCATTTTTACAGCCACCCTGTGTAGGTCTTCTGCCGCCATTTTTCTTTTTCTTTTTTGTTGATTGTTATTTCTATGTTACCTATTATTAACTTTATTGACATGTATATTGTGTAATGTAAGAATTTAGGTTAAATACATTAGTTATTAAGTTTATAATATTAAATTGTTTTGTACCTGTTTTGTAACTGGGAAACTGTAAAACAGTGTATTGAAATAAAATAAAAATAAAATAAAATAAAATTAAATTAATTTATAAATAATAAAACAAAGTTTACGCTGATTTACTAAAACTATATGATTTGAACTACAAAATAGCCCCCGCTTCTCTAGCAAGTACACTCATAATTTGATTCATTCATTAATACAAATACAATCTGCTCCACTAGTTTAATGTAAAATTTTTTAAGCCATACATGTTTCGGAGGCATAAACCTCCGTCATCAGTGGGATTAAATTAAGTCAAGTTGAAGAGAAAAGGACCAGAAACATTGTGAGAACTAGTGTCGTAGTGTTTCTGGTCCTTTTCTCTTCAACTTGACTTAATTTAATCCCACTGATGATGGAGGTTTATGCCTACGAAACATGTATGGCTTAAGAAATTTTACATTAAACTAGTGGAGCAGATTGTGTGTTTTACTTTACGTTAAAATATCACTCCACTGAGAGATGGACTTCTTCCATAAAATCATTCATAAATGTCACCAACACCAAAGGTACATTTTCAACAGTTGAGGCTAATATTTTGGAAGCGAAAGGCTCCACAATTCTGATTAGAGCAGAGCTGTGACCAAGCTCTTCCACTATCTTTAACATACCATCTATTTCTACACTAGACATCGCTGGAATTTCTTTTACTTCTTATATAGTGGTCTTTTCAAAGTCCATGCCACTAGCTGGAACAATAGAAGCATTCACCGGGGATGGTCTTGACCAGGCCGACTCTATGTCAGTACAAGTTGTAACTTCCCTAATTTGGTGGGCATACAATGCAGCCAATAGTATAGCTCTAACATGACAACAAATTTCACTGTTTCCCGCCATGAACAGTGAGCCGTACATATACTTTTATCCCTTGAAATAATTTTATTGTCCACACATCTAAAGGTTTTAAATTAGCTCTCTGGGAATATTTTACCTAGAATAAGGCCTTTATTAAATAGTCAGTCAAAAAGTCAGAAAATAAAATGGCATACCTTTCCAACCAAAGTAAAGAAAACCTGAACTATTATTGACTTAAATTTGGACATTGAGTTAGATCTTTATCTTTTACTCCTCTTCTTTATCGTACTTCTGTTCAGAACAACTTCTTGGATGGGTTTGGGTGCTGACAATTTTATTGTTTTTGCTGCTTTGTTGATGCTAATATGGTAATGCTTTTCTTATTTTCCTAATATTTTTATAATTTTCTAGTGCAGCTTGTTTTTCTTAAGGTGGAAGCCAGTCGCGTGGAAGTCTATATGTAGCTTGGTGTGGTGCGTGAGTGTGTGACTGAGTAGTGAGTACATTGTTCGAAACGTCCGCCCGTGCGTAATATTTTGTAATTATATTGTCAAGAAATTCGTCTAATGTCTCCATGTACATGTCATTGTATAGTACTCTTGTAGGTGTATGTCTAAGTGCATTTGTAATGATTCGTAGTATTTTGTTTTGAAAGATTTGAAGTTTTTTGTACTTTGTCTTATTTATGGTACACCATGTTGGTATACCATAACTCAGTACTGGCGGTAATAATACTTTGTAAATATTCGTCTTTGTCCTATTGTCTAACGTACTTTGGCGGTTAATAAGTGGGTAAAGCGCGCAAAGTTGTGTTTGTGCGCACGCCAAACGGTAATCCGCATTTGCGTTCCAGGCCATCTTTTTATCAAAGACAAGCCCCAAGTATTTAACCGTGTTTTTCCGCGGTATCTGTTTGTTATTGACTTTGACTCTGCTTTCCGGTATAGTCTTATTCTTGACTTTGAGAAAAAAATGGCCTGTGTCTTATCCTCATTCAGGCAAATTTTCTAGTCACTAAGCCATTTTTGAAGAAGATTTATATGGCGTTGCAAACATGAGATCACTAACCACCGTTGAAAAGCGGCCATTAAAGTATTTCAGGACATTTGATGCCAGTCTATTCATCTGGCGCACCGTGCAATGAGCAGTTCAAACCCGAACTGCTCTGGTGGTAAAACGTCGTTGTCGTATACAAAATCGTTAATTCGATACAGTATAAGTTTTTCAACTAGTTTGCCCAGACACGACAAAAGACTGATGGGTCTATAGCTGGCAGCTAATGTTAAATCCTGAGTATAGGCTTAGGTATTAATATTACCTTAACAGAAGAAAACACATATTGAACAACAATAACTTAATAAACTACACAAAACCAAAATCGCTGTTTACACGAATAAACACGTCAAACTGACAATGAGGTATAGGGAGGCATTAGTTCTACAATGTTTTGGAATTATACAGGTTATCTCAAATAGTTTTTGTTCATCAAGCATACATTTTTTTAGACTAAAACACCCTGTATATTATAATATTTTTGAATTTGTTGATCAATTCTATGAATATATAAAAAAAATATCCTATGTTAAAATCAATCGATTTTTCAAAAATGTGTTGTTTTGCAGAGACACAGACTTACTTAAAATACAAAAATATCCTAGATAGGATGCTCTTAAAACTGCATTCTAAATGTAACAATTTTTAAAATCCCAAACTGACTCCCTACACAAAAATAAAGGTTAGTTTTTCTGACGCTTGCCGTCGACGGCCAAATTGGAAGCACGTTGTGATTCCAATATGACCGTGGTGGGCAAATATCACGTGGTTTGGATTGCCTAATTGTTTATTAGGACATACTTATTGGTTCTTGGTGAAATAAAGCTTATGGTAGTGTTTATTTATTAATATAACAACCTTTATTTGGAAACTCATCGTTTAAATGTTCATGGATTACCATCGTATGGTGGATTGGAGCTCCATCACGTAAATACCACATTATTTTTTCCACAAACTGTGGTAAATCATTTAATAGGTATCATGTATGTAATTCAAGCGCAAAGTGATACATTGTCGCCTTGAGTGAGAAGTTTGACGCGCGAAGCGCGGCTATCTCGCGAGAAAATAATAGCTATTTTTTAAACACCATAAACTTGTTATATAAAATATGTCAGAACTAAATTCAATATGACAGTACGAATTGTTCATTTTTTCTCAACTTATGGCATGGAAAGTGCCGATATTTTTACATTTTTTAAATAAAACATGAAATATAAAAAGAGCGTTGGGTTTTAGAGCATCTATTGGACATTTAAAAAGGTTGAAATTAACTGTAAAGTGACGCAGAAATATACAGGGGGGTCCAATTGAAAAAATAGAGTAATATTTATTTAAAGATTGCTACATTTGTACAGATTTAAAAACTCTCTGTATAAGATATTGATGTTGTGTTTGAATTGAATATGTTGGTTTACATTAGCAATATTTTAAAAGTATTTTTTCGATGTGATATTTTCCGAGAACATTTTAGGAAAAATTGAATAATCCGACAACGCCATATAAATTGCCAGAAAAAAAATAGTGAATCATATGTAAAGTTTTATTTAAATGATGAGCTAAAAAGAAATGGGTGGTACCACTAAAAAAAATTACTTTTATGTTTCCCCGCTTTTTTGACCCATCCTGTATATCCATATTTATAAAATGTGCACGTTTGTCTATTCTAGAACCTTTGTATTTAATAATTTTCGATATCTCGATATTAGACTTCCTCGCATGTGTTTTACCAGCAACGTATTTGCCGAAACAATGTTGTATTTAAAAAAAAAAAATTAAGTAAATAAGCTAGTAATATACCCATATTTATCTTACCGAAAATTTGGACAGATAGACAAATGTATTGCGTTTATGGCTCGACAGGACGTGGATGCATCACACTGCCGAAACAGGAGGAAAACTAAGTAAAACACTGACGCCACAACACATTCTCTTAAATTGCTTCAAATTTGTGTGCGTATTTTTCCCTTTCAGTTCTAGCGTAAACACATTTCTGTAAGATTGATATTTTGTCGTTTCTCCAAATGGGACGTATCATTAAAAGGACTAAAAATATTAGGGCAAAAATAAAAATGTGCAACTTGTTATAAAAAAAGCTCTTCAATTAGGTTTTAAGTCAACTATAGACATAAAACATCTCTTTGCATTTTCTGAAGCAAGGTATAAACTTTCGACTTTTTTAGTCTTTGTTGATTAGATTTAATATTGGAGACCAAAATTAAGGCACAGCGATAAATTTTTTCTTTAAATAATCATTATTTTTGAAATAAAAGACATGCTATACAATATGCTATAGCCCTTAGTTTTAAGTATCAATATTGATTTTCTATTTACTTGGTTTTCCAAGAGAGTCCGGAAAGTTTATCAGTAAATTATAAAGAAACCGTTGATGCAGAGAAGCCAGGAAAATCCAACTGTACAATATTTTTCTCGTAAAGCTCAAAAATGTATTATATAAGTAGGAACAATTACACAATGTGACAATTACGAACTAGAAAGTATAGCCTCTGGCTGTTTATTAGCCAAAGTGATTCTGCTGGTTAAATAAAAAGTCGTATTAATGAGCACTTATTCTGGTATGGTTTTTGAAAAACTTTCTTAATAACACACTTCCATGTCGTATTTAATCTCTACGTAAAAAAATGTAACCAATTTAGAAAGTAATGTGATAAATAAAGTTACTTAACAAAGCTTCCAACAACTTCAATATCACGAGGAAAAAAGAAAAGGTTGAAAAGTAATAGATCAGTCAATAGTAGTCATTTGTTTTAATACAAATATTATTTTGTATCAAATCAATTACTTTTCTTCTTCTATGATGCCGGCTCTCATCGGAGGTTGTATATTATTAAGGCTGTTCGGGTCTCTGACACTACGACTCAAAATAGTTGCTAGGAGGTTACGGTAGATCTGTTATATCCTAAAAAATTACCTGGTTGGTGTATAATTATACACTCCACGACAACAAATTCCCGATCTTGGTCAAATTTTTAGCAAGGTGTCTCCAAATATTAGCCTGAATTTTAGTTTTCAAAAAGTACTGATGTTTTGATTATCATACAGATACAAAAAACAGTTACTATTTTAGCCCTTTAGCTTTATTAACGTCTGGTGGAAAAATTGATCGGTCAAATTTAGCTTTATTATGTTTTGTTTTAAAGTGAGATCTTTTCCCAACACATTGTTTTTAGTTCACGTTATTGTCTGTTTTTAGAACAAGACAAATCTTTAAAAAAGTTGTGAAGTTTTTTAATTTTTAGAAGATCACATTATTTCATTCGAGTAGCATAAACAAATATCGAAAATGTAATGACACTGCTCGTTAAGCCAATTTTCTTTGAACAAAATTAGATTGGCCAAAGAAAATTGGCTTAACGAGCAGTGTAGCGAAATCGAAGATCTGGAGGCTAAATATGACACTTTTAATATGCACGCAAGAAAATTAAGGAAGCTGCTGGTGTATATGTACCTCGTCGAACGGGATTCTCTTGGACAGCGAAGATAAAATAATTCTGGACGTCAACGGAAAAGTCTAACAACGAAAAACTTTTCCAAGACGAGAGATCAGACATCCCCGAACAATATACACGGGAAGGCCTAGATATAACTAAAGAAGAAGTATAACATGCAATCTCGAAATCAAACAATAGAAAAGCTGAGGTCCAGATGGAATCTACTCGGAAGTCTTGAAGAACGAGGAGTCACTGAGCGTCATAGTGAAGCTTTTCAATATGGTCTACCGATCGGGCGTCATTCCTTCCGATCGGCTTCAATCAACATTTGTAACGCTTTTAAAAGGGAGCTCAGCAAAAAGATGCAGCGATTATCGACTTATCAGTTTAATGAGTCACTTTCTTAAGATTTTCCTGACGATCATCCATAAGCGAATATATGCATAAGTGTGAGTCCTATATGGGCAAATCTCAGTTCGGATTTCGTAATGGGTTCGGCATGAGAGAGGCCTTGTTTGGTATTCAAGTGTTGGTTCAAAGGTGTAGGGATGTCTCTGTTTCTGTCTATGCCTGCCTCATAGACTATGAGAAGGCCATCGACAAAGTGCAACATGAAAAACTGATGAAAATTCTCAAAGAAGTAGGCCTGGACGATAGAGACCTCAAGATAATCGCAAATCTCTACTGAAACCAAACCGCACAAATCAAGGTAGATCAACAAATGTCAGACAGAGTAAGAATCGGAAGGGGTGTTCGACAGGGCTGCATCCTTTTACCACTGCTTTTTAACATTTTCTCAAACAAAATATTCGAGAATGCCCTGGATAATTCACCTCACTTTTATTGAACCAATCAAAACGCTCATTTTCATAGCAACCACCTTGGTAACGGTCGTCTTACCCGATAAGACTACCGCTAGCTCGAAAAGACGCTTTCGAAAAGACGCTTGTAGCTTTTTTACTTAAATAAAAAATTAGTAACACCTCTAACTTGTATATTTACCTTTATCAGACGGCCTTCATTTTTATGTTCAGTAAATTATCCAATAAAATACACCTCTAGAGGCGGTTTCTTATCTTCATACCTTCGTTTTTCACTCGAAACTCGATTTTCCAAGAAAATTTTCACTCAATGTAATTTTTACTTATAATCAAAGATAAGACCCTCGAGCTAAAGCTCTCGGGATCATATCAGATTATAAGTAAAAATTACATTTCGTAAAAATTTGTCAGAAAATCGATTTCTTGTTAAAAACATCGGTATTACCGATAAGACGCCTCCTCTATCGGTATATTACTGTTAAAAATTGCCTTGAAGGAATTTCCATTAATGGGATAAACATAAACAATCTGAGGTACGCTGACGACACCGTTATAATCGCGAACTTCCTGAAGGGTCTTCAGATTTTACTGAATCAAGTGGCTGATAACAGTGCAGAATTCGGATTAAAATTAAACACCAAAAAAACTAAATGGATGGTGATTAATAGCGTCCAGTCATACAAATATCTGGGATGCCGGGTTAACGAGGACTGGGATGATATGCAGGAGGCTCGTGCCCGAATTGAGCAGGCCAGAGCTTCATTTGTGAAAATGAAGTCCTGGTTGTGCTGCCGAACACTGTCGCTCTCCATTCGAATTAGAGTGCTACGTTGCTACGTTTTTGGTATTCTCTATTATGAAATTGAGGCGTGAACTCTGATAGATGTGCAAGAAGCTGGAAGCTTTCGAGATGTGGACATATCGATGGATGTTGAAAATACACTGGGCGGACAGAGTGTGCAATGTGGATGTACTCATAACAATGTCAAAAGAGCATGAAGCCATGCTTACACTTAAAGAACGAAAGTTGGAATACTTCGGACACATTCTCAGAAACGAAAAGTACAGACTTCTCAAGCTGGTAATAGAATGAAAGATCGAAGGCAAGAGAGGACCCGGTCGTCGAAGAACGTCGTGGCTGAAGAATCTGCGACCATGGTATGGCGAAATCACGACAAATCGCTTTAGAAAAGCAGTCGACAAAGTACAGATAGCTTTGATGATTGCCAACTTTTGTAGAGGACAAGGCACTTAAAGAAGAAGAGGAAAATGTAAATGAAACAATGCATTCTTCCTCTACATAAAAAATTTAAAAACTTTTCTTCTCCAACAAGGTTATAATTCAATTTATTATCTCTGATCCGTAATGTTTTTCAACTAATTAAAATTTCACATTTATAGTTAAAATTTCACTTATATCCGAATTGCAATACAATTAATATGACTAATTAGTATACTAGGTCTTCAATTTTACTTCCCTCTTCTTATTAAGTTGTACTCATTAATTTGAGAGCTTCCATTTACATAATTGATTTGTGATGGACTACATGCTTGGTGAAATGGATATTCCATGTCATGACATGTAGAATTTAGTATTGTCTTATATGCCTTTGATAATGATCCGCAAGGGTTGAAACACGTGTCAAATAGTGAAATATAACAAGTATGACTTTAATTCTCTACCATGGAATTTCCATTTACAGTTTCACTCAACTCGATGTTAGGTAAGTCCTACTTCAACTTTTTTTTTAAATTTACTGGTCGTTCTTAACTTTGCATAATCCTTTTTAGTATCCCCTGAGGATGAACGCTTAAGCATTCGAAATATATAGGGAAAAACTTTTAATAGTTTTTTGCAATTATTAACCTGTGGAGGAAGGCTGTATTTTTTCGTTTATATTACTTTGACTCCACTAAAAGAATGGACTATTTCTTCAAATATCCAAAAATTAATAGCGCGACTAACCTGAACTAACCTCGTGTTTTTATCACTTCTACCATGTTAAGTGGCATGCTATTGATGCAGTTTTAAATTGCTTCTTGAGGAATATTTTCCCATCCTTCACTAAGGACTGTTCGCAGATCTGGTAATGTTTCTGGGTTGGATTGTAACCATGTCGACCTATCATATCACATATGTGTTCAATTGTAGTTAAATCTGGACTGCACGGAGGTCACACGAATCGCTAAATATACACCTCGTCTAAATACTTTGTTAAAACCCGTTCAACGTGGGGCCTGGCATTATCTTTTATTAAAATAAAGTCCTGTCCAACAAGCTGAGGAAAGGGTATCACGTGATCAGTAAAATATTGTTGGATATCACGGTCAGCAGTTAAAGAACCAACACTAGGTCCGTACGGGCATCTAGTTATACCCCAGCCCACACCATGATACTACCGCCTCCAAAAGACGTTCTGGGAGATATGCAACGTTGAGTAAATCATTCACCTCGTCTTATTCAGACACGTTCACGTTCTTCAAGTGAGCGTATATAAAAGCGCGATTTATCCGTGAATGCTCCCCAGATTTTGTGTTCATGAGCAAAATATAATCGTGCTGTACGGTGAGCTGCAAGTAAAGCTGCACGTGCAACAATTCTTCTGGACATCTTTTTTCTTTTCTATTTGCTTCAACGCCACAACAAAAAATGAATTAATTAGTTATATTTCAACTTTAAAAAATAATAGTTCTCCGGGTTATGGTGGTATACAAGAGGATATTTTAAAACAAACACATTTAGAAATAATCACCCCGCTACTACATATACTAAATTTAATTTGAGGAACCGGGAATATACCACCTGAATTTAAAACTTCAATAGTAACGCCCATTCACAAAACAGGTACCTCCATAAATAATTATCGACCTATCAGCCTTATTAACAACTTTGCAAAAATGTTTGAAAAATGTATAAAAGTTAGAGTAATTACCTTTTTTAAGATCAATAATGTGCTATCTACAAACCAATTTGGATTTCTTGAGGGATGTAGTACCGAAGTCGCTATGCATAGACTAATAACAGAAGTTGTCAATAATTTAAATTCAAATAAAAAATGTTTAGCTGTATTTCTATTCCTTGCCAAGGCTTTTGATACTGTACCTCATGATGAACTTCTTAATATACTTGAAAGATGTGGAATACGAGGAGTGGCTTTGCGATTGTTTAAAAGTTATTTGTCGGAACGACTTCAAATGGTCAAGCTAAATAACATCTATAGTGACCAAGGAGAAATTAAAATTGGCATTCCGCAAGGAACGGTCTTGGGACCAGTACTTTTTATAACATATATTAACGCATTGTTGAAATTGCGGGTTGATGGTCTAACCGTGTCCTATGCAGATGATACGGCCCTTGTTGTCTCTGGACATACCTGGGACAATGTTAAAGGTTAAACGATAAATAAATTAGCAACAATAAAGAACTGGCTGCAAAGCTATAAACTAACATTAAACCTAGCAAAAACAGACTACATAGCGTTTTTACTTACTAATGCAAACAGACCACAATATAATTCCATTGTAGTAGATAATCATTGTATTAAAGAAAGTTCATCTACAAAATATCTGGGGTTGTAATTGATAGGTTTCTTAAGTGGGAACCCCATATTGATTATGTCTCGAGCAAAATTCGTAAACTAATCCATAAGTTTTACTTATTGAAAGACTTTCTGAATAAGAAGACTCTTCTAATACTCTATAAAGCATTTGTAGAATCGATTCTAAAATACGGAATATTGGTGTGGGGTGGACTTTATAATAACAGCCCATACAAAATAAACATAACACAAAAATAAATACTAAGAATCATTTAAAAAAAAATAGATTGTATTCTTCACATTTACTTTCTTATACAGATATTTATAGAACTAACCCGACCGAATTTGAAGCTTTTTGTTGATACACTTATGTAACAAAATCCAGGTACGACAGGCAAATTAAACTGCCAATAAGTACCAATAACCTTAATTTAAGATACATAAATTATTTTGGTCCTAAACTGTACAATTTACTGCCCAGGGAAGTAAGAAATTGTCACAATATAAGAAGTTTCAAATTATTAAATAAAAATGTAATTTATGAGAATCTTCATCAATTTGAAAGGTTTTTTAGCTGATTTGTGTGTGGTGGTTTGTTGGATTTGTTTTTTTCTTTTTTATGTAAACTCTTTTTTTTTAGTCGCTCTCACCCTCATAATTGTTAGAATACACGTCAAAAGTGATACATTTAAATGGACAGACTGCTAAGCATAGAGCACATACAGATGTTTTACATCTAGGTGCTTATAAAGAAAAAAATATATTGTGGGATGTTTATGATGCAGGAGAGGGCTAGATTGATTTATATACTTATTGTGATAGTGACAGATATTGTAATTGTGATTGTACTTGTAATGGATAATTTTAATTGAACAAATTGTATTGTAATGTATGTAGAGGGAATTTAAATTAATTATTTTAACATTTCAATTTCTCGTCCTGCAGCCTACGTTGGATGGTTCGGTCAGAGGTTACATGCATCCTGAAGTCAGGTAGATGGTAGATGGTACGCTACGATCTCGTATGCAGTAATGTTCTTAATTGTGAACAAAATTGAAAAACTGCAATACTTTGTATCTTCTTTTTAAAGCAGATAATGACGTGAACCTAGAAACTCAGGCTAACGTTCCTAGACATAAGGCTACACTTTGTTTAAAATTTCACTAAGATCGAAAAACAATTTAAAAAGTTACAGGACTAAAAACCTGACTAACATTATCTTTGTCCGGAGTTTATTGTCGTGGACTGTTTTTGATTCTATTTATATGTTTTTTTACACAATATCATTAAATTTAAATAGATAATCTGATTATAATAGTATCCATAAAGTCATATTTAACATAAGTTCCGTACAAATTGGTTCAGTTTTGTTTTTCACATATCTAAAGGAAAACGATTTATTTTCCAATGGAGGTGTTATTTTTGGCTCTTTCCACAAATTTCCATTATCAATACGACTGGTCTAATATTTTTCCATGAGGAAAAGAATGGCGATAGAAAGGGGGAGCCGGGGAGAATAGATAGCAATATTGACTCACGTTGCAATTATTCGATTAAATGAGTGTGATTCGTTTAAGTGTCAGAAAGGGGTTTCTTCACTTTTGTTATACTTCTATTTTCGTTTTCGTTGATTTGGAGTTTCGTTTTCTGGGGTAAAATAATATTATGGTAAGAGATGTGGTACAAGATTATTTATTTTTGATATAGTTAACTAGAACTTTAAGTTTAATTATTCTAAAATTTTCAGAAAACCAAAAAGAATTATCACTTTAAAAGAATATACAGTACGTGTGTGAAGTCTCCCCGCTTACTTAATCTGCTGTTTTCAAATAATAAAATGATTCCATCTTAGCCTAAACGCGTGAATTCGTATTTTTAGCGACAACCTTATTTGGTTAAGTAATAAGTAAAAGCAGATTGCATCCATGAATTTATTTACTTTTGCCAGTGTAAATTCGTTTTTCATATCGCTTGTATTACTTATTATCGATCGTGATGATTATTTCAGACACAGCAACGGCCCGACACGACAAGAACATAAAAAATAAAAAGCAAAAGTTTCTTCTTGAAAAAAACTTTTTAATAAAAAAGCGTAAACGCGAAAAGCTTTCCAAAGTGACAAGCGAACAATCTGAAAATGATTTAGGGTGGAAACTTGAAGGATATGCAGTGGTCCTGCCACCAGAAGTGCACGAATTCCGCCCCGCAGGGTGAGGGATTATCCACTATTGGTATTCGCTAACATGTTCTTGCAACAAAGGATCTACTTCAGTGGCGTAGAACAAGATCCCTTATCATTTTTCAACCACCTGCAATGCTAATCGAAAGTTTTTAAAGTGTACCAAATTAATATCTTCAAAATGAATTAAAATAAAATAATTTCTGGTTCATTCAGGCCGTTGTTGACGTGGTTTTTATTAATGTATCCCCTTGCATTATTGAGTTAGTGAAGGGATAACTTTAAAGATGGTGTACTTCTCAGTTAACATTCGAATACCTATACTTAAAAACTAACTACTTATTTGATATAAGATTTACCCAGACTCTCGTTAGTCGTTTTTAAGTTATTTGCAGAATGGCTTATATATTCCTATATAGAATAGAGAATATGGGTTTTAGAGGCAAGCCCCTACAATTGTTAAATAGTTATTTAGCAAATAGAGTCCAACATGTTCAGATTGAAGACTGCTATAGTTCCTCCAATGCTATTGTAGTACTATTTTCAATATATATAAATGAATTGTTTAATTTAAGAAGTGCTGGTTTTATTTCTTCTTTTGCGGATGACACTGTAATATTATATTCAGGAGATACCTGGAAAGACGTTAAACATCAGACAGAGAAAGACATGGTAAACATAAAAAATTGGTTTGATAGTATGTCGCTGACGATAAATTTTGAAAAAACAATTTATATAGCCTTAAGCTGTAATAAAAGAAAAGTACCATACTACAAGGAAATAAATATACGCGATCGACAATCAATATGCATAAAATAAACGGATCACACTAAGTATCTATGTATCGAAATAGATAAACATTTTAAATGGTCATTGTCATGGATTGTCATATAAATAATTTAATTAAAAAACTACGCTCGATTTTCTATAAGTTCAAAACATTGAGAACAATCTTACCTCTAAAATAATTAAAGGCAGTTTATTACTCACTTATCTACTCCATTTTGCAGTATGTTATTTGCGTTTGGGGAGCAGCTTACAAAACTCACTTAGAAAGACTAATGGTTGTCCAAAAAATGTTTATTAAACATATGCATAATAAAAAAAAACATACCCAAGTGATCTACTATATCATGAAAGTCAATTGTTGGATGTTAATCAGATTTATTGCTTCAAAACTGTTACATTACAGCACAAAAATAGGAATAACCTTAAAAAAAAATCGATCATTAACACTATACTAGATACAAAATTCATAAGCAAACAAAAACTCCTAAATCTAGGAAGAAAATAGGGCAAAGAGCATTTGCGTTTTTAGTCCCACATATGTATACACATGTTCCTGAAACCATAAGACATGAAATCACCAACAGATCATTTAGGGTTAAGTTGAAAAAATGGATTCTCTCTTTACCCAGAAAAAAACACGAAAGTTTATTGATTTAATAATATAAACAGCAGGTAAATAACAAAAGTAATTTACAAAACTTACGCTGTTTTTATTACAACAGATATATCAAATAAATACTTTACTAATGAAACTTGTACCTTCCTCCCAAAAGACTTTTTATAGGAATTTTTCTTTTTTTTTTACTCGTATTGTAAACTATTTTAAAAGAATTTGTTTTTATACACATTCATTTAGGTAGGTAATTAATAATAACTAACTAGGACATGTTTCTCTCTTTTTTATTTAAATTAAGCAAAATCAATCTAGGGAGAATATACCTAATGTACTAATAATCTTATATTTTTAATTTTTATCTTGGTGGTAATGTTCGAGTCATACTTCTGTTTCCACTACATAATAAAATAAAAACTAGCAAAAAACACAAGTGTGGAATGGGATGTAAGTACTAGCCATAAGTGGCTTTAGTGGATTTATTTTCATATTTTTATTGTAGAAAGCGAAACATCATTTTTTGTAAAACTTATTTTGTTATATTTGCTGTATTTGGAAATATATTATTATTATTATTATATAAATTTCAATTCTTCCTTTGGTTTAATTTCAAGCAAAATAATATTTTTACTTGCGGTAACACCTTAAAAATAGGAGAGGATAAAAGTGAAAACATACTTAAAATATATCTTTCACACCAATTACAAGACAATAGCCTTGTCGAATCTTCTTCAGTTCTTTTCAGTATTTTGATCTTTTCCTAGGGAACAAAAAAGTTGAGATGTTCTTACAAGAACCTGTACTTTTCAAGTCAATTAATTAAATGGTTTAGCAGTGTGATTTACGTATTTATTGACTGACGTTTTTCCAACTTCTCCATTACTCCGCCTATGGCTGTATTTGAAGAAAAGCTTATGGAAAATTGCACAGACAGAGGTCTTTCACGCTGACTGGTAATGGATTTTGATTTTACACACAATGAAGGGATTTTCTCATGTTTGGTTTGCCGGCACTGCTCCCTTATTTTCCCCTCCTTTATTTTTCGTCCCTAATTGACTGATATACCTGCGAAAAACTATAAAATTTGACGTGTTGGCGGTATCAACAAAACCCATCAAACTAAAAATCGTGGACGGGAAATGAGGTAGGGTCGTAAAAGTAAAAATACTGGCATTTATGCATTTTTCTAGTGATCATCTATAGTTTGTTAATGACGATTTAAAAACTCTGTTATGTTTGTCCTTAAATAAAAGTAATAACATGGTTTTCATGCTTAGGTATACACATAAATACATAGCTAAGTAAAACAGTTTTTAAGCATTTCTAAATGTAGGTATATCATTGTACAGTGCAATCCAGCATTATATTATGACATGGGATATAAGATATGTAATTCAAATTTGGGTTGTTTGAGGACGATCTTAATTTTTACGTAAAAACGCAGAAAGAATGAGGGATTAGGAACCCTAACCCTACAAGGTGTAAACATTCCGCTGTCAGACGAGGTCAAATACCAGGCAGGTTGGCGACTTGATTCCACCCAGAGCGGTACCTGGTAGAAATACACGACGAGCCACTGCAGCCCACCTGTACGAGGTTCAGCTTAGTGTCCCTCGAACAACACTGTTTAAAAATTCTTTCATCTGGAGAACGTCATCACTCTGGAACGACCTCGCTAAGGCCGTGTTCCCCAACGAGTATAATCTCCAAAGATTCAAGACCAACATGAATCGTTTCCTTGGTTAATCCTGCAGTGCTGTGCCTTATCTAAAAAGAAACATTATCTGCTGACTTTCAATGTTTATGATGATGACAGAAATTAATTGAGTACAGCTGAAACCGGTTTTAAAAAATAAGGAATTTGTGACAACTTGTTTCAATATAGGTACAGGGTGTCTGTAAAAGGTCTTTACAAAAACCTACCACATATTCTTCAGACCAAAATTAGCCGATTTAAGTAAACTTATCTTAGTACAAAGTTGCTTAGTTTGGGCGCTAGACGGCACTGAAGTGACAATTTTTAAATCGTTTTTCTGGATTAATTTAAAAACTGCTCATACTATTTTGCCGAAATTTGGTACGTTGGCATAGCTTTATGGGGCAAAAAATCCCATGCCACAATTCTGATTGATATCAGTCCTTGAGCGTAGAACCTGGGTTTTTTACTTATTGGTTGTTTCAGATTTCTATGCCAATGAAACAAGAGGGGTTTGGGCACAAAATTCAATGAACCAAGTAATTTGCTACAAAAAAGGTACTCTTGATAAGACTCGATTCCTGTGACGGTTTTCGAAAAATTTGCATTTTATTACTTAATACGTAGTAGTTTTTACCACGTAGTAATTGGGTTTTATAGAATTTTTCTGTTGTTGATTTCTACGGCAATGGAAGATAAGAGGTTTAAGTTTAAAATTTAGATTAAACCAACTTATTTACCACAAAAAAACCTCTTGAAAACTTTAATTGTCATGAATTATTATGGCGATGCAATACACTAATGCAGAATATACCGATATGATATTGGTGTTTGGGTATTGCCAAGAAAATGGTCGAGAATGAGTCTACTCCGAAAGGTTTCCAAATCGTCGTATACCAAGCCACCCGACGTTTGCTGCTGTTGAAAGACGCATGCGGGAAAACGGCCAATTTACTCCTAAGGCCATTGATAATGGAAGACAGCGTTTTGTAATGGTTCCTGAAGTCGAGGAAGACATTTTAGAACGTGTTGCAGAAGATCCAGAAATAAGTACTAGGAGGCTAGGTAGGAAAATAGGAGAGTCCAAAGATATTGTTTATGAAGTACTTCAAGAACAGTTGCTATATCCATACCATAAGATGCCAGTTTAAGATCTTTTACCAAATGATCCTGAAATGCGCCTGGTTTTTAGTCGGCATAGGCAGAGAGAAGAGAATCCCAAGTTTACCAACAATATTTTGTTTACCCCTGAAGCATGTTTCACAAGAAGAGGGATTACAAGTTTTCATAATGAACATGTTTATCCGGATAAAAATCCACATGCTATCAAGGTAAAACCTTTTCAAAATGAGTTTAGAATTAATTTGTGGGCTGGAATAATTGGTAATCACATTGTTGGTCCTGTCATTATTCTATAAAGATTAACCGGGGAAATTTATTTGCAACATCTACAAAATACGCTGCCATTTACCTTTACAACTTCGGAGAGATATGTGGTTTATGCACGATGGAGTTCCACCACATTGTTCATTAAATGTTAGAAACTTTTTGAACCAGTAGTACCCAAATAAATGGATTGGTAGAGGTAATGCCCCTGTAAATTGGCTACCACGATCTCCGGACTTAAATCCATCGGATTATTTCTTATGGGGGCATCTTAAGCCAGTGGTTTACAGGACAACTCCAGATAACGCAGAACAACTATGGCAACGTATTCAAGATGCAATAAATATTCTTAAGGGCGATGAACAAGTTCTGCAAAGAGTGTGTTTTAATTTTCTTCGACGTATAAATCTTTGTATTCATGAAAATGGTGGACATTTTGAGCAATTTTTATGATATTTCTATTTATTTTTGTTTATAATTTAGTTATTTTTTCCTTTTTTTTTGTAAAAACTAATACATATTAAGTAATAGAATGCAAATTTCTCGAAAACCGTCAGAGGAATCGAGTCTTATCAAGAGTATCTTTTTTGTAGCAAATCAGTTGGTTCATCTGAATTTTGTGCCCAAACCCCTCTTGTTCCATTGGCATAGAAATCCGAAACAAGCAATTAGTAAAAAACCCAGGTTCTACGCTCATGGACTGATATTAATCAGAATTGTGGCATGGGTTGTTTTGCCCCATAAAGCTATGCCAACGTACCAAATTTCGGCAAAATAGTATGAGCAGTTTTTGAATTAATCCAAAAAAACGATTGAAAAATTGTCACTTTAGCGCCGTCTAGCGCCCAAACTAAGCAACTTTGTACTAAGAAGAATATGTGGTAGGTTTTTGTAAAGACCTTTTACAAACACCCTGTATTGTTTTCCAGATGTATGTGTCTATTAAAAAAAAAGAAGAATATTATAGTAATATAACAGAGAACACAAAATTCTCATGGTTTATATTATTCCACACAATCCACAGGTATTTTTCTCCCCTTCGTCGTGGAGGGTTAGAGAGACGTTTTAAACTTTATAGCCCAACCCTAGATTTTCGATTTATGTAAAACACAAGACGATATTGCCGAAAAGTTAAATGTAGCTGAAAATTACAAGAGTCTGATGCCCCGTTGCTTGGGCGTTTGAATTTAATTGTTTGCAGACAAAATCAGGAATATTTTCGTGAAAATTATAGAAATATTTTAGTTTTGAAGTCGTAAATTGTACGAGTAGAGCAAAGAGAATTTAAAATATCTTCAGAGAAATCATGTAAATGTGCAAATTTTAATCACTCTATACCCTGCCATCGGTATTACTTGTTAAATCACCTGATGGCCTTTTTTTAAGACATTGTTTTACGTAGCTAAAAACGAACGTACCTAGGAAATATACTTCTATTGTTAAAACCAAAACTGAATTTCGTCCAAGGTATAGAAAAGGAATTTTCAAAATCTCTTTTTTAGAACCTTTTGACCTTTAATTTAACCGAACTAAATCCGCTGTCAACCCGTTTCCGACGGTCCACTAGGCGCCTAACTGGGGCAACATATAGGGCGCGTCCGATTTTATCAAACTTTTGCTTAACCGGTATTAGCGAAAACAAATGGTCTAAATTGTTGGATTAGAGAGCCATCGCACCAAACCTTGAAATCTCGATAATCTATAAACTTTGTACGCTGAATCAAATTGTAATTCCGACATTATTAAAAGTGGCGTCAGAAGAAGGGGATGTGGGACTATAAAATAATATACCTGGCCTTTTCTTTTACTAATTTTTATACTTTTTAATATGAAATTAAAAAATTTCAATGCTTTTTACAAAAATAAAAGGTCCCCTTGGTTGGACACGGTTAGGGCGTCATTTTCGAGATTAGTGGAGCTATCATAAAAGACCCACAAACTATTTGGAGCATTCTTCGATAT
The DNA here is from genome assembly GCA_963920685.1 of Polydrusus tereticollis. NCBI lineage: Eukaryota > Metazoa > Arthropoda > Insecta > Coleoptera > Curculionidae > Polydrusus > Polydrusus tereticollis. The sequence continues at coordinate 121,079,874 of OY987329.1, forward strand.
ACCCATAACCATAACTGAAAACGATTAGTCACTTAAACAACCCAATCAAGCGCACTTTCTTGAAAGATGAGAGTAATACAGTGTAAATGACATTATAAGACGCCTCCGAAACAATCATTCGGCAGGCATCGACGATGTATAGTAAAGTTTACATTATACCGTCAACCTTTTGCGTGTGATAAAACCCTAATTATCCCTGTGGCCATAAAATGCCCCAATTTTACATCTTTTTGAGCAAAGCCGAAGTACAACTTACCTGCATCCTTAAATTGTATAAATAATAATATATATTTTGAAAAAACTTACAAAAAACGGGATCTTTTAAAAGTATTACAGGCTTTTAAAACTAATGAAGACTACGTGTGTGGTAAACTTGCAACAGAAAATGGGCATACAGTATTGCGTCTTCCCCCCAGCTAGTGTGTATTTAATCCAATCGAGCTAATATGGCACCAAGTAAAATCAGATATTATAGGGCATATCACTTGTAATCAAGTTGGAAAATATGTCATTGTGTATGAGTACTAATATTCAACCCTTAATAATATATTTAGATGAAGATACTGATAGTGACACAGAACTAAATTTAGAGAAAAGTAGAATTAAGTTGCCAAAATTGATTATTGTAAAACCTTTTTGTGTACACACATTGTACTGTATTTAAATCTTAAACTTAATTTTAATCTTGTATTAGTGGGTAGTCTAAATCGTAACATAGTAAATTTTAATCATAATAACTTGCAAAAATCTTCCTCTCATACCAAGTATTGTTTGTTGATTTAGAATGGCTCTTTAATTCAATATAAAAATACATCAATACGTAGATAGCTATATATACAAGCCGACCCTGCACCTATTTATTGCGGCTGGAAGATGTTGGTACCTACAAAATCAGGTAGTTGATTTATTGCAGTAAAGGTAAACGTTGTAATGTAAACTTTACTATACCAATATTCTTGCTGAAGCATGTGGCAATAGATATAGCTAGTCCATTTCATAATATCATAAACAATTGCCTTGCCTCAAGTATGTTTCCAGACGAACTCAAAACTGCAAAAACTGCAAAAATAGTTCCAGTATACAAAACGGGAAAACAGACGGATATAAAAAACTACCGCCCAATCTCTATTCTTTCTGCTGTGTCAAAGGTCTTTAAGAGGGTTGTGTTTAGGAGAATGTTGGAATTTGTTGTTTCCAATAGGTTCTTGTCTCAGACACAGTTTGGATTTTAACTGAATAAATTAACGCAACTTGCAATCTCTAAAACAATTACTTTCATAGTGGAGGAGCTTGATAAGAGGCAACAGGTATCGTGGCTGTTTCTTGACCTTTCAAAGGCCCTTGACACCGTAGAGCATCAGTCACTAATATTTAAATTTAACAATTTTGGAATCCGTGGCATATGCACCAAACTTATTAAGTCATACCTAAGGAACTGTGGGGTAAGGCAAACTGTAAAACAGTGTTACTCTAAGACTACAGTCATATAAATGAGGGTGTCTCACAGGACTCAATTCTGGGCCCTATCCTCTTTTTGTTATTTATTGATGGCCTGTCTCCACTAGTTGATGCCGATCTTGTATCTCAGCTTGCTGATGGTGCAGTTTCAGTTGTGACTGCCGAATCAGTATCGCAGTTATCGATCAACAGCTCAACTGCAGCGGAGAGAATGAAATATTGGTGTAAATCTCAAACCTATAGTTGAGAAAACAAGCTTAGTCACCTTTTAAAACGCAGGACTTCCTGATGCTTCTTTATATGTGCCTCTTGGTGGCAAATCCCTTCAACAATCCAATGAAACAAGTTTTTGGGACTCATTATTGACCTCAATTTAAATTGGAGTGCACAACTACAATCAACTGCAGCTAGTATAATCAGCCAGTTGGCTGCAATACGGCGGCTACGGCATAATCTAACCATTGGCAGCATAAAATCGTTCTATTATGGATCCGTGCAATCTGTAATATCTTATGGTGTGCGTGTGGGGAGCAGTGCCAGGCGCGGAGGAGGTCTTAAAAGCTCAAAAAGGAGCAATCCTTTGTATGTTGAAATTGCATCTAAAAATGTCATTTAAACCTTATTTCAAAGAACCTAAAATTTTAACTACTCCAGCACTCTATTTTCAATCAGGGATATCACAAGTGCTGTATCTTTCAGAAAGGAGTAGGTTAGTTCATGTTTCTCACTCATTCAACTTTCTTTCTTAATTTATGTATTTTTGTATATTTGTATGTTGACTTTTGTGGTTTTACTAAGCAAGTTGTTTTAATGATTATTACTATGTGTCAATTCTAGCCTATATTTCTAAAGGATCTAAGATCCATGTTTTTGAGGTTGCTCTTGCATTGTAAAATGATTTGATGGCAATAAAGATAAACTAATCCAAACTAATCGATTTAAATTTTACCTTAAATATGGGGAAAAAAATGAGCCGGAAAGTAAACTTGAAGGATAAATTATTTTAGAAATCTATTCTAATTTTTTTTTATTGAGATTTTATTATTCAAATTTGATTTCCTTAGTTCCAAATTATCAATGTCATGTTAATGATAACAGCCACATTAGGTCTATGACAACAATTGCTTCAAAAGAAGTATCCTTATTGTTGCAGGGTTAAAAGGGTATTCATAATTTGGACCTTTTTTAAATTAGGTATTTTTTTTAAATTATTATGCTACAGCTATTAGCGTAGTCGTTATTTCTCCGTTAATCCCAACACGTCCCCATTTATTCGAAACAAATAATAGCTAAATTGTTAAATTGTTTTGTTACACAACGAACGAAATAACGGATAAATCTAAATGGTGCGGCCATTTTTTCCCTTCGAAAAACGATGCCGAGTTTGATCCTAGCCACTTGTCACTGTCAAACGTGAAATTTTCAGATGAGCTTGCAAATGGATTACATTTTTCTCTTTTTTTTTTAAGTGCGTGAGTGGGGAAGTATGATGTCACTTTAATTTTTTTTGCGTTTACGTATGTATAATATACAGGGTGATCCATGGTCGTTGGTTAAACGTATATGGAAAACGGGTAAGAGGATTGCTTTGAAAAATAATTTGGATTTTTACATAAGCACATATGCTCTATCCATCTAAAATATTTTCAGGCTTCCAGTTGTTGTATACCGAAAAATAGTTGCAGCTTTATTGCTTTAAATGAGACACCCCATATATTATTAGGTTTTAACAATCATCTTTCACTTTTCATAATATCTTCTTGATACTATAATAGTGATAAGTTACGAGGGGGCGGTGTGCTTGTTGCCACGAGGAAGTGCTTGCATTCAAGGCTATTCGAATTCTTAAAAAAGCAAAACAAAGGATACAAGCTGAAGGAATCGAACACATTGTCTATGGAAAATATTGAAGCTTTTTTGGCACAAGTAGCCATAGAAGTTCGACAATTTCCATATTAACTTGCTATTTTATACATTTGTAGGTCGCATTGCTTATTGGTGTCTCAGGCGCCTGCCGATCATATGAATTAAACAAAATGAAAACAACAGACGCTCAATTTTTAGAAGAAAAGGTCGTGATTGAAATGCAGGATAGCAAAACGTACCAGCTACGATCATTTATGATGATAACTAATAAGAAATGGATTGCACCACTTTTCGGAAAAATATACAGGATGGAAGCTTTTCATGCAAATCAGATATGGAAAAATTACTGAACAATATATTGGACACAACACTTTAAGTCAGTTTTCAAAAAAAGTTGCAGCTTATCTGAAGCTGAATATTGAAAGTTTTACTGGCCACTATTTCGGAAAAACAGCGGCTACTTTGCTCGCAAATAATGGTGCCGACCTCATGCAGTTAGGAGGCTGGAAATCTAGCACAGTAGCTGAGGGATACATAGATAGTTCTGTCGCCACTCAAGCTAATACGGCAAAATTGATTTCAAAGCCAAGTTCAAATTTCACTAATACTACTTTAACTTCAAACAATCATGAATTAAACCTTTTAATAAAAAAAAATCAGCAAGGTTTGAATATGTCTTTGGCTGCCTACCATAATGCCAATATAATAATTAATTTAAATAAGTAAAACATAAACCATGTTAATTTTTTGTTTTTTATAAATGTCATTATAATTCATTTAAAAAATAAACATTTATTCTCGTTAAATTTGTGTAATGAGTGTGAGCGTATTACAGTGTCTATGTTGGTGTATTCGTATATTATTTCCAGATATCAATTTTTAATAAAAATACAAAAAAATAATAATTTTACTTTTTACCCGGGTGGAAAGTAGAAGTAAAAAATGTCGACTCTCCACCTTTCAAAGATAGGTAAAATTTCATTGTTACATGTATGGTTGTAAACAAAAGCTATTTTTGACATGATCGCAGAAAGAAAAATTATAACAAGGGTAAAAGGGTCTAAAAATCTTTTATCCAACACATGACAATTATGACTGTCATTATCAATGTCATTTTAGACAAGTAAACTATCAAATAACTCACGTTCATATTTAAAGTAGTATTCTATTTATTTATTACTATTACAAGCAGAATTCACATTGATATTGAAATTAAAGGAAAACGCTAACGGTTTATTCGAATTTGAAGTCATTGTAAAATTCGTTGGTTCATTGGAACCAGATGCTCCAATATCGGTACAGCTGCTGATAGCGCTAGAAGACGCCGACAAATTAGAACCTTGTATTTTTTCTGCAATTTGTATTTTGTTATGCACCGATTCTTCTAAGTATCCTTCTGCTACCGTCGAGGACTTCCATCCTCCGTGACGCTTCAAAGTAGTCATGTTAGCCCCTGCATTGGCCAAAAGAGTCGCCGAAGACCTTCTCAGGCAGTGACCGGTGTAGAGCGCTGGCTTCTCCAATTTCAAAAACATTGCAATTCTTGAAGGTATCTTCGACAACGTATTTATTCCCACACACTGGCTGTAAAAAACAAAAAAGCGGCTAGAACTAGTATTCTTTGGTCTCAGAGACATGTATTTTTTAAACAAATTGATCGGGTTGACTGGAAATCCTTCTTCAAGTATGGTGAAACTTCTCGATTTCTTGGTTTTAGTGTCTGGCAAAACTACGTGAAAATATTTCCCTTTGTTTTGAATATTTCCTAATTTTCAAATTGACCAATTCATCGCATCTACAAGCACCGCTAATCCCCATTATCAAAGCCACTTTCATCAACAAGTACTCGTCGTCGGGAGCTTCGTTCAAAAACTTATCTATTTCAGGTCGTTCTAATGTCTTGGACTTCTTTGGTTTGTATCCCTGTGATTTGTTTTTCAAAAAGCTTGTTAATTTGCCATATTTTAAAATGCCTTTTTTTATACAGGTTAGTTCAGGTTAGATGCTTCGCTCGACTATTTGGTCCATAGCGACGATGGGGCTAATTTTTTTTGTAAATGTAAAAAATAAGCCAATAGAACATTTTCATCGATACCTTTTATCTTCCGTGAATTCATCCAAGACTCAAACATTTTAAACTCCTTGTCATAAGCATCTCGGGACTTTTCTGGCAAAATCTGCATCGCTGCTTCTTCCGCTTCCGTAAGGATATCCTCAGGAACGTCATTTTCATCGGTTTCCTCCATTTTCTATAGGTTTTTTTTCTTCAAAAAAGCTTCCCTTTTCTGCAGGGAAAACTGACAAGTGTCAAAATTTATTTAAACATTTGCTAACAATGTATCATGCCCGTGGCAATCAAACAATCAACCAACTTAGACCAAAATGTAAAAAAGTCACTGTCAAGTCATTCTGACATTTATAGGGTACTGAGACGCAAGTTGCTTTAATTTAATCACGAAACTTATTAATTATTATCTCATAAAAAAACGATTTCTTCCACTTGTTGGATAAAACATTGTATGCCACTAGTGTGTTATGTTTCCTAAGTCACTTGTACCATAAATAACTATTATTTTTTAAGATTAACATTAGAGAAGATGCAAACAAGATTTCTTTCGGGTTAGTTTATTCGGGTAAGTTTTGAATTAAGGCCTGCCTGCAATATCCCCAGTAGCCATTAAATAGGTAGCTGAAATAGAGAAGAGCTTTTAAGAAGTAATTTTTTATTTCACGGCAAAAAAGATTAAAAAAGCAGAACCCAAACAAATTTTAACAAGAAACATTTTAAGAAAAAGCAGCAGTATTTCTATCAACTTCCCGACAATAAAAGCTTACTTCTAAATTTTGTGCTGAAAAAGAAACCAAAATGAAATTTTAATAAAAAGAGAATTTAATTAACGACTCCCTATAGACACAAAAAAGAGGAAACGGCCCGTAATATTCCCCGTAGGAAACAAAAATAAACTTTTGTTTCAGAAAGCGTGGAGGCTGTAACGGCTCCTCCACGCCGTTGCTTCTATCGGATAAAATCAATCGCTGCCCGAAAATTTACAGTGCGTATTACAATCTTTATAATGATTAAAAATATATTTTACTTGTGTTGGGCTACATTCTTGGTGAAGCCGTATATCCATTATGGGTAGAAATAACAGTTACTGGTTATGTTGCGGAGAAAATAAATTAACATCGATTCACACACTTTCAACTGAAATAAAAGCATTCAAAACCGCTTGGGAAGATTGTGCATTAATAAGTCGTTACATGTTACCAGGTTTTAAAACATCTCATTTAAATTCTCATAAAATGTAGCAAAATCTGCATGTCATTAAGGGCCTTTTCACCCTACGGAACCTGTTTTACTTAATTTGGCAACGCAGGTAGGAAAACCCCATGTCTAAAGGCGCTCGGACGCTTTCTTATCGCCTCTAACCAACGTTCAGTGTCATAGATAAGTTTCAATCAAGAGGATATTAGCAATTCAGTTTTATTATTTTGGTGTTATTTTGGTGCTTATTCTATTCAAAACAATCAAAACAGCAAATATTATAATGCAGGCGAGTTATTCAATAATTGATAGTAACCAACAAGTTACAAAACGACGTCATTTAAAACTTGGGGAGCGTACAGTGGTAAAAAAGTGTATGAGGGAATTCTAAGTACACACAGTGGAATATCATTCACTGATGCAGCAGAACTTTGTTCCACATTGACTAAGACATCTTGCCGTACTATTTATAGAACTATCAAGGGCAATATGAATACTAAAGTGTCCGATCAGAAGGAAACAAGAGGACGGAAAATATTTTTATTGATCAGCAAACAAAGTTAGCCATTCGTTGGAAAGTGCACGTAACGCCTTTATCAATGGACTGTCCACTGAATTGAAGGCTCCTTCAGGAAAAGGTCGTCGGTTAATTATAACCCACATCGAGAAAGATTCTGGTTTTCTTGAAGGTGGGTTAAACGTGTTTGAATCTCGTAAAACCGGTGATTATCATGAGGATATGAACTCGGGAGTATTTGAAGATTGGTTTAAATCTATCTTACCGCGTATTGAACGTGGTTCGGTAATCGTGATGAATAATGCACCATACTACAGCCGTCGGGTGGAAGCTTTGCCAACTTCTACGTGGCGAAAAGGAAAGATTGCTGACTGTCTCGAAGAAAAAAATATTGCATTTGGCGAAAAAATGCTAAAAGTACAGTTGCTCGATCTTGCAAGACTTCACAAAAAAAAATATACGAAATATGTAATGGATGAAATGGCTCGTGAACGAGGTGTTACAATATTACGTTTACCTCCTTACCATTGTGAACTAGATCCAATCGAGCTTATATGGGCACAGATAAAAGGCGAAGTGGCGCGTGAAAATAAAATTTTTAAATTAGAAGATGTTAAAGAACTGTTAAAAATGGCAATAGCGAATGTACAAGTAGCAGATTGACATAAGTGCGTATTACATGTCGAGGGTTTAGAAAAAAAAATGTGTGAGTGGAATGTGATGTACGCGTTGAAGTCATGATAGAACCTATTATTGTAAATCCTGCAGAAGAGAGCAGTAGCGACAGTAATGAAATGTTTTCATCGTCAGATAGTGAATAATCGCTGTAATAGTAATAATGAATTTAAAATTGTAACGCTTTTTAATGTCAGTGCGGAATATAATTTGTCAAATTATTATCAATAATTAGTGTTTATTAGATAACAATAGTTAGGAAATTTATAAATATTTATAATTTAGGTTTAGGTTTTGCCCTTAATCCGCTATTATATGTTTCTATTATTATATAGTATAATAAAAACATTATGAAGATAACATACATATACCGTTGCTTTATTATTCTTTTTGGATTTTATACCTGCGTAATTTAGTTTCTCTAATTAAGTACTTTATTAGATTACCAAATGTAAAAGCTTAATTTATTTTTCGGTTTAATTTATAATATTACATTTATTATAGTAAATGTAAAATTATTATTATTATTGTTTAAAATGACACGCCTCGGGAATTGGCGTTCCCCTTACGTCTTGCACACCCCGGTAAAAATGAGTCACTACCAATTATTTTGGTACCGAAGTATAAGTTATTAATGTTGTTACAAAGGTATTTATCTAAACTCTAATGTAAGGTATAAATAAGTAATAAAGTAATTAAGAACAAGGGTTACAGTGGATTGATACATTGTGGGTTTTTAAGATTGTTATTCAGGTGGTTGTCAAAAAATATTTTGTACCTTATTTTATTATGCTGTTGATAATTGGGTTAGCACTTGAAGGTACTTCTGTTTGATTGTTGACAACAGTACTTTTGTTTTTTATTGCTTTTTTGATTGTAACTGATTCTAGAAAGTTTAATTTATCATTTTTAATTTCATAAAGACCCTAAAAAATCTCAAAACAACAATAAAAATTATAAAAATTCTGAAAACCAAATAATCAAACCAATAGCTAATAAATGTAAAAGTAGAGAAGTTGTAATTTGCAAGGCTGATAAAGGGAACACTATAACCATTCTAAATAAGACTGATTACATAACGAAAGTTAAAGATTTCATTTCGGAAAATAATTTTATCTACTTTCATTTAGTAATATGAATTTTACAGTTCTGTAAATCGTTTTGTAATTGCTTCTATTACAGCACTAGTGCTGTAATAGATGCCATTACAGCACTAGTGCTGTAATAGATGCCCTTACAAAACGATTTTTAATAGCAGGTGCATTTTTATTTTTAAAAATGCCTTTTGCCAAATATTTTTATTCATAGATGAAAGTAGATAAAATTTTGTACAATATTCTTGTTGTAAATTCATATTACTACACTCGATGTTTTATTAAACTCGGCTGACGCCTCGTTTAACAACTTTAACATCTCGTGTTGTAATATGAATCTTTACAACACTTATATCGTAAATAACTATTACAGAACTTAAAAAGACCCAACACTTTCATTTTAAAAGCATAATCAATGAAACTAAAAACATCAACAGTGTCCTACCAAACAATCAAACCTTTAAACTTAAAATTATGAACCCAACAGCACCTATGCTGTACGGACAACCCAGAATCCATACAACTGACATACCCATAAGACCAGTCGTATCTTACATCAATGTCCCTATGCTCCATTCCACAATAATTCGTTGATTTCCCTACCGCAATAAAATTTAAACCCAGCCATAAATAATTGCCTTTTGAAAGGGTACAGGTCCTGATTACCTACTAATTTCAATAGTTTAGGTTAACTATTTTCAACAAAACAACAAATATAAAATAATAGGTAAGTATCTTTATTTTAATCATGTAATTAAATAGCTATTAATATTTATACAAAAATACTAATCTACAATATTATAATATCATCTATGCCTAAACTTATTATTAAGGGCCTTACGTTACTATTAATTATGTTATTATATTGGTATATTAGGTAGGTTAATGGCAAATTGCAGGTTGAAATTGGATTTATTCCGAACGTTCTATTATTATCTGCGAAGAAAATTGCCAATTCATCTTTGGATTACCATCAAGACACGGATGCTACATTGTTTGAAGATTGGTTTCAGAATCGTCTGCTTCCGAATGTGCCCAAAAATAGTGTTATTGTGATGGACAACGCTAGTTACCACAGTCGCCAACAAAGTAAAGTGCCGAATTCAAATAATACAAAAGTGGAAATTCAAAACTATATGATGGGAAATAATATATATTTCGAGGAAACCTATACAAAAAAGGACCTTTTAAATGTTTTAAAAACATTTAATATTGAAAAAGAATATATCTCTGACAATCTCGCAAGTGCTAATGGTCACACAGTTTTACGCCTCCCTCCGTATTACTGTATTTTTAACCCAATAGAACATATATGGAGCCAGTTAAAGACGATTATTAGAAGAGAAAACACATCCCCTACACTAAGTAGTTCTGTTATAGAATTAATTAAAAAATGTGTAAATAATATCCCAGTAGAAAATTGGAAAAATTCTGTGAGACACGTGATCCAAGTCGAAGATTCCTATAACATAATTAATAGTAACGTAAGGCCCTTAACAATTAGTTTAGGCATAGATGAAGACGATAGTGATAGTGAAACAGAGCAAATATAGAGTAGGTGGGTCTAGTACATTTCGCCGCGGCCGTTTCGCCGCGAGGACTATTTCGCCGCGGCCCTTTCGCCGCCAAATAAATGATAATGTAAGAATGTGGAATGTACACAACAGAGTTATACAAGGAATTAACCGAACCAACAACAACGCAGAAGCTGCAAAGAGAAGATTGCAAAATAAATTGGGAATGGACCATCCATCAATATGGAAGTTTATTGAAGCATTAAAAATAATACAAAGAGGCAGAGATATGTACTTAGAACAAATAGTCGCAGGAGATGAACCGCAAAAAAAATTAAAAAAATATATTCAAGCAGATGAAAGAATTTTAAGATTGGTGAAGGAGTTTCACGCAAGAGATATGCTAGACTTCGTAAGGGGAATTGCACAAAATTTCGAAAAAAAAAATCAATAAAATGTTATTATGTTTTTATGTTAAATGTTTCTAAATAATAAATAAAGAAAAAAAAATATATGTAAATTTGTTTAAATTTCATAACTATCATTTTATTATTTGACGGCGAAATGGTCCTCGCGGCAAAACGGCCGCGGCGAAATGGCCCTTCCCCAGAGTAGGTTAACTTAAATATTGTATTATTATAATATTGTAGATTAGTATTTTTGTATAAATATTAATAGCTATTTAATTACATGATTAAAATAAAGATACTTACCTATTATTTTATATTTGTTGTTTTGTTGAAAATAGCTAACCTAAACTATTGAAATTAGTAGGTAATCAGGACCTGTTCCCATTCAAAAGGTCCGATGCCTACACAATAGGCAACTTATTTATGGTTGTGATTACGACTGAGGGTTGTCATTTAAATTTTATTGCGGTCGAGAAATCAACGAATAATTGTGGAATGGAGCATACATACAAATTTCTTAACGACTACCTTCCAAAAATTTGAAAGTGTTTTTCGAGGTATGCCATAAACAATACGTTTGAATACATAGAACAAACAAATAACTTAGATATACCCCACAATTCAATTCTAATCTCATTTGACGTTAAAAGTCTATTTATATCTATACGTACAACTGAATTAAAAAATATCATACACAATAGTCTAATCACTAGCCAAAACCCAGTCACTATACACAAAATAATTGGGCTCACCAATCTTTGCATTGACCAAAGTTATTTCAGGTTTAACGATACATTAATATACAAAATGAGGGATTACCTGTGGGATCCCCTCTTTCACTTTTGCTAGCTGAAATATACATAGCAAACTTTGAAAACAAGCTATTTAACATAAACAATACATAAATTAGAAATATACATTTTTGGTGTAGATATGTCGACGACGTGTTTTGTGTTTGGACAGGCACGGAACGACAACTAAAACAATTTCTTAATTTACTCAATAATCAAAATAATAAAATTCAATTCACCATAGAAAAAGAAATAAACAACTCACTACACTTTCTGTTCCTATTAAAATAAGAATCATTACAAAGATCATTAAAAATGTTAATCTTTTTTTGATACTTTTAGGTATACAGAGATGGGCGTAATTATTGATTATACAGTATAATAAGATTTAACCTTTTTGTTATATTTTTCTGTTTTTCTTCATTTTCCTTTACAACCGAATATTTTAAATGAAATTTAACCATGCAAGTAACTGCACCGTGCAGACAATATTATCGAAAAAGCTATATCAGAGATGAATGACGAAACACGTGAGCGATGAAATGGATAAAATTGTTTTTAGCTCAAAAACATTGATAACCCTCCGCGGACAAAGTTTATGGATTTTAATGCAAAAAGACTACGTCTGCTTTTCTTTGCAATATTTGCTTTAAACTTTATGTTTAGAGACGTGTTTTTTATTATTTTTTTTTCACAATACCCAGTCACCAGTTGTTCGATAGTATCTTCCATAGACCTCGTAACTATTAGACCGAACAATAACAAATAAACGTGTTGTCATCATTGTATTCCAGTGTAAAGTAAATCAACATTCAAACTGCTCCCCTCCACTTGGTTTGCCAGACTTACGCCACAGAAAACGTAGTTTTCTGGGCTTACTCTGTTAAAAGTATTAACTTCTATGATTTACTAGAATAACATAATGTGGGAAATATATAACATTGCCTAAAACCTTGTAAAAAATCTGTAGTATGGCAACGCAGCAAAAAAGAATCCGCCCAGATCCCATCATTTTCGTGGCCATCCGCATCGACTCGGCAATACTCGGATTTGTGACAGCGTTTTTCTGTGGGTTTTCCTGGAGTTTTGTCAACCTAACCTTTATTGTTCTGTGGTTTTGTCGCATGCATATGTAAATTCAGAGTAATCCCCACTCCCGACCCCACCTAGCTCCTCACGGCGCGGCGTCTCGCCACCAAACGATTTTGGCATCACAATTTTATAGCATTTATGAATGGCGTGTCGGATCTATAGTAACAATACCTATGGTATCTTCCTTTATTATGCATATATACGTGAGATAGGTCAGTTTGTTCTGATTAATTGTACAGTCTGTCCTATTACAGTATTTTTGATAAGTCTGTCTGAATAAGCCACGATTGACGTAGTAAACATAGCCAAAGCTATACTCAAAAGAGGCTGCTTTGTCGAAGACTGGAAAAAGTGTAAAATGGCGTTGATCCTAAAAACTGGTAAAGATTTAACGCTGCGCGTTGGCGGTCAGTTTATAGGCCGATAAATCTATTATCATGCCTTGGCAAAGTCACTGAAAAATTAATCGGGTAACCGATATTGTATTACACAATGACGTTTTGCCACCAGAGCAGTTCGGGTTTAGAACTAGAGCGGGAGCAGTCTTTTCCGACGTGTCGATAGCATTCGATGGCTTTGGCACGAGGCCGCGACGGCCTCACACAAGTTGATAAAATTAGGTATTCCAAACTGGCTAGTAAAATATATCATACCTTGAGGACATTCGCGGTGTCATCGGAAAATGCTACATCGTCAACAAGAAGAGTTAGGGCAGGAGTCCCGCAAGGGTAACCCATCTCTTTTATACTCTATAACATTTGTATAACCGATATACCGCATCATGCACAAACCGAGCTATATCTGTTTGTAGACGACACCGCGACTACAGCCACCTCAGGAACACGTGGGATCGTGGTTTCTCGTCTGCAACGCCATATTGTTATCCTCCAAGAGTAGCTGAATACCTGGAAGCTTAGACTAAATGAAGATAAAACGCAGGTCATCTTCTTCTCGAAGGCGAGAAAAAAATTACCGAGGACGCGAGTCAAGGTAAATTACAGACCAATTTTAGGGAGCGATCAAATCAAATATCTCGGCCTCACCTTCAACAAGAAGATGGTTTGGAATACATGTTCCGAGGAGCCCATTGCAAAATTACAAAAGCAGTTGGGTGCCGTGTACTCGCTGCCCTGTGCTGGAAGCAAAATCAACTGTAAGACAAAAACAGTCCTTTACAAGATATTAGTCTGACCAATTTTGACAAACGGTGTAATGAGCTGGTGCATCGTAAACAACACAAAACGACTAAAGACACAAATATTTGAAAACAGAGTATTAAGAATAATAATAGGCAAATAGGCACACCAAAATTTATGTCGATAGACGTACTTCATAAAGACATGCGCGTGGATAAGGCAGACCTTAGAAAACCGAAATCGGAAAACACGAAATAGGAGTAAAAGTTTGGAAACTATCTCAAGAAAATTCACGGACAACGACGAACATTTAAAGGTAAATTATATTGCGACGTCTAGCAGTATTACACAATCATCGACAAAGGCTCTTAACATTCATTTCTTTACAAAATTTTTTTACTTTTTTGTTTGCTACTTCCTAGGGAGTCAAGTACTTTGTTAGTAATTATCAATGCATTGATTTCTTTCTCCAATTTAGTCTCTCACCAAAAACATGTCCCATGTACTAAGTACTTGACTTCTTGGACCCAGTTTGTCTGAATGCCGTTAATTCTGCTTTTCGAGAAGAAAATGGCTTTGATCTTGGCCGGATTCAAACAAATCCTTCACGTTAAAAGCCACTTTTATAAAACTCGTATGTGCCTCTGCAATCTAGCCATCACCAGTCGCGGTTGATCTGAAACTAAAGTAATTGCAGTGTTGTCAGGAAATCTGTTCCTCGGATATCATAAACGTATATATTGTACAGTATCTAAGCTAGCTTTTCAATATAGTCCTTGCAATATTCTGGTCGCCAGTCTCGTCGTCTGCCTCACTGTACAGTGTTCCCTTCTAAAGTCAAATTGCTCATTGGGGAGAATATTACGCTCAATGACAAAGTCAACCAGATGACTGACTATTATTTTTTCAATAACCCTGATGATTCCACAATATACTTCTTGGCCTATAACTTATCACCTGTGTCGGGTCTTCGTTTTGCTCTTTGCAATACACACGGAGAGTGACCTTCTTCGATTATTATCTGTGAAAGGTTTACTATATGTCCTATGTTGTTGTGTGGCAGATTGCGCAGTGCAGCATTTTTAATATCACCGAAACCCGGGGCCTTCTTGACATTTAAGCTTGCAATAATGCCTTTTACCTCATCTGTCGTAACGTTTGGGGCATTTTGAGCAAGATAATTCATACGATGATATATCTGTACCGTTTTTGAGATCCTTTCATCTCTCTCTAGGTCGGAGGATGGGTTTTCACTGAACTGTTCGCAGAGCCTTTCCGCGAATAGTTCAACTTTTTGCTTGCAACTCGTTATTATCTCGTTGTCCTGGGTTCTGACGAATGACATCGGTTTCTTGAAGCCCCTCATCAGGACCCTCGTCACGTGTTGTAAATGCTACCGTCTTCTATATTGACATCCCTTTCCTGCTTTCCCAGAGAGATGATTCAGGTTCACCTAGTTGTTTTTAGAGTGGTACATTTTATGTTATAATATTGTTTATGTCAATAAAGTGCCTGCTAGAAAAATAGGAGAATTGGATATTTTACCAATATTGATTGATTTACGTTACTCAGAAGAAAAGGTACAAAAGAAAAGGTACAAAAGAAAAACAAAAAACATCACAGATGAAAAATTTAGCCAACATTGTGTAAAATAAAGCTTTGTAGCCTTGGTCAATTTAGGTTAGTGCTAGAAGTAGCGATTCTTTGAGGTTCAACAGGTTAGTTATGGAAACTTAGCGCCACATCTAATAAACTGCCTTTTATAAAAAATCTGAGTTAAGTTATGTAAACATAATCAATTAGAGACCACCCTGTATAGTGAATAAATCTATATATTTGCAACATTCTCCACCTAGAGAGCACGAGGAAACTGTTTTCCTTGTGCTTAGTCAGTGAAAAATTGTATTTCTCCTGAAATATCATACACTTCATTTCCCCGAGAACATCTATTTTAACTTTAAAAAATTACAAAGGAATGCTGCAACAAATTGACAAGCTCTGTCCGAACACTCCAAGGCTATTTATCAGAAAATCCAATTTCCATGTAGAATTTTTTAACCGGACTAAAGCGACGGCCTTTTTCCAGTTATCGGAGAAAGTAAGGAAATAACGAAAGGGCTGAAAAAAAATGAAAAGTGGGGCTGATTGATTGAGCCCAGGTCGAGAGTCAACTCTTGATGGATGAAGCCGGAGCCGACCGATGTTTTGCAGACAGGAGATTGGTCAGTGCTGGGGGTGACAATGCGTGCATGTACTTTTTGTCGTAGGAGCCTAACAAGTTTGAGACTAATTATGTTAAAACTGATGCTTCTGCGGAGAAAAGGAATAAAGCTATCGACCTTAAGCATGGGCGTTGAAAGGACTGAATTTAAGACGGGATAAGCGAAGCCAAAATACGAACAAACAAACCTTTCGCTACTTTGTTCTTGAGGTCGTTTGCTCTCCTTCACATGCTCTACAAGAGAGGTCCTTCGCAATCCCTCTTATTCATGTGTTTCTTCAGTTGACAGTAATTCGTAGGAAGTCTTAATTCCAACCTAAGGCTCTGTTTTCTTTTTAATTATTGACTGTTTATGCCTTTTTTTTTGATAAACCTGACCCCTATCCAACCTTCCAGTGATTTTGCTGTTGGCTAGATTCCTAGTGTTTTTTTTATACTGCTCTTTCCACCACTCGTAAGAGAATAACCTAAACAGTAGCGTTGTCAGGATTATAGGGCGAGGTGGCCAGGAGAATAAAAACAAGTCACTTTAAAGTGAGCGGAAATACTTTAATACTCATGTTTGATAGGCGGGCAACAATTTTGTCTTTGTTTGTTATTATCTCCAGTTCTAAAAAAGATATCGGGATGCAGTTTTGGCTATTCTTTCTGTAATTAGTTGCCCTATTTAAGTTATCTTAAAAAGATATATGGTACCATTTGAAATTTACAAGAAAAAATGGAGAACGTGCTTTTTAAAAAACGCCCTTTAGCGGTCACTGTAATATCACCAAAGAGTTGAGTCATTATTTGTTGACTGTAAAAATAAATGTTCTTTCCAACAAGTTCAATCTGGCTCAATTCTGTTAATCCAAACCTAAGTTATGAGCATTTTTTGGTAACAAGACTTGACCCCCCCTTCCCGCACACTCGTTGTACACCCGGTATAATTTAAATGAAATACAAACTTTTTTTTTTTGGAAACGAGTGAAATATTAAAACATAACAATTATCGAAAGGAATGAAATTCATGGACTTAATATGATGTTAATATCGTGTATACCTACCTTTACTTCGAATCACCGGAAATTAAATTTTCTATTGTATCCTGGTGAATATCCTCCCATTTTGCAATGACTCCATCCACCGGTACGGGTTTACGATTTCGAGCATTTTTTAAGAGCATCTCATAGATGCTCTACGAGATTTAAATCGGGACTAAGAGGTGGTCATTCCATCAATGGAATAATAGCTACAGAGTTCAAGTAGCCGCGTGGGGACGAGAATTATCCTGCATGAATAAACTTTCGTTTCATCAGAAAGTAAAACCTTCTTCCAATCATTAACAGTCCAATTGTTGATCAATAATTGAAGGAACCAAAGTTACATGGGATTTCTAATGGCCGGTCTGGCGGTGGTCACCATAAATTTTGCAAGGGTTCTCTTATGTTGGGTGTTGGTAATTTCGCCACTATGGTCAATAAAAACCCAAAGCAATTGGTAAATTCGCCCCCGACCCGAAAATGACCCAAAAAGTGACAGGTAATTTCGCCACCGTAAAGGTATAATTATGTATGAATATTAATTATTTCTATTAAGTACCTGTGGCTATCTATATTAGGCCGAACCACATGACAATTAGTTTGTTTCTAAACTTCGGAGTATCATCATTTTACGGTGTTTAGTCAACAGTAAATAATTGGCCGGTGAACTTAAAAAAGGCGAATTGAACCAAAAAGGTGGATTAGATGCCGTGTTAGCGCTGTTTAACCAATATAAGTCTATAGAAGGGGCAAACAATTAATAATAATATTCCCCGGTGAACTTGAAAAAGGCGAATTGGAACCAAAAAGGTGGATTAGATGCCGTGTTAGCGCTGTTTAACCAATATAAGTCTATAAAACCGCATTAGCCGAGTTGCAGGTCAGAAATTGAGTTAGGGGCGAAATTACTTATTTTTTATTTTGCTTTAAAGGACCGTAAGAGTCCTTCTACCTGTTGGTGGCGAAATTACCTGTGCCCCTTATGTTGCACCACTCTGTAAAGTAGTTTTTTAATGAATTGATAATAAATTAGTTCTGTTCAAAAATAATTAACAAAAGTTTTCTCTTTGCTTAGTCTTTAGGTTTTAAATCAGTTTCGAATTTATTTTTTTTTATTGTCGACCCCGCACAGTGTGCCAAAACAAATAAACATCTATTTTTTATAAAAATCCAACAACCAGAAAATTCCCCGATGAGAAAGAGAAAGCGAGGGCCCATTAGCGCAGAGTAATTCGTTTCTGTCGGGATTTGAAAAGAACACATTGTTCAATTACAGTTATTCCCGAATATAAATTTTTCATTGTGAAAACTAAAAAATGGGCGCGGGATTTATTTAAAAGCAAGTTTGAATATCACATTTTTCTTTCTACGCCTAGGCAAGTGGCTTTCATCAAGAAAATATTACTTTTTTAAACTTCAATAACAATGAGCAATAGCGCTAAAATATACATTTTCCTGAACGTTACGACGGACAAATTCAAGAACTCAGTTATTGTTGATTTACTTACTCCCGTCACCGTACTAGAGGGTGTTTGGTGTACATTTACAATACACTATTATCTTTTCTTTTACGTCAAGCATACCCTTACTGGGGAATAATTATTCGCCATTTTTATACTAGACCCAAAAGCTTTCGATAATACGTTTAAAAGTAAACTATAGAAATAAGACCTGTGTAATTTAAGACTAGGTACCTGTAATTGTCACATCTATGGTTTATTGCGAATTTTCAACTAATCACCCTTCACTGCATAATAATAAGAGTATAAGATTATTATTACCATCGGTACTGTCGTACTTATCCCCAACTACATGGTGAAGGACATTTTAATCAAGGCATCACGACTCATGACTGAGCATTGGAGCATTAATTCCTGTATTAGAATTTGAATTTCGTCTGATATTCATGGTCTTGATTTGGGGATTTTTTCGAGATCGGGACTGGCATATAATTTCTTTTTTATAACAGAACAAGAAGTATCGATTGAAGACCAGCACCATATTCTTTGATATAAAAAGCATTTTCGTAAAGTTCCGAAACAATAAGTTGGTAATACAGGGTGTCCAACCGGGAATTCCATGATCGATTATCGAAAAACTATAGGCTTGTTCCAACTAGCAGTCCAGGACTAGTTTTTAATCAGAAATAGAGTCTACCAGATGAATATTGCATGTGGACCTCAGGGTGCCTTGTTAAGTCCTACAACTGGTTGATTGCTTGTATTTGATAGTTTGAAACTGTCAGGGACTGATGGTTGGAACATGCCTTATAGTTAGAAAACCTTTGGAAATTTGGTAGCTTCCGGTTATATCGGAAGTAGATTGCACCTTGCTTATTTTATATAGGACACCCTACATATTAATTCATTTTTGGATTCTACGTAAGCCTTTATTTACATTTTATGTTTATTACTTTTTACCTAAGTGTTATCTTTTTTGAAATTTGATATCAAAAATGACGTTTGCAGGCCGAAAAATAATTGTCAATTTTTCCTGTACGGAAGACTTTATTATTTAATTTGGGCTGGTCTCTTTATAGGAAGGGACCTTTAGCAGACTTCGTATAATATTTTGATAGTTACTAATACAGGGTATTCAAAGAAGAATAAAAATTGAATTGAAAAAAAGGCAAGGGCCTAGCGACACTAAAAGCACCGGTTCCCGTCACTGGGTTTTTTTCGAGTTTTCCCAGAATGCTCTGCTATTGGTATACAATTGACCGCTTTACTATTTTTGCAGATTTTAATATTATACTTTTCGGAGTAATACTCTGTATAGCACCCGGGAAGGCACCGTGCCAGAACGCGAGTGGAGTGATGTGAACTTAAAATAGAATAGGCAACCACAGGCCATAATATCGGCCGCCAGGCTTAAGGCCGTATGCTTACGGTCCGTATGCGCCCAACTCTGTAAATAGTTCTAGTTTGGTTTAGTATTATGTATTAGGTTAGGCTAGGCTAAGTTAGTTGTTAAGTTTCTATTTATAAAAAGGAATAGGCAATAAAGAGATTTTAAAGAGGTTCCCGTCAGATCACCGAAGTTAAGCGCTGTCGAGCGCGGTCAGTACTTGGATGGGTGACCGCTTGGGAAACACCGCGTGCTCTTGTCTTAGGGAAGAGTGTAAAATGAATCGACATTAAAACCATCCTATTCACGCCGGACAGGCCGGATGAGATCGGATATCTCGTAGGATGAAGGTGCCGTTCCACACTCCCCAGTCGGTAGACCGCACGATTAAAGCCCGTACGGTTGATGACCGGTTCAAGATGACCTCTGATACGACGAACCGTAAAAAATAGTAAATAAAAAAAATAAATTGAAAAAACTGTCAAAAGTTGATTGTTTAAAATGGAAACTACCCATTTTTATAATTTTATCTTATTCAGCATTAAAAAAAAAGGTAACTTTGCATAAAGTTGTCTATTTCGAAAATTGATAGTTCCCGTAATATTGACAACTTAACATTTTTCTATTGTAAAAATGCCAAAATTTGAAATATGGCAAGAAATATTGAAACTTAAGCTAGAATTATAGTTAGACGGTGGCCGGTACTGGCCGACGTTTAACGGTGGCAGGTAGAGATAAACAAATTGCTCTAACGTTTTCCGATTTATAGATTTTTGTTCCGTGATTGTGCTGTTTGAAGGTGGATTGATGGTCAAGATAATTATTTTTAAACTTTTTCTGTTTGCTGTTGGGAATATAACCAATCATGTCGTAGAATGCTATCTCGTGGGTCAACAGCTGGACGCACGTCACACTAGAATACTTTCTTGGAGTAGTATTTGTGGTTTGAACAGTTATTGACTTCTTATCCATAATCTATGTTAATTTAACTTGTAAAATCTTCTACAAAATTTGCAACTGGAATGAAAAGATACATTTTAAAATATTAACCTTCAAATAACCTTCTATACCCAATGGTGATGCGGCCGTCAAATTATAAATCCTATTTTTCACCGGCCACCGTCAATAGACCGTCAAACGTCGACAACTACAAGCCCCCGTCAAACTATAAATCCAGCTTTAGGTATGGAATATTATACATAAATTGTGATTTTATGTAGAATCCAAAAATGAAATAATATATAACATGCCCAATTTAAAAGAAGCAAGTTGACATGGACTTCCGGTATAACCGGAAGTGTCAAATTCTTAAAAATATTTTAGATGAATGGCCCCTATCGACATTAGTAAACTACCAAATTTTTAGATTTCTCCTAATAAATATAGATTTTCCATAATCAATCCATAGGGTTCCCGGTGGGACACCCTGTACACGCAAATCCGGATTCCAAAATTCTGTAAAAATCAGTCGGAATTCCGAAATTTTATCAAGAGAATTTTTAAAATAAATGCCTGTCTGACAGTAGCGAGTCCCATAAAATGAAATTTAGCCAATAAAAGTATAAACCAAAGACTATATTCCTTAATATAATGGAGAAGAAAAAATATTTTGCGGTATTTATGGCAGAATTTCAAATAGTCGTAGTTAACGGGAGCTAAGCAAATCTTTTTTAATATTTCACGTTATTGTCGGAAAATATAATACTTTGCTATTATGAACATTTTTCTTTTTTTTTCAGCGATAGCTTAACGTCACATTCCCCCATGAAAATTGCGTAAAGCCGTTTTCCAAAACCAGAAACAAAATTATACACTTTTTCCCGAGGGCAAAGACGTCCCGAGCAAACACAAATGAAGGGGGCGCGAGTTATATTGGAATCGCTTCAGGTTAAATATAAATAACTTTTTCTCTTATTAAATTTTTCGGATTCTTCTTTAAAAGAACAATGTGACACGAGACTTTAAAATGGTCGGGGTTAGAAAATGCATTTTTTACCAGAATAACGGATTTGCCAATGTTTTGCTCAAAACAATTTTTTTTCTTCTGGGAACAATTCGTTGTAAAACAAAAGCAGTTTAGAAAATTTTTGGGGAGTTAAATTCTTCTTATTGTCATTTAATAATGCCTTATTATTACCTGCTTAACAAACTGTATTTATATCGGGTTGTAATACGTACTTCTGTTTTAGTTTATCGAAAGATTTCAGTATTTTCAGTGTGAAACAAACTAAACTAAAGTGGCGAAAACGTCTTCGTGGATTAAAAATTTCCCAGAGTTCGAGTTCAGTGGAGAAAAAGTCTTCTCTTAAGCTTGTGCAAAAATTATTGTTTGTGAAAAGAAGTTCCAAATCGATCAACATTTGAAAACACCGCTGCATAATTCAAAGTTACAAAAAATTAAATCTGAGCCAGTTCAGCTGAGTTAATGTTTCAGTTTAATTATAGAGTTCTCTACATATGTTTCGCCTTGTTAGGGCTTTTTCAAGAGTAACTTTAATACTAAAGTTTAAACGGTCATTTACAAATAAAAATGTACCTGGCTTAATTACCTAATAATATTGGCCCAATAATTTTAATGTCTGGAAATTCCCGAGTTGTTCGACTGAATGTATTTATCTAAAATGTGAGTGTTTAAGAAGTTTGGTTGGTCGTTTGTAGAAAGGATTTTATTATTGTTTGTGGATTTCTTAATTTCAAGTTGTTCCAATAAATCTAATCTTTTACCTTTATTTTTGGTTTATTGGAACAACTTGAAATTAAGAAATCCAAAAACAAAAATAAAATCCTTTCTACAAACGACCAACATGTAGAGAAATCTATAATTAAACTGAAACATTAAAAGGCTATAAGTATTTTAGTTAAGAATATTTAAAAAAATGGTTCACAAGGAACCAACTGCTTACTTAATATTGTGTATTTTACATTATTGTTGATGAAAGCAGAGATGCTTATGGCAGATGCAGCACCGTATATAATGAAAGTAGGCCAAGACTTAAGAATCTTTTACCCCAATGTGGTACATGTGACTTGTCTTTTACATGAAAATAAACCAAGTCGCAGAAGCCGTCCGAACTGAATATCCTTTAGTAGGTAAATTAATTTTCAAATGTAAAAAAAGTGGTTCTAAAAGCACCTCTAAGAGTGCAGATGTATAAGGAGAGATTATCAAGAGTTAGTTTACCTCCAGAACCTGTAATTACCCGGTGGGGAACATGGATTAAGGCCGCAATATTCTACACAGAACATTTCGAAGTCATTGAACAACTAATCTTGGATTTAGATGACGTTTCGCAGTGTGTTGTGCAAAGCAAAGAGTTGTTAAAAAGTACGAGTGTAGTTAAAGATCTTGTTTTTATTAGGGTTAATTTCAGTTTTATACCGGACATAATATCCTCGTTAGAGAGTAGAAATTTAAGTATAAGAGACTCAATTAGTATTGTTAAAACTTTTTTTGCTAAATATAACATAACATTCCCGGTAAAGTAGGAGGTCAAGTAAGGAACAAATTGGATGTAACTGTAAAAAAGAATGAAGGATTTAAATACTTAACTGCAGTAAAAAGCATTTATGAAGGTAAACCATCCAACAAAGTTGTATCTTGGCCTTGTAGTTTACTACCTAAGTCGCAACTAAATATCACCGAAACCTCGGACGCATTCGGCTTCTTTCCGAGATACCCTGGCGGGAATTTCGAATGGGGATTTGTTGGTGGCGTCAGAAATAGGCGCATGTCGGTCGGAAATGTCAAACAAGATATTATGTTACGTAACGGATTGGAACATTTTATTGCTTAACTCGACTAAATAATGCTGTAACTAATAATTATAGACTTTATTGGTTAAACAGGCGCTAACACGGCATCTAATCCACCTTTTTGGTTCCAATTCGCCTTTTTCAAGTTCACCGGCCAATTATTTACCAGCCCTTTTTGAGTCTATCTACTTAAAAAAAAAATAAAAGAGTTATAAAAAACTAAAAAAAAGTCATAAGAAAACTAAAAAACCATCAAGAAAAAGTGCCCGAAACGGGAATCGATCCCGGGACCTATGAATCGCACCCAAATGCTATATCCACAGAACCACTCAATCGTTTGCTAGTTTCAGTTAATCTAGTAACCATAGAATAAAAGCCAGCGTATCTCCGAAAGGAGCCGATGAGCCGAATGCTTCCGAGGTTTCGGTGATATTTAGTGTAGGCTCGACTACATCAGTAGATGTTGAAAGAAGCTTCTCTTTGTATAAACATACTTTTACTGATAGAAGACAATCCTTTTTAGTTTAATTTAGTAATAAATGCCTTTTATACAATTTCAGGTTAAAAAATTGTTTTCTTTTATTTTGCTTTGTTTCTTTTTTGAATTTTTTTCAATAAACATTCTTTTTAGAATCCAGTGTATTTCTTTACCCTATTTTACTGTAATAAATTAAGAAATATTTCATACCAACATGCATATTTGGTCAAAAATATGCAAATAAATGCATATTTGAAAGGCAAACAAGGCATATACATGCGCATATTGTGGCTGAATTTAAGTGCATTCCGCCCTTTATTGGTCACTATCTTCTTCTAAACTTATTATTAAGGGTCGAACAATAGCACTCATAGAGATATAAGAATTTTCCACCTTAATAACATGTTGTATGCAGTTTCCAACAGTCTGTAGAAATGTTACTTCCTATGTCTTTATTAATTCTACTATAGATGTGTTTAATGAAACGGAAGTATTATTTCTTCTAATATTTTATTTTACTTGATGTCATATTAGTTCGATTGGATTAAATACACAATAGTAGGGGAGAAGACGCAACACAGTACGTCCATTTTCTGTTGCAAGTTTATCACACACGTATTCGTTATTAATTTCAAGTGCTTGTTTTTTATAGATTTCTTCAAAATATTCAAAATTCTTCTTAGGCCTCAAATGCTACAAGAAATGTTTGCTTAGTCGTTGGTAAGCCTCCTTTTTAGGAAAACCAGGATAGGTACAGATTGTTCTTCATACATTTGATAAATTTTCCTACTTAATAAATCCAAATCGCATTCCCATTAATACTTCTAAATGTACCACAGCTTCTTCGTTTTCTTCTGGGAATGAAAGGTTTCAGTACTATATCCTTTACCGAGGATAAAGACGTACTTGTTATAGCATGCGTCTAGGCTAAAGCATCACTTGAATTAAAATCTCTTTTCAACAAAGACTGGTACATATTTTTAATTATTTCTTTAGCATCGGAAGACAAATGCTTTCTTCTGAAAGTGACACTACAGGATGTCCCACTCTCAGCACAAGCCCATGGACGCCACATTCTCACACTAATGCAACAAAAAATATCACGTGCCGGTAAACCAAACACTAATAATATAACAAAATTTACTCGTCGGAAATCAATTCGAACTAAAATTAATAAAAATCAATTTGCTATTTATATATAATTACGTATTTATACCTACATAAAATGGTATTGCAATTGGAGATGCAGGTTAGTTGTACTCCGGCTCTGCTCGAAAACATGTAAATTCGGGGCATTTTATGATCAGAGGGATAATTAGTATTTTATGATAGCCACAAGATCAACGGTATTGGCTTGGGCTGGGAATATAATATTTCAGTCCTATTATGCGCATCATTGCTTAGCAAGGGTTAACAATACTGAAATATTGATTTTTGTTCAACACATGCAGTCTTCCGATGTATTTGCAAAATATTGATTTGCAGACCCCCAAGTTTTAAACAAATTTTCCTTTTTCTGGGTAGACACAATTCCTCAACATATATCTTCTTCATCGGTTATAAGTTTCCACGTCTGCGTCGTCTTAAAATTGTTGAGCCGTTCTACAAGACTATTATTATTTTTTAATAACTTTTGCTTCATTATTATTTACTTTCTGTAGCACGTCAATTTAATCAAAAATATTTGCCATAAATTTAAGTAAAACGAGGAATTTAAAGATCCTAATTTATCCAAAGAACTTGCTTTTGCTCCATCTTCAAAACTTTTCTTGATTCTGTTTTTCCATAAACTGTTTCTTTATTGTTCTCAAAGAGCAATTTTAAAGATACAACTCTAAGACACCATCTAGTGGGATACTTAAATGAAATTACGGTTGGATATGAAAATTCTGCTAATACAAGATAAATTCGAAAAAAAGTTTAAAAAATCGTTCTGACGCATGTATTTCGGAAACTATTAACTTTTGGACTAAGATAAGTACTAGTGGCGTGTGGTGGAGGCAAACCGCCTATCGAAAAATTTGCGGAGCCTCGCCGAAATGTCAAGAATTCACGTAAAAGTCGATATTTTCAAAATGCGATTATAGAGCTTATCCTCGAACTCCAAAGTTTCTGTCAGTGACTCATCACTAGCATATAGAGAGCTCCGGGTTGTGCGATGTCAGGGGAATGAATTTCAGTGGCGTGTGCATTTCAAAAAATAACACTGGGGAACAGCCCGTAATGTATGGGAAAAATCGACTATTAAATGAGAAGTACCTGGATTTATTATACCAGGTGTAAGACGTTTAAATACATATAACATAAATCCTAAATTGTTAGTTGTATTTTAACCACCAGTTGATTGAGAGCTGTTCGTATTTGAGAAATTAGAGAGTTTTGAGCAATATGTCGCGAGTTTGTTTAAATATGCCGGATCATTTTTGTTATATATGTGGTGAAGTGATTTTTGTGAAACAAAAATGTACACTTAGCACTTTAATACAAAACGCTTAGGTGCCACTTGTATTACGGCTGTAAAATTGGAGACCAGGCTAAAAATTGGGCTCTCCATATCTGCTGCTAAAAATGTGCGTCCAACATTCGCGGCTGGCTAAGTGGAAAAAAGCGTAAGATGCCTTTTGCTGTTCCTATGATCTGGCGAGAACCGAAAGGCCACGTTACTGACTGTTACTTTTGTTTGACACCTTCCATCAAAAAAGGTTTTTCGGAGAAAAAAGGTCTGCGATACAGTATCCAAATTTACAATCCGCCATACGCCCGGTGTCTCATAATGACGAGTTTGCCTGTACCTAATCCACCTCAGGAATATAGCTTTGATTTTGATGATGATCCAATGGATTCAAACGGTAGTGTACTGGAAAATGTCGCCGGCCCATCAACCTCGCAAGACTCCGATTTTGTCTGTGAACTTCCCAGTAAAAAGCCTCACAAGATAAGTCAAAGTGAATTAAGTGACCTTATAAGGGATTTCGAATTGCCTAAGAAAAAATCCGAACTATTGGCCTCTCGATTGCGACAATGGAACTTACTTTAAGGTGAAGTAAAAGTTCCTGTGTACCGAAGCCGTCATCATGTCCCTGGTTCGATTTCGGCCTAGGGCATGGATGTTTGTCAATGTTTGTATACAACTTTTAAATATAAACTAATATATTATACTGTGTGATTGCATGGCGAAAAGTCCAAAGCAAAAAAAAAGAATGCACAAAAAACAATTTTTCTAGAAAGTTTGGAAAACCTATCAATAACAGCATAAGTTTTACGATTTTAGGGCTTTACTAATCCCTTTAGGTCGAGGCAAGCTGCCTCTTGAGAGGAAGGGATTGGACTGTTCCCCAGCAGTAACCCCTCTCCCCTTCTACACGCTTAAGGTAAGTTGGGCTAGATCATCATATTTTAGCCTTAAGAATTTGCGCTAGCATTTTCTACATACCTTTAAGACACCCTGTATAGAAGCGCGATGTCGACCATGTTAAAAAAATGCGTTTTCCAAGATGGCGGCTCAACTACCCCTTCTCTGCTCTAAAAATAGATTATTGCATCAGTGGCCTTTAAAACTTTCGCCAAAAGAAAAATTACTTATTAAAAATTTAAACGACTTTATTTCTGTAACTACTACACACCCAGCAAAAATTTAATTTTATTTCGTTGCACAAAATTTTATATTGTTCTCTCTTTAACCGTTTACAAAGTGCTTGGCGTTTACCTAAAAAGGCATTACAAGTTCTTACGGGGTAAGATAAGCGGAAGATCGCAACAGAGACTCGAAAAATAGAACTAAAATGAAGGTTTTTCCCGTAAATTTTCCTTGAATTTCCTACTCTATACACTCGAAACGCGCACAAAAGAGGTCTGGATTCTATTAGTTGAAATCCAATATCCCGATAATATATCTGTTGAGTGCTTTTTCGGTTTTTCCTGGGGTAATCGCATATGTTATTAACAGTGCTTGATTTTTTCGGTGATAAACCTTCCATTGTAGGTTTAAGAATACCTATATGATACTTTTCAAATGCTAAATAAGCAAATTGTCTTACAGGAGATTCATTCGGCGCAGTCTACAGGGCATCGGCAATTCGGTAAGTAAAATAATTTATTATTATTTAGTAGGGTAAAATATATATGTTTCGGAAACCCTCTATATTACTGTTTGTGGGACTCTATAACTTCTTTAACTTCTAACACTGTGGTTTATATGCTTTTTTAGATTTCTTGGTAAATTGCAATAAACATGACAGTATTTCTTGCCTCTTCTAAAAATTTCATATTTTAGCAGAAAATACTTGAAATTTGTTTTTGAATCATTTTCAATGTGAAAAAAATCATCAAGAGGCGAAACCGCCAATTTGTTAATTTTACAGGACAGCGTATTAAAGAAAATGAGCCTTATTTGGAACACTCTAATTCTTTAAGTAGTTTATTAATTATTTTACTACATATGGTGTCAACTTGGTCAAGATACATGCCTACAAAATACTTGATGTATATAATCTGAACTCATTAGCTTTCATCGATAAATAGGTACCAAATGGAGGTTCACCCATTGGTCAGATTTTTTGAATAATACTTGGTATATTATGTCTAGGTATAAAAAGCTTAAAACGGACGCTGTCTGGATTTGGGTTTTATTGGAGTTTAGACGAAGTTTACTGTGTAAACTGGAAACCCAAACCATCCAGTTTACTCGTAGAAGGCAGCCACCCTTCGACGTGATTAACCTGGATGGACGCGACATTCCCTGGCGCGACACAGTGAAATACCTCGGTATTACCCTAGACAAAACCCTCCATTGGCGCCCCCATATTCAAAACACCGCCAACAAAGCCAGGCTCTTCTATAGCCAACTGTACCCACTGTTCAATCGACGCAGTACCCTCAATCACAAAGATAAACTCGTCCTCATCAACTCAATCATCCGCCCCACCCCCATATACCGCTCAGCAGCTTGGGGATACGCAGCCCCAACCAACCTCAACCGTCTCCAATCCGTTGAAAATCGTTACATTCGCACAGCCATGGGCAGTCCATGGTTTATCCGTAACGTAGATCTACACCGAGATAACAACCATACGTCTCTCACCCAATATCTCCATGAAGAGGAACTAAAATCCTCATCGCCACCCTCACCCACCCCAACCCGCCCATCAGACAAGCCTCCGACTATGACATAGGCGCCCACACCGACACAAACGTCCCCGACACCATTCCTCTAGGTGTAGTCACCCCCCCCCCTCAATGCCCCCCCCCCCCCCAGATACTTCTCCCAAAACCTACAAAAGCCCACATACCCGACTCTCCATGTGAACAGCAGAGTTTGCTGTTATTGGTGAGACCTTGCGGCATGGACCGCAGGGGGGCGAGGCAGGCAAGCCTAGAGGGAGTAAGCGGAGATCGGAGCTCGCGACAGCTCTGGCCCCTGATAACTCCTTCAAGGTGGGCTCACCTTACCTTGGGGTGTCTGGACACATTACAGGGTTTGACGAAATCAAGTTAATATCACTCTCAGGGCGGAAAAAAATCATATTTTCAATATACTTCTCGAAGAGACCCAAGAAATTTCTGGCGTAATATTAAATACTTAAACTTAAGTTCTAGCTTTCAGAAATCCGAGTCTTTATTAAAAATAGGTGATTCAAAGGACTTCAATAATTTTTTCATGAATTCGCTGCCTGATGCTGGCATTAGTTATTTAAATTTTATGGAGCATAACTAGGTTAATAAAAGATTGCGTCAGGCTGATCCTATTAAATTTAGTATTGTCACAAATGATGATGTTAACGAAGTCATTCACAACTTAAAAAGTAATACAGTTGGAGCTGACGGAATTAATGTGAAAATGCTTATTTACATAACTCCTCCCTTAAATGTCTAGCTTTCCTTCATTATCAATCGGTGTCCTTTAACGGGCTATTTTCCAAACTGTTGGAAAGTTGCTAAAATTGTTTCTCTGCCTAAAGTGTCTGATCCCAATCAGCTTTCAGATTACCGGCCAATACGTATTTTACCTACATTGTCCAAAATCTTAGAAATATAACGGATGGTCTGCTAAGAGCTTAGAATAATATTTTGGTGTAGCTGTCTTATTTCAATAGACTATGTCACACGGTAGGCCATGATATTTTACAGGCCAAACTAAACTTGTTTGGTTTGGGTGACACTGCTGTAAATTTCTTTAAAATATATTAGATCTCAGCGCATACTTATCAATAACAATCCGTCTCTAGTGCACTTTGTCAGCAGGGGTGTGGCACAGGGAAGCATCTTAGGTCCTCTTCTTCTTTAAGTGCCATCCCCGCGATGGAGGTCGACAATCATTAGGACTATCCTGACTTTGAAGGCTGCTGCTCTGAAGAGTTCCAAACCATTTCCTCAAGTTTCGCAGCTAGGATATTCTCCTCCTTCTGACGTTTCTCTTTTCACAGATCTTTCCCTGCACGATCAGCTACAGTATATTTTGATATATTCGGATATTTCGGATCTTAATTATCTCCCTCTCCTTGTTCATTCCCTTCATGACGTCAGTGTTTATTACGTAATCAGTCCATAGAAATTTCAAAATTCTTACCCTCAATTTCAATGTTAGGTCTTCGGCGCTGAGCACCTTTCTCATTTTGATAAAACTTGATCGGGCTCTTTCTATGCGTGTCTCAATTTCTTTGCTGTAGTCATTTGTTGAGTTTATCAATGTTTTGAGGTATGTGTAATTCTCAACTTGCTCTATATTCTTGCCGTTCACTGTCAGGTTCTCTTTGTCGCGCTGGATTTTTGAGATTCTCATAAATTCGGTTTTCTTGATGTTCAGCATCAGTCCATATTTCTCGCTGCATTTAACCAATTTGCTCATCAGTCAAGACCACGGTATCGTCTGCATACCTTATATTATTGACTGGTGTTCCGTTGACTTTTATTCCGGATATTTCTAATTCTAGTGTTTTCTGGATGATTTCTTCGGAGTATGTATTGAAAAGCATTGGTGGTAGGACACATCCCTGCCTTACTCCTTTTCTTATTTCTATTTTTTGTAATGATAGTTGGTCCTCTTATTATTTCAATTTATATTGCGGATTTCTCTAAGTTTCTCAATTATTGCGAGTAACACATCAATACGCTGATGATACACAAATATACTCTCCTTTCTTCCCTTCTGAAGTCGTTGATTCTGTAGGTAGAGTGAATAAAGATCTTAAAATTGTTGAAAATGTTTCCAAATCTTACAATTTATATTTGAATGAAA
This sequence comes from Polydrusus tereticollis, assembly GCA_963920685.1. Lineage (NCBI taxonomy): Eukaryota > Metazoa > Arthropoda > Insecta > Coleoptera > Curculionidae > Polydrusus > Polydrusus tereticollis. Next base: position 121,111,247 of record OY987329.1, read on the forward strand.
AGATAACCCAACTTTTAGTCTTTGGCAAGAACGCTATACCGGGTGTTGCATCGTCGAGCGGGACATAGGAAATCCCATGTAATTTTAAATGGGGTCAATTATTGGCTTCCCTAATTATTTTAGAGAAAAATTCTATTTAGGTTTATTAAAGAGCACTAAAACCCACATTCAAAAGAATAACTTTAGATATTTTTGATGAGCCCGTTTACGGGTTATCGCCGATTTCTTTTTAACTATTTCTCCTTTTTATGGCCCCGTATTTGCGGGCACCAGTCAAGGTAAAAGATGACTGTCAAATAAAGTTGTCATTTTGAAATGTGTGCTTTATTGTTATAAAAACTCGTACATCGAAAATATTAAAGGTGTATTTATGAGTACAAATTAATCTGAATAAAACTAAAATAAATTATCTAATTACAAGGTTAATTATGACATTTTACATGTTTCAATATTTTACTAATTAATAGGTAGGTACTATTAAATTTTTAGAACTTTAGGATTAAAGAAGATGTTCAAATATTCCTCAAAATGACAACTTTATTTGACAGTCATCTTTTACCTTGACTGGTGCCCGCAAATACGGGGCCATAAAACGGAGAAATAGTTAAAAAGAAATCGGCGATAACCCGTAAACGGGCTCATCAAAAATATCTAAAGTTATTCTTTTGAATGTGGGTTTTAGTGCTCTTTAATAAACCTAAATAGAATTTTTCTCTAAAATAATTAGGGAAGCCAATAATTGACCCCATTTAAAATTACATGGGATTTCCTATGTCCCGCTCGACGATGCAACACCCGGTATACTTCACATCTTACATCCTGTCAACAAAATAAGAACTCATAATATTTTCTCATATCTCTTCAGTAACTTTATTATTGGATATGATGTCCATAACTTTCCTACACGACATAGAGATATGTAACTTACAGGGTCGTTGGTATGTATGAAAACGGTCGATTATCTCTTAAAGTAAAATAGCTAGCAAAAAATATTTAGGACAAAAGTTTTATAGTTTTGTAACGCCTATTAGAAATAAAAAAAGATAAGTATACAGGATGAGTCAGAAAGCCGTAGAGGAATAAAGTTACCTTTTTTTAATAGAACACCCTATATCTTAGAATATTTTTGGATTTTGCATAAAATTACAATTACTTTTTATTAAGAGCGTTATAAGTCTAAACCTAATAGCTTCCGAGATATCGACTTTTGAAAAATGACGTATTTGAACTTTGACAGCTTCTAGCAAAACGGCTTACATGTCCCTATCCTTTATTTTTTATTATCTTCATGAAAATACCAACTTCCGGTTAAACCGGAAGTACTATATTTCCGGCTTCTGAGCTACATCCGGTTTACCCGTAAGTTGACACTTTTAGAAAGAGAATTAAAAACTAAGATAGGGACATGAAAGCCGTTTTACTCTAAGACGTACCGTTAGAAAAATAGAAGCTTTCAAAATTCCAAAATGTAATTTTTCACAACTCAATTTCTCGGAAACTATTAGGTTTAGACTTATAATGCACTTAATAAAAAGTAATTCTAATTTTATGCAAAATCCAAAAATATTCTAAGATATAGGGTTTTACATTGACAAAAAAAAGTAACTTTATATCTCTACGGCTTTCTGGCTCATCCTGTATACTAAATTTTTTTAAATTCTAATAGACTATAAAAAACCCTAAAACTTTTGTCTTAAATATTCTTTGCTAGCTGTTGTACTTTAAGAAATAATCGACCGTTTTCAAACATAATAAAATGACCCTGTATAGTGGACCGTGACACAGTCACGCATTCTTCCAGCGATCATTCGATTAGCCCCTTACTACTCTAAATAACACTGCCAAGTTTCAACAAAATTGGCTGAAGGATTATTTAAATATTTAGGAAAACACGATTTTTTTTAAAAGTTTGACACCCTGTATTTTGAAAACGAAGCATTACCGGACCTATGTTTATATAAACTATTCATCTTAGAATCACTCAAAGAATAATCGTTTGAAGTTTGGCCACTTACTTAAATAACACCCTGTAGAAGTTTAAATGATTATGAAATAAGAAAGCTATTATAAGTTTTTTCTAATTTTGACATATAAAGTGACACTTTTTAAAACTGATTGACATTATGAAATGTCTTACTTTTTGTAACTAGTTGCATAAAGTAAAATTTTATGCAATTGGTGACGAAAAATGTATTTCAAAATTAGTGACAAAAAGAATTATTCTATTTATTAAACTGTTATAATACAAGTTAAAAACATAAATTATAAATTAATTAATTATTATAAATATTGATAACACAATTATTGCAATTATTCAAATTAATTCCCGACGACATATTTTTTTCATTGCTCGAACTTGCTGTTATTTGGGAAGCGACGCACATTGCATTAGATGTTTCACCAAATATTTCTTGCGCTAAAAGTTTTTTATTATTCATGGAATTTTCAACATATCCCTCCGCAACAGAGCTAGATTTCCAACCTCCGTGCCTCTTTAATTTTAAAAGATCAGCGCCACTGTCTGCTAGGAAAGTGGCAGAGCTTCTTCTGAAGCAGTGGCCAGTATATAGAACAGGATTTGAAAGACCAAGAAATTGTGCAATAACTTTTGGCAGACTGCTAAATGTGTTAATTCCCACAGGATTTCTGGTACATTTTCCATTCGCATATTTTACAAAAAATCTGTTGTGTTTAAGAATCTGGGGACGCAACTTAATATATTTTCTTAATATTTCAACAAGATTCGTATTTTCAATGTCTCCAGTGGTAATTGCACACTGCCGTATAACTTTTGTTTTTGAAGATGGGATATCAACACGAAAATGGCTTCCTTCGTCTATAACATTTTCAACTGGAAGAAATGTTAATTCTTCTTTTCTGCATGCTCCTGCCATTAAAATTATCATTGCAACCTTAGCCATTAAGTATTCTTTGTTATCAGCTTCCAATAAAAATTTGGCAAAATCTTTTTTAATAAAAACTTTTGACTTTTTAGCACTGTACCCGTCCGCTTGCCTTTTAATATATACTACCAAATTTGTATATTTTTTAATATCAATATTCCTTTTCAGATTTAGTTCAGACCTTAACATTAAATAAAGTGTCCATAATGTGGAAACTTTTAGATCTTTCTTACCCTCAAAATATGCAAGTAAAACTTTCTCATTAACATGTTTAATTTTCTTCTCATCACACCACGTAACAAATTTTTCGTATGCCAAATCATAAACTGCCTTTGACTTTTTGGGAATTACTGATAATAGAGCATTACCTGCTGCCTCTTCAATATCGCTTGGTAGCTCTTCAGAACTTGAATGACTCATTTTTTAAAAATAAAACTAAAAATATATCAATCTCGATAAAAACCTTCCGTCTAGACTTTTTTACAAAATGTCAAACTGACAACTAACATGAAGTAACAGCAACAATAGCTATTTATGCCATCAGTTATATGTCAAAATTAGAAAAACTAAATTTATGTTTTCCAAATTTTTATCAATTATATTAAATTTTATTTTTTTATTACTTTCTTCAAAATTAGAAAAAATCTTGTATGCAATACGTTACGAAATGAAATTTTGTGTAACTTGTGAGTTTTTGCGAAACTCACTTCGTTCGTTCCGCAAAAGTCTCACGCGTTACACAAAATTAGGCATTTCGTAACTGATGGCATAAATAGCTATTTGACAACGGCAACAACAACTAGTTTTAGTAGTATTAAAAAAATGAAGAACAATAAATCAAAAATATCATATTTGTTAAACTTATGCAATCTTACAAACTTTAATAGTAGCTACTTAAAGTTGCTAACCAAAAATTAATTTATTTTATTAGCTTTAGCTTAAATAGGTAGTAATTTTTGAAGTCTATATTATTAAAAGCCTTTGGCTGTTTACTCGTATGGAAAATATTTAAAAGATTTTTGGAAAATTGGATATTTTACAGCCGGCGTAAGGCCTGGACAATGTACAGTTAACGACATATAAATTCATACACTCCACCCATACATAACCCAATTACAACAAAATTGGATAAAGCGGGTTTCTCACCTTGCTGCTTATACCTGGATAGAACACCAGCTATATACATAGCTGTAAATAATTGTATGCACGATTTTTTAACATAAATAATAATGGATATTTCTAAATATTTTTGTCTTTAAATTACAGCCGCGAAATTATAAAATTATAAAACAATACCAGGAAAACTATAAAAGTATAAAGCCAAAAAGGGTAAATTTAATAACAAACAACAAACAAAATGCTAATATTTAATTGCTGCGCCATTGGATTCTAACACTAATCGTAATCTTCTTGGCATTGACAAAATAATACTTCTGGTGTAATCCGGAGTTAGCCCTTCCCAAATTTCTTCTATTTTATCAAATAACTCTATTTCATTCTGTGGTTTAAAATTTATTTTATACATTTCTTTTACCATCAATCTCCAAACATTTTCAATTGGATTTAAATCAGGACTTCTTGAGCACCAAGGCAGACATGTTACGTTGTTTTCTCTAAACCAGTTACCTACATTTTTTGCAGTATGCACAGGGCAGTTATCCTGCTGAAATATAAAGTTATTTCCTTGAAAAACTATCGCGGCAGAAGGAAGAAAAACATTTTCCAAAACCTGAAGATATATATTACTGTTTAATATTCCACCAATATTACAGCATACACCTGCACCGTGAACACTAATCCATGCCCACACATTAACCGAGAAACGTACACTGGTTTGCTTTTTTTGAGTATACTTCTCATCATATCGGGAATTTCGTGGTCTGCATACTCGAATCATTCCATTATATGTAGACTGAAAAGTTTTCTCATCAGAAAAAATAACATTTTGTCAAAAAAAAAATCATTTTCTGGTAAATATTGCATTGCAAAACCAATTCTTTGTTCCTTGTCACTATTTTTTAAAAACGGTTTGGATGCAGCTGCTCGATTTCTTAATTCGGAACATTGTCTTACTCGGCGTTGCGCAGTTCTAGATGAAGCCGGGAACCCTGTTCTGTGCATAGCGGATACTGCAGTTTCAAATGGATTGTGCCTTAAACACTCTACCAAATGTCGGTATTCTTCATTTGATGATTTTCTATTATTTAAACCTGACCCAACAAACCTTTCAAGTGTTTGATGATAGCGCCATTTTTTTACAATTCCTTGAACAGTACTTCTAGGTACTCTAAAACGATCAGCTATTCTTCCATAAGACCACCCTATTTCTTCTAAACATATTATTCTTGCTTTTTCAATAATACTTAGATGAGGCATTTCTTCAATCAAATAAGATGATGACAATACTTTGACAGATATCATGATAACAATTAACATATTACAAAGGTAATAAAGGTAAAAAGGTTGCATTTCAGTGTCACAGTTTAGTGTACGAAATTAAATGTCGTCAACTGTACATAGACTTATAAGGTCAACGTTCTTATCACGAGAAAATTATTTTAGTGCTTTATTTAAAAGAGGGATGACTTCAAGCGTATTTCCTTTAAGTAGCCTTACAAAATAGTTTCAGCTAGGTGGCTGTTTTTTACAAATAATTGTGCAATATTATCTCTGTCGACCATAACCTCCTTTACTTTCGTCCAAGTGACATCCTCGCCAGTTTCGAAGTTTCTACACCGAGAAAATTAAACTGTTGAATCAAACAATAAATTCTCCATTCAACAGTATTTGTACTTTCACTACAAACAATGTTTTTTAAGAGTTGAATAAACCATTCAAAAATGTTTAATTTTATTACTTAAATTTAAAATTAAAAAATTTGAAGATAGTTAAAAGAAATTAAAGTCCTGTTTGACTTAAAATGTTTAAAAAATTGAGTTGAGGTATAAGATTTATTGGCTTAACGTTTACTAACTGTTCACTTAAACATTTTAGTTAACTGAATTAACATTTTTAAGATATTGCAATGAAAACTTTAGGATGTTGATTTAACACTCTGACATCGTTGATTGAAAGTGTTTGGTTGTCTTATATAAAGTTCTTTAAATGTTGGATTAACAGTTCCAAAATATTGACCCAAACAAAACTTTAATTTGGTTGGTTTGACATCCGAAGTATTGAGTCAAAAATTTAGTTCATTGGTTTAAATTAAATAAATAGTTTTGTTGAAATAGTATGCTTTTAAAAAAATTATTATTATTAGATTCTTGCTTCTATCTATATCCATTCAAATATGAATAGATCCTTATGCTCACTTTTTTCAGCGAACTATTTCAACAAGATTATAGTCCTATTTAGTTCAAGCCAAAAACTAAATTTTCATGTCAATAGCTTACAAATGGTAAACCTATATTTATTTCTAACAGCAATACATTTTTTTAAACTAACACAGTATAAAAACAAGAAATTATTAGTACAATAAATGTTGTATTATAAAGAGTTTCCTATAATATTACATTTAAAGTTACTTACATTATTTTCAGTTATAAAAAAATTACTTCAGACTTCATTATTGTTATATTTATATATTGGTACATTACACAATAGATATTTAGAAAAACCTATGGTAGTATTATATAAGCATCAGCATAACTGAGAGGGTAAGCCTATGTCAAATACCGCCATGTTTTAGATTTTGAACAAGATTTTCAGTTTTAAGAGTTTTTGGTTATTCTAAGCAAGTAACTTAATGATAAATAAGTTAAAATCTAATATTTCTTGCCTTATAATTGTATCTAATGATTAATAACAACACTCCCAGCCTTCAATTCGAAACTTCACTACAATGGTGAGAAAATAAATTGCAAATTATGCAAATGGCGTCGTGCTGTCTATACATCAACTCATCCCTCAACGCCTGTTTACATACATCACACGTCGACAAGCGACAGAAGACAAGTGCGAAACAGGATGCGCCGCAGTAGTCTAGTAATGCCTGCGGTAGAAGTAACAGTCTAAACTGTTGAATTAAACAATAAACATTTTGAGATAATAATTAAAAAAAAATATTGAATGTTTGCTAAAGTAATAAAATAAAGATGTTAGATGGATAGTTAGATAATTGTTTAATACAATGATTATTTTGATAGAAGTAAAACATATGGTAATATTTCCCTGAACACCTTCGCTAGCATCAATTCTACAAGCTACAAGTTATAATATGATCTTTATATTAATGAAAAGTAATCATTGAATCGAAAATTTAGTTTTTAATCCAACAGTTTAAGTTAAATAAATTTAAAATATTGCATTAAACCTGGAAAAATAATTACCCCAAAGTTTTTTTAATTGAAACAAACATCTCATCGTTGACAGTCATGTGACTCTTCAATCAAACAATTCACTTTTCTCGCAGACTTTATACGAATAAAGTTGTAGGCGCAACAGCCAAATTTGCTATTGTGGGATCTGACAATTAGGCAAAACTCCATTTTGTGGGTGTTCACACCTTTATCTGATCCTAATGAGTATTTGGTGTCGCCTATGTCCATGGACGGTTGGCTGTATACTGAAGAGTTGGACGTTTGCCAATGTGTCAGATCATAGATACCTTTCAACCTAATCACGTGATGAACCTAATTCGCCTCTTGGTAAGATTATTTTAGGACGAACGTAAACTTAGACATGCAGCGTCCATTTTCTTTGTTAATAAGTTTTACTTAAATCCCTTAATACATTAAGAAAAATATCAGTAAACGCGACTAATTATTTGTTCTTTATTCTTGTAACACGCATGAATACGAAAACTCGACGACTAACATCAATGGTCAATCAAATGCAGAAAGTACTGGAATCCAGTTGTTTATATGTATATTTCTACAAATCTGCATTTTATGAACTAAATCTTTTACCTACACTAACGTTTAAGCTAGGTCACTTTATTAAATATGCAGTTTTATAAAAGTCGGCACAACAGCGCAAACCTCTTAAGATTTCAATCTGTTGAGACCTACATAACTTTTTTATTGACTTTTAAAACCGAAAAGGAAACAGAAAATTACCTGGTTTATGGAAAAAGTCTTTTTAGTGTAAGGCTGGGTCGGTCGCCGGGCTTTATTACGCTGACAATAAAAAATAAAATAAAATTTTATAATAATTACACAAAGTTGCGATGCAAGAAAGTTTTAAAATGTAATATTACTGGGAAAAAAACCTTTTTTTATATTGGAGGTTCTAAAAAGAAATTATGGAGTTTATTGGGGAGGATTTCGTTTTTAGTGGTTTTGCTCAAATAATTTTTGCCGAATTTGCTGTCTTTATTACACAATAATATCCAATGACAGAGATGGTATAGTTCAATTTCATGCATAACAGCTGGTGAAAACTTATTAATTATACTACACTGAACTTTGTAACACTTTTCACACTCATGTCTGTTTTCAAAATTAATTATCATGCAGGGTTTAAAAGGGATAAAGCAATTTATTTTTTTGGAAAGTATTAGGTATATTATTTATTAATAAATGACCGAGCGCAAATTGGTAAATTTTCTAAAAAAATGTACAGAATATCGGCCTTAATTTGCAGCAGAAACATCTTTCGTTAGGCCCCAGTAAATACTCTGGCAACACAGCAGGGTTCCATTTGTCTTGATATCGCTTTTTAATCTTAATTAATTAATATAATATTTCGCCATTCGCTTTCGACAACTCGAAGATTTTCTTGGAAATAGTATAAGCGTCAGTCCAAAAAGTGTCTCATATTATTACATCCCATGGTTTTATATGAGAACAATGAATTGTTTACGATCGCCTAGTAACTTTCTGCTTTGCGATTTCCCAAAAAGCCTTTGCAAATCTGCTTAAACAACCGCGCTGCTTTTTCGATTTCATCATCACAGCATCACTGATTTTGTGGAACTTATTCCTCATGTATGCAAATCCACGGTCAGTTTGATCTATTTCTTTGACTTCATCAGCTTAAGCTTGATGATGTGTAAAGGCGACAAATAAATTTTCTGGGTATCAACAAGTGCAGCATTGGTGACGATATTGTTAGTAGAGAGAAACGGAGAGAACGAGATCAGGTGGTGCTGGTGGTGCTGGTGGTGCAACTAACCCAGGTGGTGCAGGTGGTGCGTTTTACGATCTAACCCAAGTGGTTCGGTGGTGCGTTTTATGATCTAACCCAGGTGGTTCGGTGGTGCGTTTTATAACCTAACCCGGGTGGTTCGGTGGTGCTGTTTACAAAATAACCCGAAATTAAACCCGACTTTTTACGACCTAACCCGGATGCTTTCATGAGGCGGCTTCTTATCTAACCCTAACTTGAACCTGAATATTTATGAACTGACCCGAGATAAAACCCGACTTTTTACAACCTAACCCGGATGCTTTCATGAGGCGGCTTCTTATCTAACCCTAACTTGAACCTGAATATTTATGAACTGACCCGAGATAAAACCCGACTTTTTACAACCTAACCCGGATGCTTTCATGAGGCGGCTTCTTATCTAACCCTAACTTGATCCTTAATATTTATGAACTGACCCGAGATAAAACCCGACTTTTTACAACCTAACCCGGATGCTTTCATGAGGCGGCTTCTTATCTAACCCTAACTTGAACCTGAATATTTATGATCTGACCCGAGATAAAACCCGACTTTTTATGATTTAACCTTAGTGAAACGCCGCTGCTAAAGCGGGATAATTAAATCCCAATTTTTATAAGCCATCCTTAAACCCAAATTTATACGATCCGACCTGAGCCATCCTTAAACCAGACTTTTTATTATTTTCCCTTAGTTGAAACGCCGCTGTTAAAGCGGTATAGTAAAAAACATTATTTATATTTTCTATCTTAGTGAAACGCCGCTGGTGGGTAGTAAAGCGAAATAAAACCCTAATTTATATGGTCTAACAAGATAAGTATATTAAGGCGGCACATTTGTCACCCCGCAATAATTATTTATACCTAAATAACCCTCTCAAACCCTCTGCCGACTCGATTTAAAAAGAAAGGGACATAAACCTTTATTTATTATTCCGAAGGACCCTCATTAAAATTCAGTAGCATATCTAATAATTGATTCCAATTTTTGCACCACTTATATAAAATACAATAAAATAATTACCATCTAGAACCATTAACTAGAGATTTCTTTGTACTGGAAATGGATAAATTATAGGACTATCTTGTAATGAGAACAGAGTAATAAAAAGTAAATAAAACTTAAATACGTATAAAATACCAAGCAGGTATAGGTACTATACAACTTGTGTTCGCCATCAGGTAAAAGCCCTCATAATGCTTTTATAAAAATTTCGGATAATATCATAATATAAGTAAATAGGCTACAATTTCAGGAAAAAAGTAAAAAAAATTAATTCACAGTGTAAAATTGTAGTTAAATGGATTGTAAATACGAAATAATATAAAAAGCTACCTTTTGTTTGCGATGATGTATGCACAATAACTCTATATTATTCGGCCCTTAAACTGAAAATACCCACTAGATAGGTATCATAAGCTGTATTTGTCATCAGGTAGAACCCCCAATAAAATTATGAATATTAGGCGTAGGCATCAAAGTAGCAATCTTAACTTATTTTCAACACGAGCATAAAAATATAGGGTTGTTAAATATTTTACAACCCTAATTCTCAATGGCAACAATAAGCAAATCACGTTGGTTTTTTAATTTATTATTAATCTGGCTAACTTAAGAAACTCACAATATAACGACCATCCAAAAAAAATCATAATACATTACTGGGTGTGAAAGCAATTGCGCTGCAAAATATAGTGTATACCGACTCTGAGGTAGTTAATTAAAATCCCAATTAGCGCTAAAAAAAAAATCAATTAGATATTTACTTTAGATATTTTAATAAAAAAATTCAATATTCTCATCAACATTTAACTTTTGAAATTAGCATAATAACAAATCCTTTACAATGAATTAAACAAACGCATACATAATTTTAAAATCACATAATAAGAATATAAGCTAAAATCTAACAAGTTTCGACAAGTTGAAACTTGTCAGTTTACATCTGTAGAGAATACCCAACTCTCGAATCATAAAAAAATGGTCAAACTTTGTCGGCAAATACCCTTCTATGATGCAGGGGAAGGACAGGTAACTCGAGATGTTTATAAAGAAACGTTAAAGAACATTATTTGCTTATTTCTAGACTCTTAAAAATTAGATGCAATCGAACAATAAATGTTTTCATCATGTATATTTATGAGTAACACATTACTTTCGTCATTCGTAAATTAAGATTGATAATTACTTGTCTTAGTACTTTTTTAGAAGTTTGAATCATTGCATATAACCGTCTGAGGATACCCAAACTTCCCCTAACATATTTCTCCGTGACCGGGGAAAAAAGAGGTATAAAAGCGGCTTTGGTCGCATAGAGATTTCAGTTCCAAGTTAAACTTGATACCGAAGCAACTTGTTAAAACTAAACTAACCTTACAAGATTAATAATTTCAAAGTAAATTTTGCTAACTTTTATTTTATTTCATTTACATTAAAATGGAATGTATTACATGTCATAAAAGTTATTCAACGCTGTCAGCTTTAAAAAGACATCAAAAACAGCAGCATTCAAGTAGTCAGAAACAATTTAGTTGTCATTTATGTCCGCTAACTAGCAATAGAAAGGATACTTTTAAAAAACATCTTAAAACCCATGAAAAAAGCGATGCAAAAAAAGCCGAAAAAGCTGCCACTTTAGCTAATAATGTAAATAGAAAACAGATTAATCAGACAAATGAAAAACAAGCTAAAATAAATGATGGAGCCTCGACATCATCATCTACTGTTAGATGTCAGGAATGCCAGATAGATGTCAATAGAAAAAATATGAGCGCTCACTTAAAAACATTATACCACAAAAAACATTGCAGTGTTAGCATTGGAACAAATGTGCAATTAATTAATTCTGCTTTTAAAAAAAACATTTGTACATATAGAATAAGCGGTGCGGAAGAAACAATACAAAATGTAAACGAGTTTATGACAGTAATTAAAGCAGATGCCCTAAATTTAATAAAAAAAGAGCTTACCGAGCAAGAAAATGGCCTTAAAGTTAATTTTGAGCTTTTTGCCTCATATATGCTATCGACGAAACAAAATGAAGATGGGAATGATGTGCAAAATGAAACAAAATCATTTAATAGCAAATATCGCATCGTAACAGTATCGTCGGATTTGGAAGACATGTATTCTGAATTTACAGAAATATTAAAAGTGAAAAGCGAAGAGTTCCAGGTAAGTTGTACAAATATTATTATTCGATTTCTTATATCTAAAAAAAATTTATTTTATTTTAGCAAAAAGATTCCGGATGGTCAATGCTCGCAATTTTATATTTAGAAGTAAATATGCTCAGATTTGAACCATTTCGAGGATCGTCTTATATACCACTCCCTAAAGATATAGAAAATAAAGAGGCTATTATCAATATTAAAAATACCGATAATAAGTGCTTCGCCTATAGTATTCTCTGCCATCTTTATCCTGCTGCCAACAATGTTGTTAGAGTTAGCAACTATGAAAAACATTTGGATAAACTAAATTTTAATAATTTATCATTTCCTATGGAATTAAATAATATTCAAAAATTTGAAAAACAAAACATGGATATAAGCATCAACGTTTTTGGACTTAGTAAGAAAAAGGATAAACATATCGTTGTAGGACCTTTATATCATACTAAGCAACGAAAAAATAATCATGTGAATCTCCTATACATTGAAGATCCCGCAACGGGGGCATCACATTTTTGCTACATAAAAGATTTAAGCAGACTAATCTCAAAGCAAAGAACTAATCATAATGGTCAAATTTATGTATGCGACGGCTGTCTAGTATCATTTCGGGCCGAAGATAAATTAAAAATGCATTTAGATCTAAATGACTGCCTAAAAGTTAGAACAGAGCTTCCAAATGCATTTAATAATATTCTCGAATTTAAGGATCATCATAAGGCATTTCCTATGCCGTTCTGCATATACGCAGATTTTGAAACTTTACTCGAGCCTATCCATATAGCAAATCCAGACCCATCCAAGAAATATACAGTGGATACGCATGTACACAAACCATTCAGTTTTGCCTATTTTGTGAAATGCGAACATGATAATTCACAATCATTTCTGAAACAATATAGAGGCTTGGATTGCGCCGAAGTTTTTGCAGAGTGGCTTATCCAAGATGTCAGAGAAATACATGAAACATATTATGCAAAGCCGAAGCCTATGAAAAAACTAACAGCTCGAGAACAAGAAAAATTTTCAAATGCAAAAAACTGCTTTTTATGCCAAGACATATTCCAACCTAATACTGAAGACGTCTCACTAAAAAAAGTGAGAGACCACTGTCATTTTTCAGGTTAGTAGATACTATTAATTTAAATAATTTTTAATTATGACAAACTATTTTAGTTATAAAATTTAATAATACATAGATGCTAATGAAATATCGTTGTTTTAGGTTTGTACAGAGGTGCAGCACATAGCAAGTGCAATTTAAAATATAGAACGCCACAGTTTATACCTATATTTTTCCATAACGGCTCACATTACGACTTTCACATATGTATCGAAGAACTATTAAAAAAATCCGAGTCCATAGAAGTCATCCCACAAAATAAAGAACTTTATATCGCATTTACAGCGAAAATTGCGCTAAGTCCGAGCGATGGCAAAACTTTGAATGCTGAAAGCGAGAAGAAAAGGTATTTTTACTTACGCTTCTTGGATTCGTTCCGCTTTATGCCTTCCAGCTTAGATAGCCTAGCGAAAACTTTAAATGAAAACCAACTAATTGAAACCAGAAGACTATTTACAGATGATGAGCAGTTTAATTTAATGCGACGAAAAGGAGTTTTCCCCTACGAGTTTGTGGATTCATATGATAAACTAGAATCTACACAAGAATTACCAGCAATGGCAGATTTTTACAGCACGTTATGTGAAGAAGCCATTAGCTTGGAAGACTACATGCACGCAGAAAAAGTTTGGCAACTATTTAATTGCGAGAACTTAGGCCAATATTCAGATTTATATTTAAAAACAGACGTGCTTTTATTGGCGGACATATTTGAATCATTCAGAAAGCTATTTCGATCTCTATACAATCTAGAAGCCTGCTTCTATTTCACCCTACCAGCGTTGGCATGGTCATGTATGCTGTCATTTACTAAGGTATTTCCCATTATTATTAAAACAAATTTTTTAAACTTTAAAACTTAAAAAAAAAAAAATATTTTTACTCATAAAAATTATTTATTTTAGGTAAAGCTGGAACTACTTACTGATCCAGATATGTTACACCTAATTAGAAAGGGGATACGAGGCGGCGTTGTACAATGTGCGCACCGTCATGCTGTGGCAAATAACAAGTACATACCAAACGACTTGGAAGATGATTTTAATTATATAAAATATGATGCTTCTAAACCTACCTCATACATCACGTATCTGGATGCCAACAACTTATATGGACAAGCCCTTTCTCAGTACTTGCCTTTTGGAGGCTTCAGATGGCTCAAAGATGAAGAAGTTCAAAATTTTAATGTATTAACACAATGTTCAAACGAAAAAAGCGCAATAGGATTTATTTTAGAAGTAGATTTAATTTATCCGGAAGAACTTCACGACTTACACAATGAGCTTCCTTTCTGTCCTGAAAATATAGTTGCGCCTAATGGTAAAAGTCGTTTAGCTAAGCTAATACCTAATTTAAATGATAAAAAACGTTATGTAATTCATTATAGAAATTTATATCAGGCTCTACAACATGGACTAAAATTGGAAAAAATCCATAGAATTGTTGAATTCAGGCAGTCAGATTGGCTAAAAACATATGTTGATAAAAATACGGCGATGAGGCAAGCGGCTACAAATGATTTCGCTAAAGATATGTATAAATTAGCTAATAACGCAGTTTTTGGTAAATGTATGGAAGCTGTCGAAAACCGAAAAAGCGTCAAGTTGCTAAAACAATGGGAAAATATTCGTGAAAAAAAGGGTGCTCAAACTTTTATTTCACACTCTAAAATAGATAGCGTTAAAGTTTTTAATGAAAATTTTGTTGCCATTCAACTTAAAAAAGATAAAGTTCTTTTCAATAAACCTATATATGTAGGTTTTAGCGTTCTCGATATTTCCAAAACTGTGATGTTTGATTTTCACTATGATTTTGTAAAAGAAAAATATAAAGATAATGCAAAACTCTTATATACTGATACTGACTCATTAATATATAAAATTGATACTAAAGATTTTTATTCAGACATAAAAGAAAATCTCAATAAATTTGATACTTCCAATTATGACTTAAACAATCCGTATTCAATACCATTAGTAAATAAAGCAGTGTTGGGAGTATTTAAAGACGAAGCGAAAGGTCTACCAATTCTTGAATTTGTCGGCCTTAGACCCAAATTATATGATTATGTTGTAGCCAAGCCTAAAAAAAGTAGTGGATACTATGGTGAAGTAATTAAAAAAGGAAAAGGAGTTAAAAAATCTGTTATTAAAAGACTTAAGCATAGTGCTTATAAAAATTGCCTCTTTAGCAAGAATATTGTCTTAGCTAGACAAAATGTATTTCGATCAATAAAACATGTCATACATACAGAAACGGTTAATAAAATAGCTTTGTCTGCAAACGATGATAAGAGATACATTTTGCCTGATGGAATAAGTACTCTTGCGTGGGGTCATTATAAAATCGACTTTTTAAATGCTATACATGAAGGTTTTTAATATTTTTTTATTAATTATACTATATTTTCAAAAATATTAACCATATGCTATTTTTCAAGTTGGGTATAATGCTAAAACCTGTCTAAACAAGAATAAACATGTTTCAACAAGTCTAAACCTGTTTCAACTCGCCTAAAGCTGAAAGCTGTTTCGAGACGTTGAAAGCTGATTCATATTGCCGAAGGCTGTTTCCATTGGTTGGCAGCTGTTTCGACTTGTCGAAACTTATTTGTAAACGAGGGTGAGATGGGAAGGGGGACTGTAACTATAAAAGAACTTAAAGCAGATGGTTTAAGCTATAGTAAGCCAAATGACCAAGTCGCTGCAACTACAACATCAAATTAAAAGTTTTTCTGAAAAAATTAGAAAACTGAAAAAAGATATTAAACAATACGAGAGAAAAAAACAAGTTATATATCTACTAAAGAAACTTAGAATATAAAAATTTAAGAAAACATGGCTAGCCAATCGTCTTTGGATTCATCGGATTTATGCTATCCAGAGTATATAGATATGATCCTCCCTAATTATAGTGAAAAAATAGAGGAAGAAAAATATTTGATTAACGAGAGCGTTTTACGTCTTCTGACAGTTCCTATACAAGTTTCAACATGTTTAAGCACCATACGAGATTTTTTACCCACTGTCAAGCTAACATACGTTGCTCCCTGCTCTAAGGACAGCATTTCTATATCATTCATGGATATAGATTGGCATGAACTATTTGAACATATGCTGAATATGTCTCCATTAGTTAATGCTGATGGTTCCCAGACTGAGAATGTAATGATTTTTCAGCAGTTTAAACTTACAAGCATACCATGCGAAGGACAACCATTGTTAAAATTAGAAAAATTTAATAATGTTTTATATTTTTGTAAAGAATGGCTTCAGGAAATTAAATTATATTCTCATGTTATTGACTATAAACTAAAAATTTTAAAAGAAATTGATTTCTCGAGTCATTATACCAGTATTTTATTATATATAACAGAATATGATAATGATGTAACATATTCAGAAAAAATTAAAAATGTATGTAGTTTACAGTTATCTGTTCAGAATTATTGCATGTTAGAATATTTAGCTTTTAATTATCATAATATATTATGTGATATTACGAAAATTTTGTATATGAAATGAATAACCTAAAAATAAAAAACAAAGTATTTATTAAAAAGTTGTTTTATTTACCTTTAAGCTACAAATACAAATATATGTAATAAGTTAGGTTAAGAATTAATAATACTATAATATGACATCAGCTTCATTAACCCACGTAGGTTTGGGGAAACCAAGCCAGCGAACTAGAACTTGCTTAACACCATTTTTTGTTCGTTTTCTTATAATTTTCTCCACCAAATAAACATCAGGAAGTTTGGTTTTTTGTAGTTCTTGTTGATAAAAACAACCCTTTATCGGCTGACCATTCATATCTTCTAAAAGAAACGTTGGTGGATTGTTAATATTCACTTTAACTATTTTGAATAACTCTGGAGACCAGTTAATTTCAAATCCTTTACTGAATGCACCTTTATATTTGCTTATCCTGACAATATCGTCTATTTTTAGTATCTTTCTTCTAACAACTATTTTTGGCACATTATATACATTTAGCAATGTATTAGGTTTTACATCGCAAGGCTTCATTCCTGTGGTACTATGCTTGCTATTATTGTAATCGTCTGTAATTTCTTGTAAGATATCGAACCAAATGTGAGTTCCACGTAAAGAGAAATATTTGTATATTCGGTTTTTTAATGTGCGTATAACACGCTCGACAATTGCCGCTTTTTTATTACTATAGATAAAAAAATTATTTATTTTATATTTTTTCATTAAAGAATTAAAGTGTGAATTTTTAAATTCTGAGCCCATATCAGAACCTATATTTTTAGGTGAATATCCTGCCGATTCAAGTATATCTTTCATACTTTTAGTAACTTCGCTTCCAGTTTTCGATTTAAGCGGTCTAGTCCAAACAAATTTAGAAAAACAATTTATAACCACTAATACATAGCGAAAACCTCTATTAAGAAGCGAATATGGTTGAAACTCCATTAGGTCAATTTGAAAATAGTCATAATAATCTCGTATTACAGTTTTACGCCTAGAAAAATTTCGACGTGTGGGTTTATGGAGTTCTTCAACGACTTGTCTTTTTTCTTTAGAGATCATCTTGTAAATTGTTGACGTGACTAGAGTAGCTTGATAACTAGAAAGGTTTCCAATATACAGCGCGTTAAATTCATTTTTTATTTCAACATTATTTTTTAATCACCACTTTTGAATGTTTAGTATCTTTTATTTTTTCATTTATGATTCGCTCCATCTCTTTTGGGATATTACTTTTATCTAATAAATTGTTTATATGTTTATCTATGTATTCTGTAAGTAGTTTCTCCAGAGTCTCATTTTGCTCTTCAATCACCGTTTTATGAACATATGGTATAACATCATTGTTTATTATATTTGCAAGTTGTTTTCTAATCTCCTTTAGCGTTTTAGCTAAATCTTCTTCCATTTTTAAGCCAATATATGTACTTAGATTTTTGTTTATTCGTTCAGTGGTTTCAGATAGTTTATTTCCCATTTTTTCTTCCAATACTTTCATTTTTTCAGTCAAATAATTCATTGTCACAGCATCATTTAAGTCTGTAGGTGGCGAAACATTGGTTAGCCGTTTTCCTTGTAAATCATAATTTCCGTCGGAAGTTAGTTTGTAGGCGCTTATAGGGGTTTCTCTAAGTTTAAACTGGAATGAGTCTTTCCATTTACGTTTACGACCAAATTTATCTATTGTGTTAACACTCATCATTTTATGTATAAACTGAGATGAAAATTGGAATGTTACGTATTATAAGGCGTTTAATATATTATATTAGCTTCTCGTAGTTCTTCTAAAATGGATATAATTTCATTATCATGTGCCGTGCTTCCAGCTAATTTAGACGCCCAAAGGAGGCGGAGACGTTCGATCAATTCCTGGGGAGTATTCCAGTAAACAAATTCTTTATTTTTAAAGTTTAGTTGTTTGGTATTTAGCGGTAATCTTGCTATTGATTTTCCTTCTTTAAAAATAAGAGGTCTTATTAAGTATAAATATTTTTTTGATTTACTGCGGTTAAGTCCTTGAGTTGGATTATATTGATTAAAAATTACATTTGTTTTATATAGAATTTCTTGATATATACCCTTTGTTTGCTCGCTTATAGCATCAGGATTTTCTAACGCTTTTGGATGTTTCAAAAAAAGTATATCCAAAAGTTCTGCAGATGCTGGATATGTTCCAATATTTGTACTACCGCGCCAAAAGGAAATCTCACTAGGAGGAAATCTAACCTCAGTGTTCCCCATGTGAAGTTTATTTTTTGAATCTACGCGAATTCCATATCTTACATCAAACCTGGATATATTACGTTTTATTTTTTCCACATAACTCATTGAAATTGAATGTGGACTAGCATGCGAGGAAAAGTCTATCTTTCTTGTTTTTAGCTGTTTATCATGTTTGATAATAGGAGGTGTATCACTTAAATCCGGTGTTGAGAAAATATCTTCTGCAGGTATTGTACTGATATGCGGTGAAACAGCGTCAGATGTCTCATCAAAGCTGTCATCATGAACATCGACATCATCAGACGAATAAGGCTGGCTAGTTGTTTTTACAATAGTGGTTTGGCTTTTGTTAGCTGAGGGAGGCTGCATATTAGATTTTTTTGATGCAACTTGAACAGCATCAGAAATAGATTTTAAACGAGTTGTAACAGGCTGATAAAATTCTTCAAGTCCACTCTTGTTTTCAAATTGCTTATTTTTAATGCTATAATATTTTTTACGCACAGCATCAGTTGCTTCAATCAGTTTGCGTTTAAGCTCAATTTCTGAAGTATCGTTCATTTTTTTTTTTTTTTTACTCCTCTCCCTTTACTGCCTCAATGTTAAATGATATAAAATTTTAAAAATAAATGTATTTATCAAATCCTATTCGATATCTGCCTCTCTTTAAATCGCTATCTTTATCAATAACTAGGAAACCATATTTTTCTTTCCAACACTCTGCACACATTTCTAGAAATTCAGAAAATGATATATCTGGAGAAACATGATCTAAATAAATGTGTTTAAGGTTTGTTTGATCTTGATTAAACAGAATAAGAAAATTTGCATTATCACGAATTAATTGTTTTGGAACTTTAGAATATGTCTGAGCTAAGTAGAAACAGTCAATGTTTTTATGTCTCCCCATACTAAAATATAAACGAATAGTATCTTGTCTTTCACAAATTACATCGTCAAATATAAAAACAGAATTAGGTTTAGCATCCGCGGGATTAACTATTGTCTCATTGGAAGCATAAGTATAGAAACCAATTTCCTTAATCGGCTTGAGTACTTTGCGAATATAATCATATTTTGCTTGATATAAGGACTTTGAATAAATATATATATTTTCAAAACAAAGTCCTTTAGGATGAGTTAGAAGGGTTATCATAGCATTTGTTTTCCCACAATTTGAAGGGCCTATTAAAAGCGCTCTTATTGAATTTGGTAATAAAGGTCCATTCCTTTTAGTAGTCGGCAACCCTGCTCCAACGGTCTGATCCAGATTGTCAACTTCCAATTCATAACCTGATTTTTCAATAAACATATTGCTGTAAATATACGTTACTTGCACACTATATTTTATTTTAATGTCAGCCGCCAAACGATTAGGACGTATATCCTCTCGCTCCAGCAGCACCAAGGCGAGTGGTAAAGGCTTAGTTGATACTGTAATAAATAAGCTACCAATTGAATTACATTTACCTGGATATCAGTATTGCGGACCTGGAACAAAGTTAGAGAAAAGACTCACCCGCGGTGATCCTGGAATAAATTCATTAGATATTGCATGTAAAAAGCATGATATAGCCTATGCAAGACATAAAAAGTTAAGTGAACGACATAAAGCAGATTACGAACTTGAACAAAGTGCTTGGAAACGTGTAAAGTCGGCAAACTCTAGTTTTGGCGAAAAAACTGCAGCTTGGCTAGTAACGACTGGAATGAAAATAAAAAGAAAGCTTGGCATGGGATGTAAAAAAGCATTACCTAAACGTAAAAAGAGTATTAAAATAAATAAAAAACAGAAAAAAATAGTTTTTGGTAGCGGGATTATAAATAAAATTCGTAAAAATTTAAAGAAACGTTTAAATTTAGACCCGAAAAATTCTGATATACAAAAAATGGTAAAAATGGGAATAATAGTGGCGCAAAAAACATTAAAAGTTCACGGAGGTAAAAGAAAAATACAAACTCCGCGCATCATACCATTACCAAAGCAGGGAGGAATTTTACCTCTGATTCCTATATTTGCAGGACTTTCTGCTTTGGGTTCGTTAGCTGGCGGGGCCGCTGGAATTATAAGAGCGATAAAAACAGCTAAAGATGTTTCATCGGGAAAGCGTTATGATAAAAATATAGATGAAGGAAAAAAGGGTAATGGATTATATCTTAAGCCATATCGCAGTGGTTTGGGGCTATATCTAAAACCATATAAAAGTTCAAAAAACTAATAAAATCCCTACCTCCAAAAGCGCTTACAAATTTCGACTTGTCTAAGTATGCATTACAGCTAAATATTCCATATTTTAGAGGTGTATATATGAGAGATGCTATGCCAAAAACAGGTCCTAACAAGTTTGAAAGTGGAATTGTTAATTTGGATGATGCCGAGGGGGTAGGGACGCATTGGGTTGCATATAAGAAGAAAAATGATAAAACATATTATTACGATAGCTTCGGAGATTTACCTCCACCAAGTGAGTTAGTTAGTTATTTGTATACTGGGCGATATAAAACAGAAAATATCTTCTATAACTACATTCGCGAGCAAGATTTTGATACAGTCTGGTGTGGACATTTATGCTTAAAGTTTCTTGCTAAAAAAAGTTAAGAAATGGAGAATGATGCTATAAAAAAGATCTCTCAATCTATGCAAGTGTTTTTCAAATCGAGAAGCTTATTAAATATGACAAAGGAGGATTTAGTTTATATGCCCAAAGAAGTTATTATAAATTGTGCATTTCGAGAAATCCCGTTTATTTGGTCTAAGCTTCCTAAACACTTACAGGAAGATCCAGATTTAAAAAACTATTTATTTTGTACTGAGCATGAACAGGATGATAGTGAGGATGGAGATGTAAATGATGGTCCTCCGAAGCGAAAATTATTCTGTTGTTATTGTAAAATGAAGGATATAAATATAGCAACAGAAAATAAAATTGAGGTTTTACCATCGGATAAACGTTGTATATTACAATAAATATTGAAATACATCTAAATTTTTTGTAGTCATGTCGTACACGTTTACCTTATCAGATCATAGCAGCGTGTTGAGTGCTAATTTTTTTCCCTCGCTTGAGCTTGAGAAGAATTCAATATATGGTTTAGGATTGTTGGGATTTTACACTTATAATTCAATTTTTAACATAGATGAAAATAATAATTTACTTGGATTTGGCGAGCCTGATCAGAAAAAGTTTACTTACTTTAGAATTAAACCAGGTGCATATGAAATTGATGAAATCCATAAAGAAATTCAGAAAGAAATCAAGAAAAAGAAATATTTAGAAAATAATAATGAAATTGATGATATGAATAGAATATTTAGTTTGGAGGCTAATAACAACACTTTAAAGTGTCAGCTTAAATCTACATTGGATTTAGATTTTTCAATAAAATCCTCTTTAGGAAGAACGCTTGGATTTGCAGAGAAAGTGTTTAAAGCCAATAAGCTTCATGAATCCACTCTACCAGTGGATATAATGAAAGTTCGAATGATACGAGTTGACTGTAATATTATTTCTGGAGCATATCTGAATTCAACAAAATCTCATACTTTATTCGAATTTGATATTGACGTTGAACCTGGTTACAAACTTTCTAAGGAGCCCCATAATATAATATATATGCCCATACAACCTTTGGGTCGTCAGTTTATAGATAACATTACGTTGAGAATCTTGGACGATCAAGGAGACTTGGTTAATTTCCAAGGAGAGAAAATTATAATTAAATTAGAATTAAAGAAAATTACATAATGGGATTTCAATATAATTCTCAGATTTATAAATATCAAAAATCGTCTAAGATAATAAAAGATAATAAAAGCAGTAAACCTAAAACTATAGCACGCATTCTAAAAAGAAACGTTGATCTGAAAGGAAGTGATATAAGCATCGAAGATCGCGATTTTTTGAAATCCTTGGGTTTACAACTAAAAATTTAAGAAAATATGGCCACCATTTCAACAAGTGAAAAATTGGAGGTTTTCGATGATCCTGTATTTGATTATTCACTTGTCAGTTTAAATGAGCATACATATAAACCTTATGGGTCACCAACATATAGCAATTCTGATGAAATCCGTATACCAATTCATTTTCAAGATCTAATACTCAATATTGCAGATAGTTACATATATATTGAGGGCACATTTAATTCAAGTGATGCTACAAAAAAATGCTATTTGTCAAATAATTGTTTGGCATTTTTATTTGATGAAATTAGATATGAAATGGGTGGTGAACAAGTATCTATAGTCAGAAAACCTGGAATCACCACAGCGTTAAAGACATTGGTATCATTTAATCCACTGCATAGTAAAAACTTACTTACCACAGGATGGGGTTTAAATGAGGGATGTCAAGTTATTTTGGACAAAACAAGCCATATATTTAGCGGAAAGCTGCCCTTAAAATATCTATTGGGTTTTGCAGAAGACTATTTGAAAGGAGTCCTTAATGTAAAGCAGGAATTAATAATGGTTTTATCTAGATCATATGTTAACTGCTACGTCGGCGAAGTAGAAGCAACTATTAATGTAAGCAAAATTGAATGGAAAGTTCGTCATATTGTTCCCGAAGATCGAGAAAAGCTTAAACTGCTTTCTCGTATAAATAAAGGTGGCAATAATGCTTAAGTAAATATAGCTTATAGAATGTGGGATCTATATGAGCTTCCAACACTACGAGAAACGACTTCAGATATATGGGCTTTAAAAACGAGTACCAATCTTGAAAAACCAAGATATCTTATTCTCAGCTTTATAAGCGCCGATAGTTTGGACAACTATAAAAAGAATGCGATAGATTTTATAAACGCGGGTATTCGAGATATTCGCGTGTATTTAAATAGCAACGTATTTCCTTATGAAAGATGGAACTTGGATTTTAGCAAAAAGCTTTGTGGTCCTGCATACTACGCATACGAAAATTTTCAGCGTAGTTACTATAATCGACAAGATTGTAGCCCCCTACTTGATTTAGATGAATTTTTCGCAAACCCGGTCTTTGTCATTGATTCCAGTCAGCAAGCGGATAATAACATAAAAAATTCGACAGTAGACATAAAAATTGAATTTGAAACGCGTAACAAATTTGCAAAAAACATTAAAGTTTTTGCATTGGTGTTACACGATGCATTTTTAAGCTATAATGCTTTAGATGGTTCTGTTCGAACCGGGTGTAATTTTTTGGGTAGATAAATGTATACTAATTAGTTTAGATTAATAATATAATTAAGAATTATAGTAGTATAGAACATAACATATTATGTAGTTTGTATAATCCTGAATTTTGAATAAATTATGATTAAATTATATTATGGATTTTATTTTACCTTAACTAATCGAATTTTGAATTAAGGTTTGAGCATACCATAAAAGGAAGGGTCATTTAGGTATAAATAATTATTGTGGTCGCAAATAATGTACCGCTTTATTATACTTATCTTGTTAGACCATATAAATTAGGGTTTTATTTCGCTTTACTACCCACCAGCGACGTTTCACTAAGTTAGAAACGTTCCGTATTTACAATCCATTTAACTACAATTTTACACTGTGAATTAATTTTTTTTACTTTTTTCCTGAAATTGTAGCCTATTTACTTATATTATGATATTATCCGAAATTTTTATAAAAGCATTATGAGGGCTTTTACCTGATGGCGAACACAAGTTGTATAGTACCTATACCTGCTTGGTATTTTATACGTATTTAAGTTTTATTTACTTTTTATTACTCTGTTCTCATTACAAGATAGTCCTATAATTTATCCATTTCCAGTACAAAGAAATCTCTAGTTAATGGTTCTAGATGGTAATTATTTTATTGTATTTTATATAAGTGGTGCAAAAATTGGAATCAATTATTAGATATGCTACTGAATTTTAATGAGGGTCCTTCGGAATAATAAATAAAGGTTTATGTCCCTTTCTTTTTAAATCGAGTCGGCAGAGGGTTTGAGAGGGTTATTTAGGTATAAATAATTATTGCGGGGTGACAAATGTGCCGCCTTAATATACTTATCTTGTTAGACCATATAAATTAGGGTTTTATTTCGCTTTACTACCCACCAGCGGCGTTTCACTAAGATAGAAAATATAAATAATGTTTTTTACTATACCGCTTTAACAGCGGCGTTTCAACTAAGGGAAAATAATAAAAAGTCTGGTTTAAGGATGGCTCAGGTCGGATCGTATAAATTTGGGTTTAAGGATGGCTTATAAAAATTGGGATTTAATTATCCCGCTTTAGCAGCGGCGTTTCACTAAGGTTAAATCATAAAAAGTCGGGTTTTATCTCGGGTCAGATCATAAATATTCAGGTTCAAGTTAGGGTTAGATAAGAAGCCGCCTCATGAAAGCATCCGGGTTAGGTTGTAAAAAGTCGGGTTTTATCTCGGGTCAGTTCATAAATATTAAGGATCAAGTTAGGGTTAGATAAGAAGCCGCCTCATGAAAGCATCCGGGTTAGGTTGTAAAAAGTCGGGTTTTATCTCGGGTCAGTTCATAAATATTCAGGTTCAAGTTAGGGTTAGATAAGAAGCCGCCTCATGAAAGCATCCGGGTTAGGTTGTAAAAAGTCGGGTTTTATCTCGGGTCAGTTCATAAATATTCAGGTTCAAGTTAGGGTTAGATAAGAAGCCGCCTCATGAAAGCATCCGGGTTAGGTCGTAAAAAGTCGGGTTTAATTTCGGGTTATTTTGTAAACAGCACCACCGAACCACCCGGGTTAGGTTATAAAACGCACCACCGAACCACCCGGGTTAGATCATAAAACGCACCACCGAACCACTTGGGTTAGATCGTAAAACGCACCACCTGCACCACCTGGGTTAGTTGCACCACCAGCACCACCAGCACCACCTGATCTCGTTATCTCCGTTTCTCTCTACTATTGTTCTCTGGGTGATGTTCGCTTTTTCCTTTCATAATGATTTTTTCTATTCCGGTTGCCCCATTCAGACTACTTTGTAACGGAGTTGCATGCCGAGTAAAAGTGCTACAACTAGATGCCAATACCTGTCTGAAGGACAGTTGGAACTTTGTGTTTCCAAAGAGAAACTGTTGCACCATACAAATAATAAAATAGCAACGTATCGCATACATGGGTTATTTTAAATGCCTTATTGTATTAGTGACAAATGAATAATACTGTTACACAAAAACTAAGGGCAATTGAGAAATTCTAAAAACAAAAATTGATTTCAGCTTGCAAAAATATATAGAAAACGGGCATTTTTGTACTTGGGACAAAAATGTTGTTAACCAGTGTTATTTAAATCATTAGTTTACTGAATGATGGAACTAACTTTCACTTTTTTTAACAAAGCAGTTGTCTGGATACTACTTGAATTTTTCGACGTAATTCATAGGAGAATAGTCAAAATGTTTTGGACGGCTCAATGTTTTATATCTATTTTATTGGAAATTATTCTTTGGGAGATAAAGAGATTTTCAGTTACTTTTAGCAGCACGATAACTTATTTTTTTCTGTATTTATAAACACTTTTAGTTCTTTTAGTTTTTTAATATTCTACTTTCCTCGTCCGAGAGAAATGATCCATTAATTTATCAAATGCCTCTTTTCTTGGTTGCCTGCTATCAGGATAGGTTTCCCGATAAAGCCTTGTAGTAAGTAGACAGTTTTTGTCACTTGCGCTTAGGACGAAAACCGTATCAACTAATTCGTGTTTAGAAAAATTCATTGTGTTTCAACAAAAAACAAATTTTGACCTACAATAATAATTTTTTTAAAACACCATAAAGTTGTTACACGAAATATGTCAGAAATTTAAATTCATTATGACAATACGAATTGTTGATTTTTGTTCAACCTATTGAAAGTGTCGATATTTTTACATTTTTTTAATAGAACATGAAATGTTAAAAGAACGTTGCGTTTTAGAGCATTTATTAAAATTGCATATTTAAAGAGTTTGAAATTATCTGTAAAGTGACTAAATGATATACAATCCCCCTGTATATTATTTGAAAAAATCGAGTAATACTTATTTAAAGATTGCTACATTAGCAAAAATTTAAAAAACACCCTTATATTTCCAGATAGCTATAAGGTTTATGAATACATACAATTTTATTATTTAGTTTACATTAGTAATATTTTAAAATTATTTTATCGACATAATGTTCTCCTAGAAAACTTTAGGAAAAATTGAATAATCTGGCAACATCGTATAAATCGCCAAAAAAAATAGTTTATCACATGTGAAATCTTATGCCGAATTCGATGAGATAGAAATAAGTGGGTGTTATTATTTAACTGTATATCCAAAAATTTTTCTGAAAGATGCACCTTCGTTTATCCTAGAACCTTTATATTTAACAATTTTTGATATTTCTAACAATAACAGAGATATTGGACTTCCTTGCACTAATCAGCTACCCTGTATATAATATAATATCTGACCATTATTGTGGTTATGTATGCGTCATGCTCATATATATATTTTTTCTTTCATAAAGGTTAATGTTCCTCAAAGTTAATCCCCAGACAATGGCTCACAAATCTAAATCCGAAAAGGGATCCCTGAAAGAATTTAACATTCAAAAGCGGGCATTATTTAAAACTATAATGACAGGACATTAGGTATTAACACCCCATCTTAATCTCAATTTTGGTGGTCCCGTCACAGTGTTTTCGTCTTTAAATCGCTAAAGAGTCTTTAAGTTCTTAAAGATATTTAAAAATATCTTGATGGGTTAGGGTTAGAGTGTTAAGGAGATTTTCGACTAACGACTCATTTTTAAGCTGTGTGCATAGTAAAATTGCTTTACAGTTTTGATTTTTAAACTATTTTCCTAAAAATAGGCTGCATAGAATTGGAAAGCATAGGTTTAACGTCCTGAATCTTTGATTAAACTTAGGTAATCTCAAATATATTTTTGTTTCCAACCAAAATACTTATAAATATAAAGCCAATTTCCTGTTTGAGATAATGTTTTTCTGATAATAAGGAACGATCCATTCTACTTGGATAAAGACAATTCCCTGAATCCAAAAGCCAAACTTTGTTCTTTATTTTTGTTGTCTATTTTCGTTCTCGTCCTCCAGGATAATTAAAAGACCACGTTTGACCAGGACTATCACCCCGATCGTCCCCCAAAAGAGAAAACAGGAAAAATATAACCCGGGATCAAAGACTGGTCTTTTGTACAGAGAACATAATGTCCCGAGTTGTGTGTTTAAGTGGATTAAAAAAAGGACAACGTTCAGATGTGTATAGGGGTTTCTCCATGCTGTTGAAATTAGGTAAAAACGAATCTGGAGAAACGAAACATACCGCAGACAGAACTTAATAAAATAAATATTCTTTGGTTTACAAGAAACATAAAAGTTGTCCGAAAAAGGGATATACTAGAT
The DNA here is from genome assembly GCA_963920685.1 of Polydrusus tereticollis. Lineage (NCBI taxonomy): Eukaryota > Metazoa > Arthropoda > Insecta > Coleoptera > Curculionidae > Polydrusus > Polydrusus tereticollis. The sequence continues at coordinate 121,139,650 of OY987329.1, forward strand.
CAAGTAGTACATTGTCACAATTAGTCTAAAATTAAATTTAAGATCTGCACAAACAAAAAATATGAATAATTACAAAGGTACAACGTTACTGTGTTACAGTCGGAACGGTTGTTCCTTGCCGGTGCGTCATTACTTCCACGTGACTAAAACCATACGAATCTAATCAAAATTACGAGGTTCAGAAAGTCAAAACGAAGTCTAAGTTCATAAACGTCAAGATTTTCGTAACTAGCCTAATAATAATAACAAATATCCATAATTAATTACCGCTAACACGAAAGTATGATAAAAATGGCTCTGAGAAGAACAGTTTATAGAATTAAATTGAATTTTAAAGCACAAAAACGGTTAAAAACATATTAAGTTGACAGGTCGAAACCAACACATCGATGGACAACTCTCCAAATATCTATTGTCTCTGTCTAGAACGTTGCTTTGAATTCAAGACGTATTGCGCAACCCCGGAGACGCTTTAATATGTTTTTATTCACTTTAGGGCTATAATAAATAAAGACGGGTAGTTGTAAATTACGTTGTATCTTGATCGTTTATCCATGACGTACCGACAAAGATCCACCGAACAGACTATACACATATAGTTGATGCAAAACAAAACGATGCATGTCATACCCTTCGAGTGACGTCAGTTATCGACAGTGTCGCCAGCTTGTAACCAAAATATGAGAGTAAGGGAATTACACAGTTTTTTTTTCATAAAAACAAGATAAACCTACGAAAACTTCCCATAGTTTATATATTTGTTTACTGCATAATACCTTTTACCATCAAATTTAGTAGATCTAACACTTCTTTCATTTTCATCTTGCCAAGATCGACCAATGGTACCATTCTGGAAAATCCATGTTTCATCCAAGATAACGAATTAATACAAGAATGCTTCTTTATCTTTAATATATTCTCCATTATGGGTAATATACGGTTTCACCAAGAATGTAGCCCAACGCAAGTTAATTTAATATATTCTTTTCAAAATACCAGTCGTTTGAAAGCTACATGGGAAAGTTCCATAAGCCCTCGCCTCAGTTCATCTTTTTACCTATTTTCTTGAAGAGGCTTCTTAAGAAGTTAAGACAACCATCAAGCAGTTCTCTATCTTTTAATTTCTATCTTAAAGTTGTCAAAGTTACATGATGTTCTAAAATAAGTTACAGCTTACGAATAATCGATGCAAAATATTATGATTTTTAAATAATACAACTTACTTGTTTCGTACATTCCATACATAGTGTCACGGATAGAACTTATAACCAATCTTCACACATTTACAACTCTCTTTGAATTAGAACGTCTGTTTTAAGGTGATTCTAATAATTGAGGCCCTTAGAGTAAAAGGGGTATAAGTACACTTTTAAGCAAATCTGAGATAAGTGCATTAATGGCTACCTAAAGTTCATATTTGCTTGGAATAAAATAGGAACAAGTGATTTTCAGGCTTTGTGCGCCCTCTATTAGCGAGTAGAAATACTATGTATCTGAAAGCAGAAATATGTTTACAATAAAACGGATGCAAGTGCACTTGTACCCATTTTATTCCAAACTTTATATTATAAGTATAATTTTTGGAGCTCGGCGTTTGTATTTTATAAGTGTTTGTTGTTGTGGTTTGTCGTTATTATATTGTGTTTACCTAATTTAGTATCGAAGTGCATAAAGATTCACTGCTGGTATTCTAAAAAATTACAAGGAAAAATCCTCGGAAAAATCATGAATAACGAAATTCCAGAAGGTAAGCTAAATTTTAGGTTAGTTTAAAAAGTGATAATACTTTAAAATCGCGGCTTTTGCCAACATCTTTATTAGTTTATTTTTATCAGGATGACAAATTCCCACTTTAAGAGAAAATTATTTAATAAAATTGAGAGAAATAAAAATATACCCATTGGTTAACCTTGTAAAAAAATTAAAGTTTTTGTTTCGAATTTTCAGAAGAACTTTCCGATCCATATGCCACCGATGAAGACAGTGATTATATACCTGAAGGCGATAAGTCCAGTGATGATGTGGATGGACCTAATAATGCTGCTACAGGAAGAAAATCCAGAAAAAGAAAGCGCAACGAAGCTGCCTGGGCTATCAACAGAAAGAAGCTGCTGAGAAATTCAGGAAAAGCGTACAGTAGCTGTCAAAATAAGTTACACACTGAGCGTAGTGTTAAGCCTTATGAACATACTTGCAGATACAAGTGTTGCCAAAATATTTCCGACATAGAAAGACGCGAAATATTTCAAAAGTTTTATGCTTTGGCCTACTACAATGTACAAAATTATTTTGTTTCTTCGTGCATAAGAAAAAAAGGCGTCCAAAGAAAAAGCAATAACGCGACTACCAACAAACAGTTTAGCACTGAAATATATCTTGTTAATAAGCGAGTATGTAAGATGTTTTTTCTTAAAACGCTTGACATAAGCAACAAAAGGTTTACCTCGGTTTGTGCAAAGACAGATGCTGTTGGTATATGCGCCAAGGACCAGAGAGGTACCGGGCCTGGTAGAAAAATGGAACCTGCAAGTCGAAAATTAGTTATGGAACACATCCAAATGTTTCCCAAGTACACATCCCACTATTCCCGAAAATCTAATTTAAATACCCGATATCTGTCACCAGAGCTAAATGTAAAAAAAATGTTTAGTTTGTACAAGGAATATTGCACAGGAAAAAATGCTACCCCTGTGAAAGAGTCCTATTATAGATATATATTTAATACGCAGTTTAATCTTAGATTTCACCGCCCTAACTCCGACACGTGCAGTAAGTGTGATACCTATGCAAATATTATCAAACATTCTCAAGATGAAATTAAGATTAGGGAGGCACAAATAAAACAGGAAGTCCATCATAAAAAAGCAGAAAAGGCCTTAGCTACTAAGAAGTCAGATGTTCTACATAATAAAGATTCTGCTGATACATGTGTGATATGCTTCGATCTTCAGCAAGCTCTGCCTACCCCACTTATCACGACATCGAAAGTATTTTACCTTAGGCAACTGTGGACTTATAATTTCTGTGTACATAATCTGGTAACCGGCAAATCGCATATGTATGTATGGAATGAGACAGTGGCATCCAGAGGATCCCAAGAAATTGGCTCATGTTTAATTAATTTTATTAATAAAGTTTTGCCCGATAATATCACTAAGATAATCGCTTATAGTGACTCCTGCGGTGGGCAAAACAAAAATAAAAATATCGCCAAATTATTTATGTTCGTAGTTAAATCTACAAGAATTCAAGAAATCCATCATAAATTTTTAGAACCAGGGCACACGTTTATGGAATGTGATCAGGATTTTGGTATCATTGAAAAGGTCAAACGGAAAATTCCCCAAATTTTTATCCCAGAACACTGGAGGACCGTGATTAAAGAATCGTCTAAAAAGTTTACGGTCCATAACATGAAAAGAGAAAACTTTTACAGTTTCGCTCAATTAAACCAGATCGTAAGTGACCCAAAAAAAAATACCGATAACAATGTTATAAAATGGAGGGAAATTCAGTACTTTTTTTATTCAAAAGCTGCAGTAACATTTTCACTTCAGCACAAACCAACATTGGACATAGTAATGCCTTTTTCTACATGCATGTGTCCCTCCAAAACGACAGGCAGGCCCAATTTAACATTTGAAAATGCATTTTCCATGCTAAACGAAGGTGCTTTAAAAATAAAAGAAGCGAAATGGAAGAACTTGCAATCCTTACTAGATTTTATTCCCCCAATATACCACGAGTTTTATAATAGTATTCAATATGAAGGAAAACAAGGTTCAACAAGTAAGCAGACTATTGGAAAAGGTAAAAACAAAAAATCAGTAAAGCCAGAGGTACAGATACCAACTAACACTGAAGAAGACGAGGACGACGAAGTTCCCGAAGATGTAGAGTTGTTATATTCAGATGATGACTAGTGGTTAAATAAATAATTTTTTTTTGATGCATAAATATTTTTAGGGTTCCTGTTTTTTGAGTTTTAAGTTATTAAACAGCTTTTGAAATAAGTTTTAGTTGTATATTTTTGTACCTTAGAACACACTAAAGTTTAGAATAAAATGGGTGTAAGTACATTTTTTAAAATTTTTTACAAAAATATTTCAAATTTCAAAAAAATAAATAAAATTTAAGACACAATTACCAATACTACATATAGACCAAGATACAACTATTTCCTATCTTTTTTGGCGACTTTTTAAAGTTCAATAAACTTTAAATGCAATTATCTCAAAACTATAATCTTTGTACTTATACCCCTTTTATTCTAAGGGCCTCAATTTATTTTCCTTAACTGTTGTTGAAATTGCGCTTTCAGTGGAGATATTCAAATTTAGGGCAGCTGCTACACGCTAAAAATTAGTAAAGCAGAAATAAAACATGTAGCCCTTAACACACTCTTTAAATTTACTTCTCTGTACTACTGTCAAGGGTAACAATAAGCCATTGTTGTTAAGTTCTTCCTGAAAATAGCTTCTTAGAGACAAGCTATTAGCTCTTTGCACCGACTCTTTAAATGCTTCGGCATTTTTCACAAATAGTAAATAACGTAATCGACAGAGATATGTATGTGCACTTTTGATTCTCTTAATAGAACAGTTTTTTAATACTATTTATGAAAAGATCTCGAGTTTTTGTTAAAAAAATAGACCCACCGCAACACAAAACCATGAACAATTAAGGTTAGTTTTGTATGAAATGTCAAACCAAGCCAACGAGTGAGCTGGCGTCACCGCACCGTTTACAGTTATGTTGCCAACAATCAGTCAATAAAATTCAAATTATATTAATTTTTACAAGCTTATAAATACAAAATATTTGCTAGAAATGGGTTCGTATCAAAGAAGAATACTTTAAGTTTGTAGTAAATTCAATATCCCATAAAGTTAAAATACTTTTTGCCCGAATTTAATTTCCTCATGTTTTGTTACGGATTTACAATTATCGGCTGATTGATGACTTGCATAGGTTTTTGTTTTGCATCAACTGAAGGCAAATAACAAACATATTTCTAAACAGATAGAAGAAGTTTTTTTTTTTAATAATGGTAATTAGTATAGCTTGAACAAATTAATAAAAGTTGGCAGCCAACATTTTTCAAACAAATTTGGGGTGGACATACTATCTGTAGAACAAATAAAACCAAAACCAATAATTATGGTTAGGTACTGATATACTTTGTAATTATATGATTGTATATTCCTTTTGTTTCCTTTATCTTTATTTACCTTTCTTTATAATTTTTATCCTTGTTTATGCTAATCAGGTAGGTATTCTGTAAACTAGTAGTTCTTTATATTTTGATATTTGCCTCTATTATGTACCGATATAGGATATTGTAAATACTGATATATTTAGGGAAATAAGGTGGTTTAAGATTATAAGGTTGTTCTACTAATGCTTTATTATCAGTGAAGACATTTCCATTAACAAAGCTCAAATAGTACCTAAGCATAAATAAATAAAAACAACCATAATTACAAACAACTAGAATTAGGAAAAGATAGAAATGATGCGACATAGTAAATTTAATTATTTATTTATTTTTCTTCCATTTTTCCCTTGGAATAATATTCCCCAGGCAATAGTAAGCCTTCCCCAGCAACATCCGTTTCACATACTTTTTAAACAGTTTAAGTGACTGTAGGTCCTTCAAGTTATTAGGTAAATGATTTTCGTATATAAACGATTTTTTTGTAAGGGTTGAAGGTGGTATTGGAAAAAGCAGATTACGGTATTTTCGTGTCATGTAGGAGGAGTCAATATTCAAAAACCTATCACTTATCTTAAATATTAAAGTGACAGGCTCCAAAATAAACAATGATGTCAGTGTCAATATTCCTTTTTGCAAAAACAGTGGTCTGCATTTCTGGCTATGGTGCGACAAATATAGCTCACTGCGCGTTTCTTCAGGACAGATAGAGCACCGAGCAGTTGCTGACTAGAAATCCTCCAAAATACAACTCCATATTATCATACGAGATGAGATTCTACGTGCGAGCAAAAATTACTTTCATTTAAGAGGGCTTAATAATATGATAGGTATGCCAAACTTATGAATATTAAAATAATTTGCAAATTTATTTTTCTGGTTTACAAAATAAACAAAGTAAGATTATAGAGAAAGGAAAATAAAAATTATAGAAATTATTGAAACTGACCATCGCCAAGCATAAATTCAAACGTCTCTTCATATTCTCGAAAGCGTTGACCAGCATCTCTGGAAAAATATTACCACATTCTTGAATAATCCTTTCTTGTAACTGTTCTAAATTTTCAACTGGTGTTTTAAAAGTATTGTTATTTAAATGAGAAAAAATGAAGTTCTCCATAACCGTGAAATAAGGTAATCTAGGTAGAAATTCAATGTCTGTTCGAAAACTGATCAATCTGTCGTCGAAAAAAATGCGCAAGTAGTTAATAGTTTCAGTGGATGTATGAGCGGTTGCACCGTCCTGTTGAAAATAACCAAAACGTAGTTCATCGTTAAGTAATTGCTCCACAAATGGATTCAAAATATTGTCCCTATACCCCTGTGTTGTAACTATGTCATGAAAAAAAAATAGGACCAACAATTTTTATTCGGAAAACAGCCAACCAGACATCATCTTTCTACAAAAAAATAAGGATTCTCACCAAAAGCATTATTTCAGCATTTTAACTAAGGTGGCCAAACCTACCGGGGGGTTGGGGGTGGGGGGTGTCCGAGGGTCTTTCTCCGGAAAATTTTTAAAAACTGGCTTTACATTTGTTAGTTTTTGAAGCTTTTTCACACTATTTTTACAACAATTTCATTGCTAACAATTTACCCTAAAACAATAATTTTTAATGACTTGAGTTATTAACTAAACCATATGATAAAAGGAAAAGTCAAGTGAATATAATAAAAAAAAAACTTTTGCTTTTACTCAATGTCATCACACATAAGTTATTTTTACACAAAATGAAGTCTTCTCTTCTGGCTTGAATTAAAGTCATCAATAACTTTGGAAATGTTTACTTCAACACTTCTTTCAATAGCCAAAACAGCTAACGAAGACAACCTCTCCTGTACAATCATGTTTCTGGTGTATGTTTTTAACCGCCGGAAGCACGAAAAAGACCTCTCATAGGATGCAGAGTTCATTGTAGTCGTAAAAAACAAACAAAAAAATACAAAAAGCATAGGTAACACACTTTTCAAAGATTTTTGTACAAAAACGTCAGCTCTTTCTTGAATAGTTTTGTTTCTTGATTCTTCCATTTTGTAAAAACATTTCAGTTCAGACAGAAGAAGTTCATTGCTTAAATTGTAATATTTACACACATACTGTATACTGTGTCTACATCAGTTCCACCTAAAACTTTGCTTAAGTGGTTAAGTACATCTAGGTTGTTTTCTTGAAGCTTGGCCTCTATCTTCTCGTTTAGGATATCAATAACTGGTCAGAGGATTGAAGCTGCTCTACAGATTTAAATAAAGCTTTACTTCCTCCCCCAATTTTTTACCGATTTCTGTGCAGTGATTGAACAACTTTGTGAAAAACTCATCTATTCTGAAGGATTGCAATACTTCAAGTGTGCTATTTTTTACAGATTTCAAAACACATGCTATCTTTCAGTGCTAGCTTAAGCATGATTAATGAAGAATCTATAAAGTTAAAAAAATTCCTTGTTGTATATTTAGGTATTTGTAAATTATTGAGACTTTTACTTCTAAATTCTGGGGTGGCAAAATACTGGGCTCGACAATTCTGGAGTAGCAACTGCCACCCCTTGCCACCCCCGAATTACGCCTATGATTCTCACTGCTTCACATACGTATATCCTGACAATTCATATAACCTCTGAGGTGAAACCAGGCTTCATCAGAAGAAAATTTCAGGTCTGACAAATCATTTATTTCCAGTAGATTTTCGGTAAAGCACTGACGGTAACTCCTGCGTCTTTCAAAATCCGCAGCTTATATGTCTTGGAATACTTGTACTTTATGAGGAAACAAATTTAACTGCTTTTTAAGAATATTCCTGCTTGCTCCATAAGATCTTCCCACTTCTTAAGACAGGCGTCTGACACATTGTCTTGGAGTAATTTGAATTATTGGACGAACGTTTGCAGCAAGTTATTCTGTTGTTACAGATGTTCTTCCAGATCCTTTTTTGTATTAAATAGAAGCGGTTTCCCTAAACAGAGACACAGTTCTTCTTAGGCAATGATAGATATCCCCAGCAGTAAAAGCGACGTTACGAGAATTTTCGCGAAAACCGTTCATGCACAAACGCTCATTGTATTGCTACTCACCATTTACTATAACCCCGTTTCGAAAACACGTTTCGACCATGAATTCTTTGTGCTGTTCCGTAAAACCTATTGCGTCGATTATTCAAGAAATCGGATAAATACACTCAACAAGTATTAAGCTCTGCCTCTAAGCAGTACGGCCTTAGATGCACAGCATACTTTGATGATAATAATATTTGCTGGCACGGTATAAGCGCGTGGTATTTGCAATATTTGAACCAAGTTCATTGGCTGACGGCAAAACCTCCCAAACCCAATTTATTCTTAAATTTAAGGCCCAGAAACTTAGCACTTGGGTAATTCTCGAAGGGTGAGTCACTAATGACCAAGCCCTCCATAGCACACTTAAAACGAAACTACAATTGTGTTTTCGACGTTAAGAGACAGCAAGCTCGAATCACACCATTGTTAGAGTGCCATAATATTGTAGTATTGTTAGCGAAAATACTGAACTCTCCCCCAACGTCGAAATCGTTGATATATAAAAGAAGGGAACTGGTCCCAGCACTGAACCCTGCGGAACTCCCCACTCAATCACATGACTCTCAGAACAAATAGAGTTATTGAAAACTCTTTAACTTCTGCTCCCAAGATAGGATTCAAACCAGTTAAATGTTTGTCCCCTGAAACCATAGCAACCATGAGCATCCGCAGCAATATCCCTTGACTCACGCAGCAATATATTTTTTCATCGTTTGTGTCCTAATTCCGACGAATACATTATAGAATATCCAGGACACCACTACACCCAATATTATGGTATTTCCATGGTTTTAGACTGACAGTAATATTGGGACTTAAGTATACTGAACTAATATAAAAAATATAGTTTATGAAGCACTTTAACTTATAAAAGATACGGTAGTATCTAATTCCGACGAATACATTATAGAATATCCAGTACACCACTACATCCAATATTATGGTCTTTCCGTGGTTTTCGAATGACAATAATATTGGGACTTAAGTATACTGAACTAATATAAAAAATATAGTTTATGAAGCACTTTAACTTATAAAAGATACTAAATTTATCAATCCCTTGGTCCTTTTACGTATTTTTTTAAAATTCAAATTAGAAATAATTCTTGTTGATTGTTGTAAAGAAAATAAACAGTACCTGTCAGGTTGCTACATCACAACGATTTTTGAATTAAAAGTATTTTAGTTAAGATAGTTACAGCGGGTAATAAACCGTTTCTCTACTTTTTTTTTCAGTAGAGACAATTTACTTGTCTTTTAATTACACTTGTAATTTTACACCCCTTTATGTCAAATGAAAATCTGCCAGTAATCTATACAAATTATTTTGTAAAAGCTAAGGGCCCGAAATCAAAAGCATTTACGTTGCCTATTTCAGACCATATACACCTCGATACTGCATTCTCCTGCTATACCTGGCTGTACCCGAAAATCCTTTCAGCTAATTAATGTCTTTCAGGAGGAGCAACGAGCCCGATTAGAGAATCCTTTGCAGTTTAAGGGCGGACCTGCAGGATAATAGCCAGGTCGACAGTTTACCGCTGCCCTTAGGACTTGTTATGTGCCTTTTTATCCTTTACGTGGGGTTGTAAGCCTGAATTACTTTCAAAATTAACTTGTGCAGAAAACTCTACATATGAGGAGAGTATTCTTAAAAACGATAAAGTTCTTGTCGCTGTAAGAGCCACGCCTTGCCCTTTTTTCTCCGAATTATAGTTGTTATAGTACAGGCACCATATATTACTCTTTGCAGCAATTTTTGGAAGAAATAATTGATTGGGCCCATAAGTCTAATTTAACTGACGTAAATTTATTTGGTACTGTAGAAAATTGCTCACAAATTTATCACTCTACTCTATTATATTATATAATAAAAAAACATAAATAATATATTCAAAATAATGTCACAGTAACAAAAAAAAATCCATTATGCACTTCACATTTCGTAAACAGATTTCGGCCCTGATGGAAAGATTGATGGAAAGAGAAATGGAAACTGCATCAATTTTTTCCTTTACACTTTAACCTATGAGCCGAGGGTATCGGGGAGTGTTTGACGTATCGCCGAGAGAAGTGACACAATAAATGATGCTGTTTGCATTAAAAGAGATACATCACTCTTATCTGGCAGCACTTTTCGGATAAAGTTTCGAATCCAGCGAGGGATTCCTTGTATAGTAATTTTACAGCATCAACGAACAAATTAACTTCGGCAATTACAAATTATCCAAAAAATAAAAAATATTAGTATTTGCTTATCTACAGAGTATTCAAAAAATTCCGTTATAGGTATTTCGAGTTTAAATGTTTGTCCACTGAAGCCATACGATATAGTTGGAGTCAAGCAAATATTTGACGCGTGACACTTCCATCTTGTCATATTTGTCCAATACTAGGTTATTTCGATTTCACCAACTTTATTACAGCTGATACTTAGTCAGGGCCGGACTGACGAATATTGTTATTTATAAACCTTTGCAGAAAATGATTGCTGGGAAATTCATCTAAGAATATGAATTATAATATAAATAAATTTGTTTTGATAAATTCTGTGCATTGTAATGGTGGGATTCAGGATTGACCATTAATATCACAGGTCTTAACAAAAGCAATCTTATAACGATTAGTAGTGTATAACGATTAAATTAATAAATAAAATGCGGATCTGCAGCCCATATGATTTGACCAAATCGACGAGAAGGTAACTCGGTTTATGTATATCTCTTTTTAGTCATATAAAAGGATAAAGATACAAATACTTCGAGTGGGTGGTAATTATTATAATATAAATTAGCCATTAGTAACTTTTATATTATGAGTGGCCTGCCGTATTTGACACCCATGACAATATGGAAGTGTCACGCGTCAAATATTTGCTTGACCCCAACTATACCTATAATGGAAATATAAAAAAGTTTTTATGAATCAGTTGATCCTTCATACGACGTTCGCAGACCGTTCCATATGAACTTTTTTCTTATTTTCACATGCATGTAGAATCTTCCCCTCGAAGTATAGTGGAGTGTTATTAGTCGTAAAAACTGAAAAGCCTCTAACGAGAACAGCAGTGAATAAATTTTCATAGCGTTTAATTTATTGTACTGCTAAAACCCAATACTAAAATGTTTATTAATTGTAAAATTAAAGGGCGGAATATATGCACTTAAATTCAGTCAAAATATGCGCATATATATGCCTTGTTTGCCTTTAAAACATGCAGTTATTGCAATTTTTTGACCAATTATGCATAGTGGTATGCAATATTTCTTAATGTATTATAGTAAAATAAAATTGTATAAAAGGCATTAATTACTAAATATTTTTCAAAATTTTCAAAAAGGATTGTCTTTTCTACCAGTGAAACTATGTTTACTCAAAGAGAAGCTTCTTTCAACATCTACTGATTTAATCGGACAATACTACAACTTAGGTAGTAAAGTATATGGCCAAGATACAACTTCGTTCGATGGTTTATTCCATGTAAAAGACGAGTCACATGTACCATATTGGGGTAAAAGATTCTTAAGTTTTGGCCCACTTTTACTATATATGGTGCTGCATGAGACAAGAGCACTAAAAACTTCTCTTGTGGGACTGGATTTGGTACGAAAAAGGTCGATAGGGGGCTGCTGAATAAATCGGGTTAAGGGCACATTATTAGTTTTGTCTAGCTGCTTAAAAGCTATTAAATATGGGTTTGTTACTTTATCTTCTTGAAGTGCTTCAATCATAAGATGTGCGATATATCTGGCACAAGCATCTGTGCTTTCAACAACAATAATTTAAAAATGTTTATCACCCAGTGAAGCTCTAATTTCTTCTAAAACGGTTTCGTATGAGTGGACATTCTTCTTTCTAAGCGTGGATTCGTCAGGAATGGTTTGTTGACAATATTTTTGCAAATTTCCTCTAAATTGAGAACATCGCAATTTTTTTAAGGGTGTTTGCTGCGACCAAAGTCGTGCGTAAGTCTTCTTGAAAAATTTCCTTTTCAGATTTCGATTTTTCTCCATTTTAAAATGTGTTTTTTACACTCAGCTGAACGGGCTCAGATTTCATTTTTTGTAACTTTGATTTATGTAGCGGTGTTTTTAAATGTTGATCGATTTGGAACTTCTTTTTACAAACATTAATTTTTGCACAAGCTTTACAGAAGACTTTTGCTCCACTAAACTCTAGCTCTGGGAAATTTTTAATCCACGAAGACGTTTTCGCCACTTTAGACATTTTGAACACAAATTTGAAATCACTAGTTCCACTATGAAAATACTGAAATCTTTTTACAAACTAAAACAGAAGTACGTATTACAACCCGATATAAATTCAATTTGTTAAGAAGGTAATAATAAGGCATTATTAAATAATCATAAATAACCCCTAACAATAATAATAATAATAATAATTATAAACGTCTTTTATTTTAAATTCTCTCTATGACAACAACTACATATTTCAACTATAGGAAAAATAAACACTATCAATGAAGGCGAAGTTTAGCCAATGGCTATTCTTACACTTAACCTCTACGCGAGTGTATAATATATTAGAATTTAATCTAGAGCAGCGGTTCCCAAACTTTTGAAGTCGTGGAGCACTTTTCGACAGGAAAATTTAACGCGGATCACCAGAGTAGAACCGTGCATTGAAAAAATAGTTATTTACGATATAAGTGTTGTAAAGATTCATATTACAACACGAGATGTTAAAGTTGTTAAACGAGGCGTCAGCCGAGTTTAATAAAACATCGAGTGTAGTAATATGAATTTACAACAAGAATATTGTACAAAATTTTATCTACTTTCATCTATGAATAAAAATATTTGGCAAAAGGCCTTTAAAAATAAAAATGCACCTGTAAAAATGCACCTGCTATTAAGTTTACTAATCAAGTTTTTTATGTTACCTTTCGCATGGTTATTGTTTTGCATGGTTACTGTCGAAACTTTGTCAAACAAATTCAAAAATATAAAAAGCGTTTTTCAAAATGAGCGATTCTGATGGAAGTTTACCCTCTGATATAGAAGCAGCGGCAAACGAAGCGATCTCAAGTTTAGTTCCGACAAAATCCAAGGCGCGGTATGAGTTGGAGTACCAGAAGTTTGAAGATTGGTGCAAAGCTAACAAAATAAAGGAGGTGTCTGAGAAAATCCTTTTGGGTTATTTTTCCGGAAAGCAACGCTCCCAGAAACCATCTACACTATGGACTCACTATTCAATGTTGAGAACTATGATTTCAGTCAAGAAAAATCAAGATATAAGCAGATTTTTTCAACTAATCGCATTTTTGAAAAGAAGTTCAGAGGGTTACAAGGCCAAAAAGTCAAAAGTTTTCACAAAGGAAGACGTATGTAAGTTTCTTAGTACTGCAGATGATGAAACATATTTACTTATGAAGGTTGTTATGATAATCGGCATTTTTGGGGCTTGTCGGCGCGAAGAACTAGCTAAGTTAATGTTGGATCATATTGAACACAATGATTTGTATATAAAAATTGTGATTCCATTCTCGAAAACCAAAATTATGCGAGAATTTGTTATAACAGAAGGAAATGTGACGGGTGTCAACTGTTTAAGTATTTTTCGAAAGTATGCTAAACTTCGTCCTCTTAATGCAACTCACAGGCGGTTTTTTGTATTTTATGGAAAAGGAAAATGCACCTCCCAGCCTGTCGGAATTAATAGTTTTGGAAGTATACCAAAAAAGATTGCAACAAAACTTGGATTGAATAATCCCGAAGGATACAGTGGACATTGTTTTAGGAGGTCCTCAGCCACCATTCTAGTTGATGGTGGTGCAGATATGCAGATGTTAAAGCGTCATGGGGGCTGGAAATCCTCTTCTACGGCAGAAGGCTACGTTGAGAATTCTTTAGAAAATAAGAAACAAATAGCAAAGAAGATCATGGGGTCAGACACGGATTTAATGATTGGAAATTCGAACGTAAAGGGCTCCATCACATCCACTTCTGGTATACAAATTTCTAACTGTAAAAAGTGTATTATTAATGTTTATAATAAACCTTAAGTGTTATAGTTTAATAATAATTAATTTTAATTAATAATTGGTAATTAATTTTATAATTCTTAATAATAAATCATTCTTCTAAAAAGTGTGGTTTTATTTAACAGCAAAATGTTAATAAAACCGTTTTTTTTTTCATTACAGCACATACATCCAAAAATAAAACTACAAATAGTTAATAAAACCACCAACTTTTCTAATGAGAAGGATGTGCTTGTTTTAATTTGCTTAATGCTGTTATGTTAGGTTCAATTTCGGACAACTGTAAACGAATATCAGGCTCTGCATTAAGGCGCGACCGGTATTTAGTTTTGGTCATGAGATAAGCAGAAAATCCAGCTCCACATAAATAAGTAGTAGCAAAAGGAAGCAGAATAGTTTTTGCTTTATCTGACAAAAGATGAAACTCATCTCTAAGTTTATACCAAAATTCTGATATTGATGACTTTGTTAAAAATATATCTCCTATTCCAGAATCAGATGTCAAGTCGATCAAACATTCATATTCTTTAGACGTCAAACTCGCTGGCTTTTCAGGTATTGCGTTATATGGGTTTGCAACCCAAGAATTGTAATTAATTTTGTCATGAAATTCTTCTGGAAAATATTCCTGGTAATTTTTGTGTAAAGTTATAAGATGAATATGGAACTCGTTCATAAGATCATTCGGTAGCTCAAAATAAAATTCTTCTTTAAGTTCTTTTAACAACGGAAAGCTGTCCAAATTTTGTATATTCAAGGACTCTGCCCAAAAGACCAATTTTCTTTTAAACGCCTTTACTCTGTCGTTAACATCAAAACCCGAAATTGACTTTCCTTGAAGTGACGTTCTTAAATCATTAGATTTAGAAAAAATATCCGCCAGATATGCCAACTTTGATAACCATTGCTCTTCGCTAAATCTCCCTTTTAATGCGAAGTCACTTTCCATCAAAAAACTCCTTACTTCGGCTCTTAATTCAAATAGCCGAGTTAAAATTTTGCCTCGTGAGAGCCATCTTACTTCTGTATGAAGCAGTAAAGTCGTATGTAGACTACCCATATCGTCACACAATATTTTAAACAACCTGGAATTTAGGGGGCGAGATTTGATATAATTAATTATTTTTACACATTCATCCAAAACTTCTTTTAAGGAAGGTGACATTTTTATGACAGCTAATGCATGACGATGAAGAACACAATGACTATTGGGAAAGGGGAAAAAAAAGGTCAAAAAGTCTTTCTCCACTAATTTAATAGTGAGCTATTAAAGGCTCAATTTTAAAATTAAATTGTCTCTACATGTTTCAAAGGTAGTAACCTTCATCTTCAGGAGACCAAAGTAGTGCTGCAGTTATTATTAGCAGTAGAGAGAAAACTGTTGGTGGAAAATGACGTTGATGGAGCTTTTTTTTTATTTAAAAATATTTTGACCAGATATTAATAATTGAATGTAATCAGCATGCTAAAATTGGAATTGAAAGTGGAATGTTATATTTAAATCAAAGTTTATGAAAAGACACTGTCAATCTGTGGTCGAATTTAAAAGTGTCTTTTCATAAACTTTGATTTAAATATAACATTCCACTTTCAATTCCAATTTTAGCATGCTGATTACATTCAATTATTAATATCTGGTCAAAATATTTTTAAATAAAAAAAAAGCTCCATCAACGTCATTTTCCACCAACAGTTTTCTCTCTACTGCTAATAATAACTGCAGCACTACTTTGGTCTCCTGAAGATGAAGGTTACTACCTTTGAAACATGTAGAGACAATTTAATTTTAAAATTGAGCCTTTAATAGCTCACTATTAAATTAGTGGAGAAAGACTTTTTGACCTTTTTTTTTCCCTTTCCCTATATTTCAACTCCACTTCGAGAATGGACTATTTCTTTAAATTACAATGACTATTATTGTAGTTACTATTTTTTTCTTTAATTCTAGCTACAACACCACTTGTTTTTCCAGTCATAACCTTTCCGTCATCTGTGCATACATCAATGCAAATCTTCCAAGGTATATCATGTGCAACAAAACATTCGTCAAGCAATTTAAAAATCTCAGCCCCAGTAGTATTAGTTGGTAGTGGCTTGCAAAAGAGCAAATCTTCTTGAAAAGAGTTGCCAAATTGGTAGCGAACAAAAACTATCAATACTGCCAATACTGCCAATCCAGCCACATAATATGTCGATTCATCAAGCTGTAGCGAAAAGGAACTATCTTTTATTCGAGAAATTAAAGTGTTTTTTACGTCATCAGCCATTTCTACAATGCGCCTAGAAATAGTATTATTTGACAGTGGAACTGTAGTAACTAGTTTCACATCCTTTTCATCCATCATAGTTTTAACTATATCTTTGACGCAAGGCTTGATTAAAGTTTCAGCAATAATATGAGACTAGTCCGCTTTAGCGATTCGGTAACTAACTAAGTAGGATGCTTTTAACGACTTTTCGTTGAGTGTCTGTGCGTGAAAAGTTATACTTTTTTGTGTATTTTTTAATTCACATTTGCATTAGTAAGGGGCTTGATGTAATATCAAGGAAAATATAATAATAATATAATTTAACATGTAGGTATTATTTCATTACGATATTTCTCAGATTAAATCCACGGAGCACTTGAAAACGTACCGCGGAGCACATAGTGCTCCGCGGAGCACAGTTTGGGAACCGCTGATCTAGAGTATAGGCAGATACATGTGCATTAAGCTCATAAATCTTAAATATAAATAACAAAATCCCTACAATATTACAACAAATTATTTTTAGCACAAAATAATTACACAAAGGCAAAAACATATCAGATCGAAAAGGTAAACACATTAGATCAGAAATAAGTTTGCCATAAAAATTATTGTAAACAAGAACCCACAAACAAAAAAACCCCATTCATTGCTACTATTTAAACCCTTACAAATGCAAGTAGGTCAGTCTGTACCTACTTAAAATACACAATATACCGAAAACCCAGGCTTAAGCAAGTGACAACTAACAGTAGGGTATCACTTGAATTAAAATCGACCGACTCTAACACAGCCTCAATATATTCCACCCTAAGTAAATATGTGCTAATTAGGACTGCTGCTGCAGTAATACTTGCTTATACAGTTTTTTACACCGTTGCAATATGGTTTCACCCTTAAGATGCCTCGGCAATTTATTATAAAAATGTACCGCCTGATAAGCAAAGCCTTTCCGAAACAAAGCAGTCACGTGTCTTGGTATTGTCAACAACTCTCTATGACGTGTATTCACAGTATGGGTATTATTGCGAGCAATAAGCAATCTACTGAGATACGGGGGGGACGAAGTCAACATAATCCTTCTATGCAACATATCAAGCCAAGATAGCTCTCTAAATTGCAGAGATATGTGGTCATATTTTCTTAATCCAAAAATAAACCGAACACAAGAGTTCTGAACCTTCTGAATCTTCCGTTGTTCGCATATATTCAAAAATGGTCCATACACATAGTTGCAATAATTGAAATTGGATAAGACTAAAGATTCCACAAGCATTCTGCGCAGCTTACTGGAGAGTATGTGTCTATTGGGGTATAAGATTTTCAACTTAAAAAATGAGTTCCTTAATAATATATTTGTATTTTCAACAAACTTCAGCTGATATACACATGCAACCCCCGGAAACCCCCAATAAATACCTTGTGTATAACCAAAATGTAAATATTAATTATTATATAATTATCTTCAGATTGGAAAATCCCTGAAACAAGTGCCGAACTAGACAGTAAACCTGAGAGTCTACGAGTTTTCATGACCGGGCGTTTTTAATTTTTTGATAACGCCGAAAACATAAGAATATGCTCATAAAATAATAATTTGGGAAAAAAGGCTGAAAGACCCTGGTCGGTGGCCATTTAAATTGTATTATTATGATTTAATAAAGAACGTTAAGTAGTAAGTATGCATCTTATTAAAAAATTGACAAAATATGCAAAAAATGCATATAGAGGGTTTTTCACTTAAAACTCCGCACGCCAATATCTCGAAAACGAATATGAATATTTAATTTCTGTAAAAAGTAGTATTTCAGATATTTAAAACGTACACACCCCGAATCGGTCCTAAATTAGGGTCGCCCTAATTAGCATACAATATAAAGACCAGTTTGGTGAATGAAATAAAAACTACCTGTAGCAACAGCGGCGTTACTATAGGTAATTTAAATACTAATATTTATAAAAAAAATCTACTAGGTATGTACAAATGTACAATACAACTTAATTTTTAAATTTCCGATGAACTATCTTCGTTGGGGTCCAGAGAAATAATAAGGGGATCTACAGTACTTTCCAGCATGTTATCAGCTTCCCACAATTTTTTTTTATTTCTATCACATGTTCGACGCACTTACTCCATCTTCACAATCCACTGTCTTTATTCCCTCTTGCAAAGGTTTCCAACGTCTCTCATTTTAAAAGTGGTGTTATGCCTTGCTCCAAACCCTTTTACTTGCGCCCACACCAATTCTATAGGGTTTAATTCACATTGATATGGCGGAAGGTGAAGTACCGTTATATTTCGTTTTGAAGCGATTTCATCGACAACAAATTTCGCACAAGAGGTTTATTCAACTTTGCAATCTCCAGTAGCTCCTTTTTTAGCATATTTTTAAAAAGTGGCCTCTTATTTACAGTAAGCCACTGAATGATGTAATTTTTTTTCCAAGATGACGTTGGTATTTTTTCGGATTTTCTTGAGTGGTAGCTGGGATTATCCATGGCTATAACAGACCCAGGAGGAATAAGATCTAGCAATTGCTGGAAGTATTCTTCAAAGACATCAGCGTTCATGTCTTCATGATAGTCTCCAGTCCGTTTAGATTTAAATGCTAGTAAGCCGGCATCGACAAATTCATTCTTGCTACCAATGTAAGTAATTATTAATCTTCCACCTTTTCCGAGGGATTTCAGTGGACCATCCTTCCATGAAAGCTTGCCTCGCGCTTTTTATATGTTTTTCCTGTCATATTTTACCAACGGTATAACCTTCATTATACAAGTTTCGTCCATATAATAGATGTTCCTGTTTCCCCCTCAGAACTGTCTAACTGCACTCAAATATCGTCGTCCCCAGCAGATGATTTCGTCTTTCTCTATTAAAAGTGATTTTCTGTTTTGAATTTTTTCATAACAAAAATTAATTTCCTTCAAAGTTTTCCATTTTTCTTACCCATGGGTGGAATGTAATCATCCTTTTTCATTTAAGACATTATTTTGTCCAAGGTACGTATTTCTTTTTTTAAGTAAAACAAGTGTATGCTTCTTCTGATGGCAGTCTTCTCATCCTCATTCATTACAGTTTCTTTTGTTCCTGGTGACCCGATGGGGCCGTGTTTATCCTCGTGCACAAGTCGGTAGATTGTTGACTGTCCGACTCCAGTCATATTCGAGCACATTTCAATTATTTTTGCTCCGAATGTTACATTAAATAATAATTGGACTACGCCTATGGAATACGGTGAAAACCCCTGGGTTTTATAGTTCAAAAATAATTTCTTACTCTTTCGCATTAAGAAATAGACTGTCATGTGTAGTGTCGAAGACGCATTTCAAAGGATAAAATGATAATTTGAACACTGTTCGAAGTATAAATCTAACGATACTCCACTAGTAGGTTAGTTCAGTTCAGGAAATTCCCGACACCCTCTATAATTTTAATCTTAAAACCTTGTTTTTCAAACAAAATAGAATAAAAAAAAACCAGCCTTTATTGTGTACACATTAAAATTATTACTCCCACATAGGACATCATTCTATTACTACTCACGAGAGAAAATTTGTTGATAAATTAGGTAATCAGGCAAGATTTTTCCCTCGAAATCTTCAATTTAAAAAAGGATATCAAAAGGACGAAAAGTCTATTTGCCTTATCTTTAGGGCGGGATGTTATCAGCCCCTTGACCCTCCTCAAATTTGGAAAAACAAATTTGAATTTAGATTGGACGATTTTTCATAAGATTTGCCAAATAAGAATTAAAGAGGTGACGTTTTTCGGTTTTACTTTAAAGAAATAAACCCGGATGTAAAAAAGATAAATTGTAATTTCATTTCCAAACTAGCCATGCACGGTATTATTGAACGAATACAGACTAAATTTTTGGGTTTTCTCCCCCACCCCCAGCACATCATTTCAAATGCCGTAAAAAATCTGGTTAGCTCAGCGTTTTTAAGGCCTTAAAAATGGAATTAACTTTAAAGTTTAAATTTAATATGTGAATCAAATCATAAGGTGGCTAGTTTAGAAATAAGAAAACTTTTTTTTTTATTTCTTATTAAAATCAGATTTCACGTTAAACATAAAATAGGGATATACAGTGAGTCCCAGAAGTAATGTCTAAATTTTTTTATGGTAAATTCATATAAGTATACAATGTAGCCCAAAAATAAGTTTTCGACCATCAACTTTATTTTTTCGAATGAAAACATCTATGTTTTTTTTCATTTTTGAATTTTGAATCGAAAGTATATTTCATGTACCATGCCCTATACCTAAACTCAACAGTTATCGGAAAAATTACGATTGAACATATCAATAACTAGACCGTATTTGTGAGGACTTATTTGTAAATCGAGCAAAACATTCCATTGTGTGTTTATTTTGTTTTTATAATTCTGGTATTTCTAAATGTTGACTTGTCATCGTTTGGTCCCATAGAAACTGTATGACAATTTTTCTTCCAATAAGTAATTGTCATCAAGCCTAGTTGCAAAGTTGCGATTTTCACAATGGTGAAGTTATCGGAACGAGAAAAGACTGAGATTCTATGCATGGTTGGGTTTGGTGACGGAACAAGTACTCAAGTAGAAACAGCTCAATTATTCAATGAAGTCCATCCTGATCGTCCTCCCATACGTCAAAAGGTGGTGAGTAGAATAGGAGCTAAATTTAGAGAATTAGGTCATGTTAGAGATTTGTTTAAATCTGGTCGTCCTGCTCGAGATGAAAATGAACAATTTGGCATTTTGCTTTCCTTGAAAGGGCATCCATGTACAGGGTGATTGTTTATATTTTACTAGATGGATATCTCGGTCATTATTGGTCTTACAAATAAGTTTAAATTATCAATTTTGAAGTATTTTTGACGGGTATTCAGAATCCGTTATCAGAAAAAATAGACTTTTTTGTATGAATCTAAGGCAGCGGTGGAGGCCCATACAACCATGCTAATTTGTTTTTATCGAAGTAGCCATAGATAACAAATCAAAAAAGAAATTTATTTTTTTTTGACACAACTACCCTTTAATTTAAGAGTTGACTTAATTTCTGAAGATACAATGATATATTCTGAGATAGAGAAAGTTAATATTATGTCAGTTTTTATAAAAAGTAATCAAAATCAACACTTGACGCGTCAAGAATATGGATGATTTATCGTAACAGAAGAACTCCTAGTAAGAAAACATTTATTTAAGCGTTATAGAAATACATGTTCGTTGAAGCGAAAACCCAAAATGGTTCGACTAAATGAAAATCAAGAATTAGATATACTTCTACATTTTCAAGATAATATATTTAAGATATCGTTTGTGTAAAATCGTAAATAGGGGCCATTTTGAACAACTACTTTAATGCGTAGTTAATAATTAAGTTAGACGGAATTTCTTTGTTTTATTATCCCTGGCTACTTTGATAAACACAAATCAGCATGGTCGTATAGCCCTCCATTGCTGCCTTAGATCTATACGAAAAAGTCTTTTTTTTCGAAAATAAACAAAAATAACCATAATAGTAGCTAGAAACGGACAGTTCTGGCTCAGGTGGTGCTGGTGGTGCTGGTGGTGCAACTAACCCGGGTGGTGCGGTGGTGCGTTTTATGACCTAACCCGGGTGGTTCGGTGGTGCTGTTTTACGAGACCAGTGATGCTGGTGGTGCTGTTTTACGAGATCAGTGATGCTGGTGGTGCTGTTTTATGATCTAACCCGGGCGGTTCGGTGGTGCGTTTTACGATCTAACCCGGGTGGTTCGGTGGTGCGTTTTATGATCTAACCCGGGTGGTTCGGTGGTGCGTTTTATGACCTAACCCGGGTGGTTCGGTGGTGCTGTTTTACGAGACCAGTGGTGCTGGTGGTGCTGTTTTACGAGACCAGTGGTGCTGGTGGTGCTGTTTTACGAGATCAGGTGGTTCGGTGGTGCGTTTTATGATCTAACCCGGGTGGTTCGGTGGTGCGTTTTATGACCTAACCCGGGTGGTTCGGTGGTGCTGTTTTACGAGACCAGTGGTGCTGGTGGTGCTGTTTTACGAGACCAGTGGTGCTGGTGGTGCGTTTTATGACCTAACCCGGATGGTTCGGTGGTGCTGTTTTACGAGATCAGTGGTGCTGGTGGTGCTGTTTTACGAGACCAGTGGTGCTGGTGGTGCTGTTTTACGAGACCAGTGGTGCTGGTGGTGCGTTTTATGATCTAACCCAAGTGGTTCGGTGGTGCGTTTTATGATCTAACCCGGATGGTTCGGTGGTGCTGTTTATGAGCTAACCCGGGTGCTTTCGTGAGGCGGCTCTGTCAATATCTCTCTACTGTGTTAATTTATGCGGGTAATAAAACCGACAAGGGTCGGATCGGCCTGCATGCTTATAGAGGTAAAAAACCGCTTTAGAATGTTTTTGGTATATCTTTTTTAGATAATTTTGGGGGAAATAATTTGCCTGAGATGCCAATTAAAAAAAGCCTACATTTAATTGTATTTTAGATTCTTGAATTTTGTACATGGATTAAAAATCTACTATTTCTTGAAATTGTATACATTATGTTAGATAATTAAGGAATAAAAAAGATGAAAATAGCAATTATAATTAGAAAAAAAATATTTTAATGTTATTAAGACTTTGTAAATATCTGTAAAAACTGTTCTAAATCCTGTCATTTCTGAAACTTGTATACTGAGTGTTTAGAATTTAGTAAAAAATTAAAAAAATGTTTTAACGTTATTAAGCCCTGTGAAACTTTGTAAAAAATGACTAAAACAGTCGCAAATCGTCCTATTTTCTTAAAAGTGTATACTGAGTGTTTAGAATTTAGTAAAAATTAAAAAAAATGTTTTAAATTTGTTAAATCATGTGAAATCTTGTATAAAATGACTAGAACCATTCTTAATCATGACATTTCTGAAAATTGTATACTGAGTGTTTAGAATTTAGTAAAAAATTAAAAAAAATGTTTTAACGTTATTAAGCCCTGTGAAACTTTGTAAAAAATGACTAAAACAGTCGCAAATCGTCCTATTTTCTTAAAAGTGTATACTGAGTGTTTAGAATTTAGTAAAAATTAAAAAAAAATGTTTTAAATTTGTTAAATCATGCGAAATCTTGTATAAAATGACTAGAACCGTTCTTAATCATGGCATTTCTGAAAATTGTATACTGAGTGTTAAAAATTTAGTAAAAAATTAAAAAAAATGTTTTAACGTTATTAAGCCCTGTGAAACTTTGTAAAAAATGACTAAAACAGTCGCAAATCGTCATATTTTCTTAAAAGTGTATACTGAGTGTTTAGAATTTAGTAAAAATTAAAAAAAATGTTTTAAATTTGTTAAATCATGTGAAATCTTGTATAAAATGACTAGAACCGTTCTTAATCATGGCATTTCTGAAAATTGTATACTGAGTGTTTAGAATTTAGTAAAAAATTAAAAAAAAATGTTTTAACGTTATTAAGCCCTGTGAAACTTTGTAAAAAATGACTAAAACAGTCGCAAATCGTCCTATTTTCTTAAAAGTGTATACTGAGTGTTTAGAATTTAGTAAAAATTAAAAAAAAATGTTTTAAATTTGTTAAATCATGTGAAATCTTGTATAAAATGACTAGAACCGTTCTTAATCATGACATTTCTGAAAATTGTATACTGAGTGTTTAGAATTTAGTAAAAATTAAAAAAAATGTTTTAAATTTGTTAAATCATGCGAAATCTTGTAAAAAATGACTAAAACAGTCGCAAATCGTCCTATTTTCTTAAAAGTGTATACTGAGTGTTTAGAATTTAGTAAAAAATAAAAAAAATGTTTTAAATTTGTTAAATCATGCGAAATCTTGTATAAAATGACTAGAACCGTTCTTAATCATGGCATTTCTGAAAATTGTATACTGAGTGTTTAGAATTTAGTAAAAAATTAAAAAAAATGTTTTAACGTTATTAAGCCCTGTGAAACTTTGTAAAAAAATGACTAAAACAGTCGCAAATCGTCATATTTTCTTAAAAGTGTATACTGAGTGTTTAGAATTTAGTAAAAATTAAAAAAAATGTTTTAAATTTGTTAAATCATGTGAAATCTTGTATAAAATGACTAGAACCGTTCTTAATCATGACATTTCTGAAAATTGTATACTGAGTGTTAAGTATTTTAGTTGAAAATAAGATCATAAATCATCTATACAAAACAAGCGCCCCTTATGGATTTGAACGAAAATCATAGATTCGACTATTTTCATGAAAAATAAATCTAAGGACGGAATAATGCAGGAAGATTATCTATTTTCTTGGTTTAGAAAGTGATGTAGTTAAGATTTATAACTTAGGAATAAATAAATTATTATTAATCTTTTCGACCTATTTCTCTTGCATATTTAATTTCTTTGATAGTAAGAACTAATCTCTTTATTTCACAAAGTAAAAAAAAAAGCTAAAGATCGGCGTTGTCAGTCAGGTATAAGAACTGATTTAACACGATGGTTTTTGTACAAACGTTCAAATACAATTGTATGCTTTTTAACCGATTATGTCGGAAAAATGACGTTTTATAGATTAGATATTTAGACGAAGAGGTAGCCTTCTCAATAAAGTATTGATTATTGTCCTGATAGCTAGACAACACTTTTTAGGTTAGTCAAAAAAAAATAATTTTTTTCGAACGCTATTACAGGTTTTATCGTTAACTAACAAGCATTAAGAGTGAAAAATTACCGTGCAAGATAAAATGTATAGGTTTACTTCATTTTTACATTATTTTACATTCGACAAAGAATAAACATCAATTTATTGTTTATTTTTTGAGGGAGTACTGGATGGTACAACTCTTCTGGTGGGAGAATTGTGCATTTAATTAAACCATCTATATTATTTAGGTTTAATTTGTTACACGCATCTCCTACATACACTTCTGAATGTGATAGTGGAAATTTAGAACTCTTACAGATGTACGGATAGAGGGAACAAACATCGGCGTATTTAATTTTTTCCGTATCTTTTATTTCATAGTATTCGCATGTATTTCCTGTTCGTCCTCCATAAAAAGCATCTCTTGGATTTAGTTTTGTCAAAATTTTATTGTAATGGGTATTAGTATAGGATTTTATCTCTGGATTATTTTTTAATAAATTTCTAAAATCACACTCCCACATTTCATTAACTAAAAAACCGAAATCTTTTAGTCTCATAATTTTTGCCTTTGTGGTTTCATATCTTAAATTTAGCGTTTCTGAGGGGTCCTCGGAAAGAGGATCGTTCCTGCCGAACTTGTAGCATACAGTACATCCATGGAAATAACATCCTTGAAATTCAAATACCTCATTTGTTTCGGAGCAGTAACCATCAACTTTTACACCATTTAAAACAGCTTCTTTACCATTAGCAGCATGTAAGATGTTGATTTTTCTGTGATTCTCGATCCAAAGTAACCAATCTATGGCAATTTTGCTCTGCCTGTTTCTCCATCGGTATCCATTTTTTGGTATGATTCCTATAGTATTAGGCTTCAAAAAATTTCTTCTAAAAATTGTATTGCATGCTGAAGCAATAGTTGTAGCTTCAGTAAATGGACATACATTGATAGTTTGTATAAGTTGTTCTCTAAACTTTAAACATGATTGCGCAAGGATTTCGACATCCGATACGCAGTAGTCTACCAGATCTCTTTGCATATCGAAACCATCATTTTCATGTTCTACAAACCATTTAAGAAATTTGGCTCTGTCTTCTTCTTTCATACTATCTGAGGAGTAATATTCAATTGATGGTAGAGGTCCTATATAGTTTTCATTTGCCTTTGTATTAAATAGGTGCAGGAAGTAGCCTTTTTTAAAAATATCCTCAAGTCCAAATGCCTTTGGTAGTTTGGCTTAAGGCATAGGGAAATAGTTAAGTGAGTCGATAAATTTTACATTTTCAAGTTGCATCGTAATTATTTTGGTACCTCTCATGATTAACTCAGGTGTAAAATCTGTCTTTGTCATAACGTAGTTTAATATAAACTGGTGATCAAAAGCCTGACCATTATGGGCTATTACAATAATTTCTTTAAAGTTTTTCCTCATTTGTAACAAATGGTTAGTAAATGTTCCCGCTGGGTCTATACCTCTGACTTTTTGTAACTTTAGACCACATTTTTTTACAAGTATCTGCTTCAGAATCCATACACTCATCGCAGTATTGTTTGAAAACACAGAGATTGACTTGATGTAAAAAAACGTTGAATTTTCCAATAGTTTGTCTTGGCTCGTCTCTAAATCGTAGAATACAAAAAAGATCATCTTTAATCTTAGGTTTTCCCTTATCAGGCCGAATATAACATAGATGATCCTCGGATGCATGCTTATTACAAATTTTACAGTAAATTTCACCACATGCATGTACTCTTTTGGCTTTAATGGTTTTTAAACAAATAGAACATAGTTTAATTTGTTCGCATACTGTAAATTTGCCTGACGAATAATCCTTTTTATGATTTTCGTAACAGTTTTGACTTCTAAAAAATCATAGACAGTCCTGGCATTTAATTTTTATTGCTATTTCACAAGCAGAGGCTTGCTGACATGCCTGACAGCTTCCACCACATCGGTGCTCATTTTTGTGATCATATGGGACGTAACACTTTTCACAAAAATAGTTAGAGCAAAAAGCTGCTCTCAGCGATGTAATTACATTAAAATGGCTTTTGTAATGTAATAAGTTCAGCCGTTTATTGCTTTCAGTTGAACCTTCAAATATAATATTTCGTCCTTTTGATCCATAGCTATAAACAACTAATTTATATTCTTTTAGATGATTTTGAAATTGTATTAACTCGGGAATTCCACCTCCTGCCTCAGGAATGCTAATTTTAGCTCTCTCCAACAATGATCATGTTCTTTCGGTTTGAATTTTACTAATATCTCTTCTAACCTTACTGAATTCGGGATCTCTTTTATTATGGGCAATGGCGACTACCAAAGCACGTGGTAAACACAGGTTATCGGTATTTTTAATACTTATAATACCACATCGCTTGTCGCATTCCTCGTGAAAGCTGTTATAATTTTTTCCTCTTCCCCCACCAACAGATAATCTAATAGTTGTCACACTAAGACAAAATGATTCTGTATTAAGACCTGCTGAGTTTGACTGATAAATGCCACTTATAACACTCCAAACATCTTAAAAGGTTATGTCTTTAGCTGCTTTGAAGCGAATCCAACCTTCTCCTCGGTTGAAGTCTTTAGAGCAAAAACTAAAAGCCACACGATCTAAGGGTTGTAGGCCTTCTGTAGCGTTTTGAATAATTTGATTAATTCCTTTTTCCACCCAACCAACTGGTTCAACTCCCTGTGGAACAGGTTTTAACTTAAACTCTAGAGTGCATCCTGTAAGGTTAAATTCTCGTAACTTTTTAACAACGTCTTTAACAATAATAAACTTCTCCATCTTTCTTTTTTTTTTTTTGTTGTTTTATAGTCTACTATCTACCTACATAAAAAAAAAAAACAAGTATATTTTCATATTTTTATCGGTCTTAAGTTCGATTTCAAAAGCACACTCCCACTTTTTGATAATTTCACAGTCTAAGCACATAGATCTTATATTTTTTATTTACGATCAATTCATCTTTATTCGCCAATCGTCTCAAACGAGTATGCTTTTGAAAGTAATATAGCCTTAGTATTCAGAAAATATTAACGATATCGGAGCCTAAAACATCCTTAACACTAAAAAATCATTGTGTTTCCTAACAAAACCCATCATCTTGTCTATTTAGCTTGCTTTCCTATTGTTTAGCAGGTTAAATAAAATTATTATTTCGCTCTTTTTATCTGTACTGAATCGTTAGGGGAATACGATTCTAGTCCTATAAGAGAGACAGTTAAAATTTATGTAAGCAATCAGAAATCCTACACTATGAGCTACTTAGTTAAAATTTCATATTTCCTTCCTGGATCAGCTAAAATTTGTGTTGCGTCGGTCAAAATTTATAAAATACGAAAAAGATGCTAGATACATTTTTATCATGACTTTCTATCTAATACCATCTTATTTCAAGGTATAATTCGGTTGTCAAAATGAGAATCTAAAAAATCCTCGTGTTTCCTCACAAAACCCATCATCTTGCCTATTTAGCTTGCTTTTCTATTGTTTAGCAGGTTAAATAAAATTATTATTTCGCTCTTTTTGTCTGTACTGAATCGTTAGGGGGATACGTTTCTAGTTCTATAAGAGAGACAGTTAAAATTTATGTAAGCAATCAGAAATCCTACACTATGAGCTACTTAGTTAAAATTTCATATTTCCTTCCTGGGTCAGACAAAATTTGTGATGTGTCGGTCAAAATTTATAAAAATACGAAAAAAAATGCTGGATGCATTTTTAGCGTGACTTTCTATTTAATACCATCTTATTTCAAGGTATAATTCGGTTGTCAAAATGAGAATAAAATAATTTTCCCATGGTTTATGCCATCTTAAAAAAGTCAAAAGGTTATATTCTGTAGAGGGTCAGATACATTCAAATTTAAAAAATTTTCTTCAAGAAGAATTTTAAGATAGTATTATAGTAAATAAAAATTCTATACCTCCAATATTTCTTGGAAACATATCGTGTTCTAGCGACATAACCCAAAAGTACCTCTATTCAGAAACGCATCGTACTTTTCTTGTCAAACTTGACTTTGTTGTAATGTTGTATGCAGAGCACTTTGAAAACAAAAATTAGATTAGAAACCGCCGCCTCTTAAGGTATACTTTTTTAGGTCTTACATAGGGTACACTGGTATACAGAACAAATGTCATCTTTAATTGTCTCATTGTCCCATCCATTACATTATTATAATCTTAAAGCACCTGTTACCAGCATTATCTGTTTTTATGGTTTTCATAAAACATAGCGATTACCGATGAAAATTAAACGAAAACTTAATAAATAACTTTTTTTTTCAACTGAAATAGACTGATTTTCGATGGAAAAATGTTACTTATAACTAAAAATGAATATAAGTCATATACGCAATGATATTTAGAATAAATCAATCTTTTCTAAAATTACTATGAAATATTCACAAAATCGTTTCGTTATAACCAAAGTAGCAAGGCTTGCAGATTTCGTATAGAGTTCAAACGCGATACTGAGATAATCTTTTTTTTATATTTTTGTAGGATAATTCACCACTACGTTGTAAGTACTTGAGAGAGGACTTTCTTGAAAAATCCTCAAATTTCTCTGCAATTTTGTTCCTTCTAGAGTTAAATTCACACAGAAAACCCCGTATTCTTATCTTTCAGGTTGGTATATTAAAAAGGGCTTATTAGTATGGTTTAGAAAACAAGCAATATTAATTAACGGATGTTTTTTTCGTCGTATGAAGAGTTGAAAAATTTTTTTTTCCACTCCAATGGTTGCGATGCAGAGAGTCGGGTTTCATCATAATCTTTCAGGGTAGCTCAGGTTTGATTGCATGTAGAGAGTCGGGTTTCATCATAATCTTTCAGGGTAGCTCAGGTTTGATTGCATGTACTAAGGTTAGTGCTCCTTGCAATCGGTTTCAGGTTTGACGCGCCCCCCTCAGGTTTGTTCAGGTTTCTCAAACACTTGAGAAACCTGAACAAACCTGAGGGGGGCGCGTCAAACCTGAAACCGATTGCAAGGAGCACTAACCTTAGTACATGCAATCAAACCTGAGCTACCCAGAAAGATTATGATGAAACCCGACTCTCTACATGCAATCAAACCTGAGCTACCCTGAAAGATTATGATGAAACCCGACTCTCTGCATCGCAACCATTGGAGTGGAAAAAAAAATTTTTCAACTCTTCATACGACGAAAAAAACATCCGTTAATTAATATTGCTTGTTTTCTAAACCATACTAATAAGCCCTTTTTAATATACCAACCTGAAAGATAAGAATACGGGGTTTTCTGTGTGAATTTAACTCTAGAAGGAACAAAATTGCAGAGAAATTTGAGGATTTTTCAAGAAAGTCCTCTCTCAAGTACTTACAACGTAGTGGTGAATTATCCTACAAAAATATAAAAAAAAGATTATCTCAGTATCGCGTTTGAACTCTATACGAAATCTGCAAGCCTTGCTACTTTGGTTATAACGAAACGATTTTGTGAATATTTCATAGTAATTTTAGAAAAGATTGATTTATTCTAAATATCATTGCGTATATGACTTATATTCATTTTTAGTTATAAGTAACATTTTTCCATCGAAAATCAGTCTATTTCAGTTGAAAAAAAAAGTTATTTATTAAGTTTTCGTTTAATTTTCATCGGTAATCGCTATGTTTTATGAAAACCATAAAAACAGATAATGCTGGTAACAGGTGCTTTAAGATTATAATAATGTAATGGATGGGACAATGAGACAATTAAAGATGACATTTGTTCTGTATACCAGTGTACCCTATGTAAGACCTAAAAAAGTATACCTTAAGAGGCGGCGGTTTCTAATCTAATTTTTGTTTTCAAAGTGCTCTGCATACAACATTACAACAAAGTCAAGTTTGACAAGAAAAGTACGATGCGTTTCTGAATAGAGGTACTTTTGGGTTATGTCGCTAGAACACGATATGTTTCCAAGAAATATTGGAGGTATAGAATTTTTATTTACTATAATACTATCTTAAAATTCTTCTTGGAGAAAATTTTTTAAATTTGAATGTATCTGACCCTCTACAGAATATAACCTTTTGACTTTTTTAAGATGGCATAAACCATGGGAAAATTATTTTATTCTCATTTTGACAACCGAATTATACCTTGAAATAAGATGGTATTAAATAGAAAGTCACGCTAAAAATGCATCCAGCATTTTTTTTCGTATTTTTATAAATTTTGACCGACACATCACAAATTTTGTCTGACCCAGGAAGGAAATATGAAATTTTAACTAAGTAGCTCATAGTGTAGGATTTCTGATTGCTTACATAAATTTTAACTGTCTCTCTTATAGAACTAGAAACGTATCCCCCTAACGATTCAGTACAGACAAAAAGAGCGAAATAATAATTTTATTTAACCTGCTAAACAATAGAAAAGCAAGCTAAATAGGCAAGATGATGGGTTTTGTGAGGAAACACGAGGATTTTTTAGATTCTCATTTTGACAACCGAATTATACCTTGAAATAAGATGGTATTAGATAGAAAGTCATGATAAAAATGTATCTAGCATCTTTTTCGTATTTTATAAATTTTGACCGACGCAACACAAATTTTAGCTGATCCAGGAAGGAAATATGAAATTTTAACTAAGTAGCTCATAGTGTAGGATTTCTGATTGCTTACATAAATTTTAACTGTCTCTCTTATAGGACTAGAATCGTATTCCCCTAACGATTCAGTACAGATAAAAAGAGCGAAATAATAATTTTATTTAACCTGCTAAACAATAGGAAAGCAAGCTAAATAGACAAGATGATGGGTTTTGTTAGGAAACACAATGATTTTTTAGTGTTAAGGATGTTTTAGGCTCCGATATCGTTAATATTTTCTGAATACTAAGGCTATATTACTTTCAAAAGCATACTCGTTTGAGACGATTGGCGAATAAAGATGAATTGATCGTAAATAAAAAATATAAGATCTATGTGCTTAGACTGTGAAATTATCAAAAAGTGGGAGTGTGCTTTTGAAATCGAACTTAAGACCGATAAAAATATGAAAATATACTTGTTTTTTTTTTTTTATGTAGGTAGATAGTAGACTATAAAACAACAAAAAAAAAAAAAGAAAGATGGAGAAGTTTATTATTGTTAAAGACGTTGTTAAAAAGTTACGAGAATTTAACCTTACAGGATGCACTCTAGAGTTTAAGTTAAAACCTGTTCCACAGGGAGTTGAACCAGTTGGTTGGGTGGAAAAAGGAATTAATCAAATTATTCAAAACGCTACAGAAGGCCTACAACCCTTAGATCGTGTGGCTTTTAGTTTTTGCTCTAAAGACTTCAACCGAGGAGAAGGTTGGATTCGCTTCAAAGCAGCTAAAGACATAACCTTTTAAGATGTTTGGAGTGTTATAAGTGGCATTTATCAGTCAAACTCAGCAGGTCTTAATACAGAATCATTTTGTCTTAGTGTGACAACTATTAGATTATCTGTTGGTGGGGGAAGAGGAAAAAATTATAACAGCTTTCACGAGGAATGCGACAAGCGATGAGGTATTATAAGTATTAAAAATACCGATAACCTGTGTTTACCACGTGCTTTGGTAGTCGCCATTGCCCATAATAAAAGAGATCCCGAATTCAGTAAGGTTAGAAGAGATATTAGTAAAATTCAAACCGAAAGAACATGATCATTGTTGGAGAGAGCTAAAATTAGCATTCCTGAGGCAGGAGGTGGAATTCCCGAGTTAATACAATTTCAAAATCATCTAAAAGAATATAAATTAGTTGTTTATAGCTATGGATCAAAAGGACGAAATATTATATTTGAAGGTTCAACTGAAAGCAATAAACGGCTGAACTTATTACATTACAAAAGCCATTTTAATGTAATTACATCGCTGAGAGCAGCTTTTTGCTCTAACTATTTTTGTGAAAAGTGTTACGTCCCATATGATCACAAAAATGAGCACCGATGTGGTGGAAGCTGTCAGGCATGTCAGCAAGCCTCTGCTTGTGAAATAGCAATAAAAATTAAATGCCAGGACTGTCTATGATTTTTTAGAAGTCAAAACTGTTACGAAAATCATAAAAAGGATTATTCGTCAGGCAAATTTACAGTATGCGAACAAATTAAACTATGTTCTATTTGTTTAAAAACCATTAAAGCCAAAAGAGTACATGCATGTGGTGAAATTTACTGTAAAATTTGTAATAAGCATGCATCCGAGGATCATCTATGTTATATTCGGCCTGATAAGGGAAAACCTAAGATTAAAGATGATCTTTTTTGTATTCTACGATTTAGAGACGAGCCAAGACAAACTATTGGAAAATTCAACGTTTTTTTACATCAAGTCAATCTCTGTGTTTTCAAACAATACTGCGATGAGTGTATGGATTCTGAAGCAGATACTTGTAAAAAAATGTGGTCTAAAGTTACAAAAAGTCAGAGGTATAGACCCAGCGGGAACATTTACTAACCATTTGTTACAAATGAGGAAAAACTTTAAAGAAATTATTGTAATAGCCCATAATGGTCAGGCTTTTGATCACCAGTTTATATTAAACTACGTTATGACAAAGACAGATTTTACACCTGAGTTAATCATGAGAGGTACCAAAATAATTACGATGCAACTTGAAAATGTAAAATTTATCGACTCACTTAACTATTTCCCTATGCCTTAAGCCAAACTACCAAAGGCATTTGGACTTGAGGATATTTTTAAAAAAGGCTACTTCCTGCACCTATTTAATACAAAGGCAAATGAAAACTATATAGGACCTCTACCATCAATTGAATATTACTCCTCAGATAGTATGAAAGAAGAAGACAGAGCCAAATTTCTTAAATGGTTTGTAGAACATGAAAATGATGGTTTCGATATGCAAAGAGATCTGGTAGACTACTGCGTATCGGATGTCGAAATCCTTGCGCAATCATGTTTAAAGTTTAGAGAACAACTTATACAAACTATCAATGTATGTCCATTTACTGAAGCTACAACTATTGCTTCAGCATGCAATACAATTTTTAGAAGAAATTTTTTGAAGCCTAATACTATAGGAATCATACCAAAAAATGGATACCGATGGAGAAACAGGCAGAGCAAAATTGCCATAGATTGGTTACTTTGGATCGAGAATCACAGAAAAATCAACATCTTACATGCTGCTAATGGTAAAGAAGCTGTTTTAAATGGTGTAAAAGTTGATGGTTACTGCTCCGAAACAAATGAGGTATTTGAATTTCAAGGATGTTATTTCCATGGATGTACTGTATGCTACAAGTTCGGCAGGAACGATCCTCTTTCCGAGGACCCCTCAGAAACGCTAAATTTAAGATATGAAACCACAAAGGCAAAAATTATGAGACTAAAAGATTTCGGTTTTTTAGTTAATGAAATGTGGGAGTGTGATTTTAGAAATTTATTAAAAAATAATCCAGAGATAAAATCCTATACTAATACCCATTACAATAAAATTTTGACAAAACTAAATCCAAGAGATGCTTTTTATGGAGGACGAACAGGAAATACATGCGAATACTATGAAATAAAAGATACGGAAAAAATTAAATACGCCGATGTTTGTTCCCTCTATCCGTACATCTGTAAGAGTTCTAAATTTCCACTATCACATTCAGAAGTGTATGTAGGAGATGCGTGTAACAAATTAAACCTAAATAATATAGATGGTTTAATTAAATGCACAATTCTCCCACCAGAAGAGTTGTACCATCCAGTACTCCCTCAAAAAATAAACAATAAATTGATGTTTATTCTTTGTCGAATGTAAAATAATGTAAAAATGAAGTAAACCTATACATTTTATCTTGCACGGTAATTTTTCACTCTTAATGCTTGTTAGTTAACGATAAAACCTGTAATAGCGTTCGAAAAAAATTATTTTTTTTTGACTAACCTAAAAAGTGTTGTCTAGCTATCAGGACAATAATCAATACTTTATTGAGAAGGCTACCTCTTCGTCTAAATATCTAATCTATAAAACGTCATTTTTCCGACATAATCGGTTAAAAAGCATACAATTGTATTTGAACGTTTGTACAAAAACCATCGTGTTAAATCAGTTCTTATACCTGACTGACAACGCCGATCTTTAGCTTTTTTTTTTACTTTGTGAAATAAAGAGATTAGTTCTTACTATCAAAGAAATTAAATATGCAAGAGAAATAGGTCGAAAAGATTAATAATAATTTATTTATTCCTAAGTTATAAATCTTAACTACATCACTTTCTAAACCAAGAAAATAGATAATCTTCCTGCATTATTCCGTACTTAGATTTATTTTTCATGAAAATAGTCGAATCTATGATTTTCGTTCAAATCCATAAGGGGCGCTTGTTTTGTATAGATGATTTATGATCTTATTTTCAACTAAAATACTAGTATAAAAAAAGTATTTCTTCCGATAAACGTGGAAGGAATAGACATTTAAACAGTTAGCCATAACATACGCATACTGACTTGCATTATTTTCATGGATTGAATGGCTACATCTTTGTGTGTGAAGTGAATTTCTTTTTAAAAAATTACAATGCGCTCAATTATGAATTTTCTAACATAACTTTTATGGATAGTGGAGTCGGATATTGGAAGAAAATATTATCATAAGGACAACTCGATTATTGATATAATTATTATGGTTTCACAGAAGTTTCTACAGAGTCAGCCATGCTGTAGCAGAGACTGTTGTAGGTCGTATTTTTTAAAAAAACCTAACAATACCTTTACTTTATATTGATAGACATATTCTATTAGAACATTTTTCTAAAATTTAGAGCCTTTGGAAATGTGATAATGCTATGAGCATCAAATATATTCAAAATATCAAAAATCCTTTGGTAGTTAGTTATTGCGGTATATTTTAATAGAGGCATAATTTATACTGTACTCCTAAATTTACGGCATATCACTTTGTTTATGTTATTATATTCACAGAGACTATTAATCTAACCAACTTTTATTTACGAAAAATTAAAAACTGAAATACTCTATTTTATTGCCGATTGTTCGCAAAGACACTTGGAGTTGTTATTTTACTTTTTATACCTCTTTTTCCCCGGTTACGGAGAAATATGTTAGGGGAAGTTTGGGTACCCTCAGACGGTTATATGCAATGATTCAAGCTTCTAAAAAAGCACTAAGACAAGTAATTATCAATTTGAATTTACGTATGTCGAAGGTAATGTGTTAATGATAAATATACATGATGAAAACATTTATTGTTCGATTGCATCTAATTTTTAAGAGTCTAGAAATAAGCAAATAATGTTCTTTATAAACATCTCGAGTTACCTGTCCTTCCCCTACATCATAGAAGGGTATTTGCCGACAAAGTTTGACCATTTTTTTATGATTCGAGGGTTGTGTATTCTCTACAGATGTAAACTGACGTCATTCGAGAAGTCCGAACTTGTTAGATTTTAGCTTATATTCTTATTATGTGATTTTAAAATTATGTATGCGTTTGTTTAATTCATTGTAAAGGATTTGTTATTATGCTAATTTCAAAAGTTAAATGTTGGTGAGAATATTGAATTTTTTTATTAAAATATCTAAAGTAAATATCTAATTGATTTTTTTTTTAGCGCTAATTGGGATTTTAATTAACTACCTCAGAGTCGGTATACACTATATTTTGCAGCGCAATTGCTTTCACACCCAGTAATGTATTATGATTTTTTTGGATGGTCGTTATATTGTGAGTTTCTTAAGTTAGCCAGATTAATAATAAATTAAAAAACCAACGTGATTTGCTACTTTGATGCCTACGCCTAATATTCATAATTTTATTGGGGGTTCTACCTGATGACAAATACAGCTTATGATACCTATCTAGTGGGTATTTTCAGTTTAAGGGCCGAATAATATAGAGTTATTGTGCATACATCATCGCAAACAAAAGGTAGCTTTTTATATTATTTCGTATTTACAATCCATTTAACTACAATTTTACACTGTGAATTAATTTTTTTTACTTTTTTCCTGAAATTGTAGCCTATTTACTTATATTATGATATTATCCGAAATTTTTATAAAAGCATTATGAGGGCTTTTACCTGATGGCGAACACAAGTTGTATAGTACCTATACCTGCTTGGTATTTTATACGTATTTAAGTTTTATTTACTTTTTATTACTCTGTTCTCATTACAAGATAGTCCTATAATTTATCCATTTCCAGTACAAAGAAATCTCTAGTTAATGGTTCTAGATGGTAATTATTTTATTGTATTTTATATAAGTGGTGCAAAAAATGGAATCAATTATTAGATATGCTACTGAATTTTAATGAGGGTCCTTCGGAATAATAAATAAAGGTTTATGTCCCTTTCTTTTTAAATCGAGTCGGCAGAGGGTTTGAGAGGGTTATTTAGGTATAAATAATTATTGCGGGGTGACAAATGTACCGCATTATTATACTTATCTTGTTAGACCATATAAATTAGGGTTTTATTTCGCTTTGCCATTCACCAGCGGCGTTTCAACTAAGGGGAAATAATAAAAAGTCTGGTTTAAGGATGGCTCAGGTCGGATCGTAAAAAGTTGGGTTTAAGGATGGCTTATAAAAATTGGGATTTAATTATCCCGCTTTAGCAGCGGCGTTTCAACTAAGGGGAGATAATAAAAAGTCTGGTTTAAGGATGGCTCAGGTCGCATCGTAAAAAGTTGGGTTTAAGGATGGCTTATAAAAATTGGGATTTAATTATCCCGCTTTAGCAGCGGCGTTTCACTAAGGTTAAATCATAAAAAGTCGGGTTTTATCTCGGGTCAGATCATAAATATTCAGGTTTAAATTAGGGTTAGATGAGAAGCCGCCTCGCGAAAGCATCCGGGTTAGGTCGTAAAAAGTCGGGTTTTATCTCGGGTCAGTTCATAAATATTCAGGTTCAAGTTAGGGTTAGATAAGAAGCCGCCTCATGAAAGCATCCGGGTTAGGTCGTAAAAAGTCGGGTTTAATTTCGGGTTATTTTGTAAACAGCACCACCGAACCACCCGGGTTAGGTCATAAAACGCACCACCGAAGTATCCGGGTTAGATCATAAAACGCACCACCGAACCACCCGGGTTAGATCGTAAAACGCACCACCTGCACCACCTGGGTTAGTTGCACCACCAGCACCACCAGCACCACCTGATCTCGAACTCTCCGTTTCTCTCTACTCATAATAACATATATATATCTTTGAACTCCGGAAAACGATATCTCTCGACTAAAAATATAAAATACAGGGTGTTTCATTTAAAAAGTACAAGGTAACTTAAAAATGTTAAGTTTCTGATGCTTTTTTGTTTTTCTCTGATAACGGATTCTAATTACCCGTCAAAAATACTTCAAAGTT
This sequence comes from Polydrusus tereticollis, assembly GCA_963920685.1. Classification (NCBI taxonomy): domain Eukaryota; kingdom Metazoa; phylum Arthropoda; class Insecta; order Coleoptera; family Curculionidae; genus Polydrusus; species Polydrusus tereticollis. The sequence goes on from OY987329.1 coordinate 121,178,104, forward strand.
GCTGATTTAAACTTATTTGAAAGACTAATATTAACCGAGATATCCATCTAGTAAAATATAAACAATCACCTGTGCTCCTCCGTACATTGGGGCTAATTTACACATGCGAAAATCTGTTGTTCACCGAATAGTTCAAAAGCACAAATATCATCCATACAAAGCTTCCACTGCATGAGTTATTTAAAGATGATTTCGATAGGCGACATGAGTTTTGTGAACGCATGCAAAATATGTGCCATCTTAATAATAATTTCTTACAAAATATTATTTTTTTCGATGAAGCTACGTTCTGTTTGAATGGTAATGTGAGCTGACAAAATTGTTGTTATTGGGTAACAGAAAATCCGCATTGGAAGATAGAGGTTCACAGTCAGTACCCTCAAAAATCAAATGTGTGGTGTGGAATCGTCGGTCCACCTTTCTTTGAACAGTCTTTAAGCGGACAAGTATATCTCGAATTTCTTCAACTTGACTTAATTCCAGCATTAGTGGCTTTATTTCCGAATCCATTGAACCCAGACCCCCCCCCCCTGACGAAGAAGTAATGTTCTACCAAGATGGTGCTCCTCTGCACTATGCTCTCATTGTGCGTACATTTTTGGATGAAACCTTTTCCAATTGGTGGATAGGAAGGCGAGGATCTATCGAATGACCTGCTAGGTCGCCAGACCTAACTCCGCTGGACTTCTTTTTGTGGGGTACCTCAAATCGTATTTGTTGACAGGCCAAACAATCTGCAAGAGTTGAGAGAGAGGATTCGAAGAAAAGTGCGTGCCATAACTCCGGAAATGGTTGGAAATGTGCAAAGAGAGTTTATTGATCGCCTTGGATATTGTCAAGCCGTAAAAGGCGCACATTTTCAACATTTAATTTGACTTGAACATACTGGAAATTCAATGCAAGATTCAAGAATGAAATAAAAAATAGATGAGACGGAGAATGAAGCCAGATGGCTCCATCTCGTGGTGCTGGTAAAGAACACCAATTCTTAAGTATACCTGCGCCCTCTGACATGGACTTACAAAGCCATTAATATCAAAGGATCTCCTGCAAAGACATTAAGTCACAATTGCAGGAGTCCTCGCTAGGCAGTGCTATGCCCGAGCTGGGCGTCGGTTTAGTAACCGAAAAGTTAACAAAAATCAAGGGTTTGCTTTTTTCTTCTGCCAAAACCATGTTCAGACGCGTTTCGCTTTATTAGAGCTCGTCAGTGAGACTATGGGTTCTGACCTTTGATTTTTAAAAAATAGATGTTTTTATATGAAAAAATGAAGTTGATGGTCGTAACTTATTTTTGGGCATTAGTTTACCATAAAAAAAAAAACACGTTAAGAAATAAAAATCGACGGGTTCGAGGGTTTTCCAAAGAACACACCGCTGAATTTTAAATGAATTTAGACATTACTTCTGGGACTCACTGTATATTTATAGATATAAACTTCGGAGTTACGACAATAAAGTTTTCAATTTTCTAATGCTAACTTTGGATATTATTTTGAACCGAAAGCTACCTGCTAAACAAAAATTGTCCGAAAAGCTCATTATAGCGTCGCCATTATGGTCTAAGTATATGTTGACACGATTTTTGGCCCTTTTGTTTCCCTTAAGCATTTTCAGACCTGTTCCGCCCACTTGTCAAATGTTTAAGGGCTTTGTCGGATTTAGGACTTAGCCGGACCGGTGTGTTAATTAGGTTTCCGAGGCTTAAGACTTTTCATTTTGTATATCCGTTAGAGATAAAAATATTAGTGGTAGAAGAAAGTTGGGTTTTTACAAAATAAGGTAGATTTGCTGGCGGATATTGTTACCCAAGGAATTAAAGCGTTTGAATTTCTATGAAAAGCACATGAAGGGTGAATACTTTCTATTTTTTTTTTATTATTAGCACATTCTAAATAGGGTTCTATTCGTGAACATTCAGGTAAACTATAGTGAATTTTCACAAAAAAATGAATAATAGCTATTAATATAACGAGATTATTATGCGATTTATAATAGTCGAGGACATTGGTAGGTGACCAGGCGACAGCCGAGTCACCCGCAATGTCCGAGGCGGTGTTAAATCGCTAATAATCGAGTTATATTCAAAGCTTTATCGTATCATTGACAACGGCGATGCGAAAATAAAAACAAGGTGTTTTGTCATTTCATTTTGGCATTTCAAAAAGTCATCATTAAAATCATGCAAGATTTTGATATTCCTGACGATATATTAGCTGCAGCCAACATTATAAGGTTGAACTTGCTTCCGGACAAATCTAAAATCCATTATGAAAAAGAATATCGGCAGTTTTGTGAGTGGCGAAACAAAGTACATGTTCAAGGTGCAGAAGAAACGGTATTGCTGGCGTATTTCGCAAAACTCTCTGAGGAATACTCTGCTTCATCCTTATGGCCGAAATATTCCATGTTACGAGCGACTTTAGAACTGAAGGAAAGAGTGGAAATCGACAAATACGGCGCCTTAATACGTTTCATCAAGAAGAAAAATGTTGGATATAGAGCAAAAAAATCAAAAGTATTTACAAGAGAACAAGTCAACGAATTTGTGTGTTCTGCCTCAGACGAGAAGATTTTAATGATGAAAGTGACTTTTTTAATTGGAATTGGAGGAGCCTGTCGAACTAATGAATTAGCGAAGATGACCACGGAAGATGTTGACGTTTTAGAGGTCAAGCTGATTGTTACTATTCCCGACTCAAAAACCCACAAGAAACGTATTCTCGCTGTGATATTTGACGGTGAAGTCAATCCTGTGCTTTTATTTAAAAAGTACGCAATGTTAAGGCCAGACCATGTCACTCACCAAAGATTGTTTGTATCATATAGAAGAGGGAAATGTACGGTACAGCCCTACGGCATTCATTTCTTCTCTAAAATACCTCAAAAAATAGCTGAGTATCTCTCACTTGAAAATCCTAATTTGTATACTGGTCACTGCGTTAGAAGATCTTCGGCAAATTTTCTTGTTAATGCTGGAGGTGATATATTAGACCTACAAGAACTTGGTGGATGGGAATCGGCGAAGGTTGCTAGAGGATATTTAGAAGAAAGTGTGACCAAGAAAGTTTCCATTGCTCGCAAAATTCAAATCGGCGATGTTTCCGGCAGTGGATTAGGCACTGGGGAACCGCACGAAATCGAAAGGAGTGCTTTCTCGGTCATTAATCAGTCTTCAGAGGGCATACCTAAGATCGTGGACGTTAAAGACAAAGGTGTATCCATCAAATTTGAAAACTGCCAAAATATTGTTTTACATGTTCATGAAAAATAGTTCTAATATTATTTGGTATCTAACGTATTATGATTTCGTAACTAACGTATTAAATTATGGTAACTAATGTATTATGAGTAACTAAAGTTTTATGTAAGTTTTAGTACGTTTATGATGTTAATAATTATTAATAAAGATATCATAAAAAAATGACTTAATCTTCAATGATACGATAAAACCAATAATAACATTCTAATAAAATACAAAAAGTATTCATGCTTTAACTAAAATATACAGGAATAAATCAATACCTAGATGCAATATATAAAATTATTAAATGCCGTCAAAATGTAGAAACAGAATTTTAATCCATGTGCTCTTGCGTTATATTCAAAAAATGTTAATTTTGGATATATTACGATTCTTCCATAATTTCTTTCCCCACCATAGCACAAAACATAAAACGGACCTTAGATTAAGGGTTCAGTTTTCCCGAACCCAAGCAGAATGATGATGCTAATATCTTCTTCTTCCTCTCCTTTCAATCATCACTTTTTTGTGACCTTAATATACCCGCTAATTAACATTTTTTTTATAACCGCCAGATATTTCCAATTTATTTCATACCTTTTTTATTACTATTGTTAAGCGTACAATAGTTACAAATCAAGCAGATATAATCGAAGCAATTAACAGGTCTCCAAATTTGTAGTCCAGTTTCTTAGACCAGTTCACTCTAGGGAAGTTATGGATGTATGCAGTATGCATGTCCTTGAAAACAAAAAATCCCATAGTTATGACCTTTTATCAACATGACTCTTAAAGAAAATCATCTACTTATCGTCTAATCCACCATGTTCTTTAATAAACATATCTTTTACTGAATAATCTTTCCCAATTTGCCTAAAATTAGCTCATATAAAACCACTTTTGAAATCGGCTGACAGGAAAACCTTAATATCTATCGCCCAGTTTCACTAATGTCGTCTCTAGGAAACTTAATGAAAAATTATTAGATAATCGTCTTCTTGATTGCATTAAGTTTAATATCCTAAACAAAACTCAGTTTGGGGTTCTAAACGGTGAAAGTACCAGTTCTGCTATCACCGAAGCCCTAAACGACGTATATGAGTGTTTGGATAATTATGGTTCTGTGACTAAAATTGTGTGTGATTTTAGAAAGGAGTTTGATAGTGTAGATATTGACATCCTAATTCTTAAGCTAGAACACATCAGTGTACATGGGATAGCTGTAGACTGGTAATCATTACATCAAACCTCACATTTCGGAAGCGAAGAGTGGTCGTACAAATGACTGGCTGATCATGCATTTATTTCAATAACTGCATATAAACAGGATATGATTTCAAACACGGTCGACTGTACATTGGCTAAGGTAATTGATTGGTGCCATCCTATAATCATATACAGGTGAATGTTGATAAGACCAAGTACATATCTTTTTCCATTAGATCAAGTCTGAACCCTCAAAATAAAGCAATATTTGACGTCGAATATGTAAAATCAATCTTGGAAATTACATTGTGAAAGTATATATACCAAAATATCTAGGGCATGTTATGCTCTAAGGATTACTTTCTCTTCTTCTCTATCTTGTCTCGATATAACTACTTTTCGGCGTTTGGTTATAGTTCAATTTATATAATTATTTTTCTTAGGCTAGTTTGTCGAACGTAAATTATTTTGGAGGTTGCCTACAGTTCTACAGGTTTTTTTATGGTCTTATATATTAGATATAGTGAAAGTCGAATATTTTTGTTATTATTAGTATGGTGCCAATGTTTATATTACGCCGAATGAATGGTCCTCTATGATTAAGCGCGGGTGATGAGTAAGCAAACGGCAAAAGAGAAGGAGATACCGAAACTCGGGCAGTCGAGCTTGACTTATTTTTCGGCGTGGTTATTCATTGAGCCTTCCACAAACTTGAATTATACTTTGAATTGTCTTAAAAGAAATTGTACTTTTATTTTGACGTCTAACATATCAGAAGTGGGATTTTTATCCGCGTGCTAAGTCGGAACGCCAACTCAGTGAACTCGGTGTTTTATTAACAATGCCGCCGGAAAAGTCTCCCAGGAACTGCGTTCGAAACAGTTCCCGTGCTTCGGACAGTACTAGTGATTCCGCCCGTGCTAGTGGTTCATCTAGAAGCTCCTCTAGTAGCTCGAGTTCCGCTTCTTCGAAAGTTAAAAAACACAAACGGTTGCGCAAGCGTTCAGAAAAATTTAAACGTAAAGTAAAACGGTTAAAACGAAAATTACGTGCAAAAACAAATAGATACGAGGGCAAATTAGATTGTGTACCAATATTTAGTGGAAGAGCAGACGACCTTACTATGGGACAATGGTTGCGCACAATTAATTCAACAGGTGATATGTTCAATTGGGATGACAAAGCCAGGATCTTTTGCATGGCCAATAGACTTCGGGGCAATGCTAGGAGCTGGTACAATAACCAAGTGGACTTAAACTTTACTTGGAAACAATGGAAGGAAGTATTGTTAGAAGCCTTTCCACCACAATCAGGTATTTTCGTAAGACTAAAGGAGTTAGTCAATGTAGAAAGACAAAAACATAACAATTTAGTAGATTTCTATTATAGAAAACTGGCATTAGGGCAAAGTTGCAACCTAGAGGATAATGTCATTGTGGACATTATCATTAATACTGTCAATGATCCTTTTTTAAAGTCAGGTGCTAGGGCCGCTAATTGCCAGAGTTCTAACGATTTGCTGAAGTATCTGATTACAAATACAGAGCCGACGGAGTCCATTAAAAATATCGATAGGAATAGGGAACGCTATGGTCATAAATCAAATACCGAGAAGTATTATAAAAACAAACACCGGTCACCAAAACTTAGCTGCTATTTGTGCAATGAAGAGGGTCATAAAAAAGTTAATTGTCCAAAATTTACAAACACAAAAAAATGTAATTTTTGTAACCTTAAAGGTCACCTTGAAAACGAATGTTACAAAAAGAAAAATCAGTCAAGAAAAGTGAATACTCTTTGTGTTGATAATGATCAAAGCAATAACAAATATTATAAAACTGTTTTGATAAACAACCAGTCACTCACCGCCTACGTCGATTTCGGCAGTGCCTGTAATACTATGAAATTCGATATTGTAAATCAGCTGGGGTTTGCCGTAAAAGAGGATAAGAATAAATCTGTCATCGAGGGATACGGGGGTGCAGTAATTAAGCCTATGGGTGTAGTGCAGGCAGAAATTGAAGTAGATGAAATAAAAATTATTACTGACTTTTTTGTAATACCAAATAGTTTACAAACAACTGATATTTTAATAGGCAGACCTGTTACAGAAAGGAATGGAATATTTGTTTATAAAACAGCACAAAGTTTAAAGTTGACATATGAGAATCTTTTTCAATATTTACCTGAGACTATAATTAATGAAAATAAGTTTAAAATTTTTAGTGACAATGAGCAAGTGATAAAACCAGGCATTAATTTGATTAAGGTAAAAACTGATTTTAAGGAGGGCATTTTATATTCTAACCTCTCTGAACAGTTTCACGATGGAATGCCTCTCGTAATACCCGAAAATAAGCTTAATATTTGCGATACAAAAGGGGTTCTAAGGATTTTAAATATTTGTCAGGGAGATATTCGTATACCAGCTAGTACGTGTTTAGCAAGAGCCGTCGAAATTGAGAGTATTACTTCACAATGCGGAGAAAACATTAACGAACATGAAAAAATATGTTTAAAAGAAGTAATTAATAGATACCCTAATTGTTTTATCGAAAACACTGACCTGTTAAGTAATATCGATATCCAGATGCATATTGAACTGACCTCCAATATTCCAATTACTTACAAGCCTTACCGCCTATCATTGTACGAGCGCAGAATTGTTCAAGAAATTGTTAGTGATTTGTTAATTAAAAGAATTATAGAGCCCACCATCTCACCCTACGCCAGTCCTATTTTATTGGTGAAGAAGAAAAGCGGCGATTTGCGCATGTGCGTAGATTACAGAAAAATTAATGGCATTTTGGTAAAAGACAGGTACCCTTTGCCATTATTAGAAGATCACTTGGAAAGATTAAGTGGTAGCAAAATTTTCACTACATTGGACCTTAAATCAGGCTATCACCAAATAGAAGTCGCAGCGGAGAGCCGCAAATTTACAGCTTTTATTACACCAGATGGACACTACCAATACACACGAGTGCCCTTTGGTCTATCAAACGCCCCTGCAGTGTTCCAACGGGCTATTAACATGGTATTGGGACAGTTACGTCATGAATACGCAATAGTCTACCTTGATGACATCCTCATCCTGTCGCAATCAGTTACAGAAGGTCTCGAGCGATTAGAAAATGTTCTGGAAGTCCTTAGTCAAGCTGGGTTAACTGTGAATTTACAAAAATGCGAATTTGTGAAAAGTAAAATTGAATATTTGGGGACCGAAATTTGCAATGGAACAATTAGTCCTTCTTCAAAAAAACTAGAAGCTGTAAATAACTTTCCAACCCCGCAAGATATTCGCCAAACTAGGCAATTTTTAGGACTCGCCTCGTATTTTCGCAAGTATATCAAAAATTTTGCAGTTAAAGCCAAACCTCTTACATCAATGATTAAGAAAAATACTACCTGGAATTGGGGGAATGAACAACAAACCGCTTTTGAATAATTAAAATGTGAGTTAACGTCAAAACCAACTCTTGCCGTGTACAATCCACATGCAGATAGTCAACTCCATACCGATGCAAGTAAAATAGGATTGAGTGGCGCCTTAATGCAAAAGCAGACAGACAGCGGAGATTGGAAGCCGATCGCGTTTATGAGTAGGCAAACGACCGCCCCAGAGTCTAGGTACCACAGTTATGAGTTGGAGACTTTAGCAGTATATGAAGCTGTAAAAAAATTTAGAAAATTTTTATATGGATGTCATTTTATTATACTGACAGACTGCAACGCTATACGTTTAACATGGTCTAAACGCGATCTTACGCCTCGTATTGGCAGATGGTGGATGGGGCTTCAAGAGTATGATTTTACTATAGAACACAGACCAGGTACAAAAATGCAGCATGTCGACGCTTTGAGTCGAAATCCGATATGTGTTAAAATGCTTCATACCAATGACTGGGTTTTTGGCATACAATCACAAGATGAAGATTTACAACTTATCAAATCACAAATAGAAAATGGAAATGCCGAACCATGCTGTCAGTTAATTGATGGGAAGGTTTGTCGGCTGGTGAATAATGAACCTAGAATAATTATTCCGAGAGAAGTACGATGGAGAGTTGTAAAAATGTTTCACGATGACAACGGGCACCCTGGATGGGAGAGAACCTTGGACGCTATTAAAAATACATACTGGTTTAACGAGATGCGTCGATTCGTTAAGAAATTTGTTACGAGTTGCTTCGAATGTCTGACAGCAAAACAATCTACTGGAAAGCAGCATGTTAAACTTCACCCTATAGAGAAAATTTCAGAACCATTTCATACGCTTCATATGGATCATCTAGGGCCGTTTTGCAAAACTCCAGATGGCAATACACAAATTTTAGCGATAATAGATGCGTTTACAAAATTTATCTGGATTGAACCAGTTCCCAGTGCAAATAGTCAGCATGTTTGTTCCACATTGGAAAAGTTAATAAAACTAGTTCACGCTCCTACGAGGGTAATAACAGATCGAGGAAAAGCTTTCGATTGTAAAATGTTTAGAGAGTTTTGCGCAAATCATAACATAAAACACGTTATAAATGCCATAGCGTCTCCCAGAAGTAATGGACAAGTTGAGCGTTCAAATAGAACAATATTAGAAGCTTTAACAGCCAGCATAAAAGGAAAACACTACGAGTGGGACTTAAAAACTTCACAAGTCCAAACAGGAATAAATAGTACTAGGAACGCTACTACAGGTTTCGCACCCAGCGAATTGTTATATGGTTTTAGACCTAAAGAAAAAAATGAAATAAGAATTTTTTCAACTGTCAAAGATTTAAAAGAGATTCGTCAAAAAGCCAAACTGCGGTGCGACGAAAACGCTATAAAAATGAAGAGAAGATTCGATAAAAATCGTCTGGAAGCCAAAAAGTATAAAAAAGGCGACGTTGTACTGGTGAAGAGAACCATGTTAGTAAGAGGATTAACTAGTGGCAAGCTAGTGCCAAAATACATTGGGCCAGTAAAGATTTCCGAAATAATGTCAAATGATAGATACAGAGTGAATTCCTTTTCAAAAGATAAAAGAAAATTTAAAGGAGTTGTATCGAGTGATAAGTTAAGAATGTTTAAAGCCCAATCGATGTAGTACACGAGTATAGAAAACAACAACGACCAACAAAAAAAAAATAATAGTTTAGTTTTAAGAAGTATAGTATTTTAAACAGAAAATAAATGTTATTCTGATCAAGCGTATCTTTGTGATCTAGTGTATCACCTAAAAGTTGAAGAAGCAACATTATTATTGTAATCGATATGTAAAATATTGAAAAGTTTATTTTGTTTTAAAATTGTATTTTTGTTTGGCCAAACAATAATGATCTAGTGCATCATCATCAGTGCAACAATATTGACGTTTTGTGCACATTTGTGGTCTAGTGAACCCCTATGATCCTGTGTATCATAGGAGAACTTGTGTATCTTAGGTGACGATGATCCAATGTATCATCGGCATATTTTAGGTCCAGTGAACCTCTATGATCCTGTGTATCATAAAAGTAGGTGATCTAGTGTATCATATGCGACGGTAACCTAGTGTATCGTCGAAAGAGGTCTAGTGCACCCATGGTCTAGTGTACCATAAATTAGGATGATCCAGTGCATCATCTCACAACATGGACATAATTTAGGTCTGTATGTTTTTTCTGTCTAGTGTACAAAAATAGTTGCACCAGAATACCAGAACTGTACGAGTTAAGAACCACTCTGTATATTTAAGTCAAAGGGTGACGGGGACGTCATATTTATCAGGATAGCCGAATGAAAGTCGAATATTTTTGTTATTATTAGTATGGTGCCAATGTTTATATTACGCCGAATGAATGGTCCTCTATGATTAAGCGCGGGTGATGAGTAAGCAAACGGCAAAAGAGAAGGAGATACCGAAACTCGGGCAGTCGAGCTTGACTTATTTTTCGGCGTGGTTATTCATTGAGCCTTCCACAAACTTGAATTATACTTTGAATTGTCTTAAAAGAAATTGTACTTTTATTTTGACGTCTAACAATAGATATTCACATTGTAATTATTATAAACAGTTTAAGAGAATTTTAGTCTTTGTCCTGCTGATGTACACCACCATTTTTGGAAATAAATGCTTAATTACTTACTTACTTTCTGTTACCTTTCTACGCCCCTCTGTGGAGGAAAGTGCCTCTAGAACAAACAGGATACTTGGCTTCATGACCTATCATCATTTTCCTCCTTCAGAACGGTTAATCTCCAGAGGATCAATGCATGTCCATTTTCCAGATCTGATATAGTTAAGTCCTAGTATCGATCTTCTTAGTAGTTACTGATTGGTCCAGTGGTCAAACCGGTGGATGAACAAAAGCTCTTCTTAATTACTTGTCGGCAAATCTTGCTCCTTCCATGGATTGTTACTGTAAACCAGACTGAGTTTCAGTTTATATGACGTTGTTCCTTTTATTCCTAAACTAACCTAAACTTTAAACATGTCTCTTCAAATACTATGCCCCCAAGTCCCCATTAAGGTGGATATAATCCATAGGGATCAACAAAAGGGCCCGCTGCTTCAATTCCCCTCTACTCGTTCCAATGACAATGCCCCGAACATGCCCGAGACCGACCATTCAGTTTACAAAATGCAAAGGAAAAGGGATTCAATTCGGGAATGTGTATGGAAACGGGTGGAACGGCAGAGAATTCCCAAATTGCAGTAAACGTCGATTTTTTAAAAGCACAATTCGGTCATGAATAAATAATTGGCGGGGGGCAAGTGCAATAGGCACGTCGCAACACAAACAGCGCCCTCTGAGCTGCCGGCCGGTAAATATCATGAATTGTTTATTGGTTAATCAAGCCAGCGTTGGCGGCGGGACAACAAAGTTCACGCCACTGGTCGAAAAGAACGCAAGTATGTTACTATGGCTTAATGCATAATGCAAAAGTAATTACTGATGTAAATTAAAACTTCCTGCACTCTTTCTTTAAACTTTCTATTTATATATACTTATAAAACAGTCAAATATCAGGAAAAACAATTTCACACGTACTATTCTGACGACCATCTTTTACCACCTTACTTCCCTTCGTTTATTAGATGGGTCATCCCAAACAGTGTTACCAAAATACCAAAAAGATTTTAGTGTCACAGAATAAAATAAATCTAACACTCCTCCTCACTAAAATCGTTTACATAATACCTAAAAGACATCTAAATCTATTAAACAAATTAACATTTAAACCCTTTGTCAACAAGTCTGCCAATTGATCCTTAGTAGAAATGTACTCTAGTTTTAAAACATTTCTATTTATATGTTCCGAAACAAAATTATATTTTAAGTCAATATGTTTTACTCTACGGTTGTTGGCAGGGTTGTTTAAGATAGCCATACATCCCTGGTTATCTTCATATATATACATTGGTTCACAATAATCTAACTTAAAGTCTTTAACAAGTTTCATCAACCACAAACCTTCTGATACGGCACTACAAAGCGCTACTAGCTCTGCTTCTGTGCTTGATAAAGAGACACACTGCTGTTTTCGTGTTGCCCACATTAGTGTGTTATTAAACAGTCTAAACACAAATCCCGAAACAGATTTACGGTCATGAACATCTCCTGCCCAATCTGCGTCGACAAAACAAGCTAAATTTAAATTTTCATTTTCTCTCTTAAACTCTAAACCTAACTGTTGCGTTCCTTTCAAATATCTAAGAATTACCTTTAAATGATTCCATGCTGTATCAGAGGCTTTGTCCTGATACCTACTAAAATAATTTAATGCATAACAAATGTCGGGTCTGGAGCCTAACATTAGGTACATTAGACAGCCTATCAACTCTCGATACGGTTTTTTTGTTAACTCGTCAGTGTTGTTACAAAAATCAATATTTAATTTCGGTTCAATAGGAATGGCTGAAATTTTACATTCTTCCATTTTAAATCGTTTCAACAAGTTCCTTATATAATTTTCTTGACTTATTCTCAAAATACCCTTATCTCTCTCATAGTTTACCTCTAAACCCAGAAAAATTTTTAATTCACCCTTATCCACCATTTTAAAGTTTGTCATTAATTTTGATTTTATTTTGTTTATTAAAACTTTATCTGGCCCAGAGATTATAATGTCATCCACGTATATTAACAAATAAACCACATCAGTAGATTTGTTCATGTAATACAAACAATAGTCACTATCGGATCTTTCAAAACCTATATCTAATAAATAGGAATTTATTTTATCATTCCAACACTTACTTGATTGTTTTAACCCGTATAATGATTTGTTAAGCTTTAACACTTTATCCTTGTCGCACTTAACACCTTCCGGAGGATATATAAAAATATTTTCACTTATCGTACCATTTAAAAATGCCGTTTTCACATCGAGTTGACAAAAATAAAACTTAAATTGATTTCCTATTACTAGTAAAATCCTAACTGTTGACATTTTAGCCACAGGCGAATAGATGTTTTCATAATCTACATTATCTTCTTGTAAAAAACCCCTAACTACCAATCTGGCCTTATATTTATCATTTTTGTTCTCTTCTAAATTTTTGTAAGAAAAAATCCATCTTGTGTCAATTATATTTTCATTTTTAGGCATTTCTACCGTTTCCCAAGTTTCATTTTCATAAATTGAATTTAGTTCCCTATCTATAGCACTTAACCATAATTTATTGTCCGATCTAGTTTTTATTTCATTAAAAGTTTTAGGAACATCTTCAACAAAAGATGTCGCATCAAACGCCATATAAAGCTCAAAGTCATCATATTTAGCAGGAGTCTTAACGCTGCGTTTGTTTATTTTATGTAGTTCTCTTTCCTTAACTTTATTATTTGAAAATTCGCTCTCAGTCCATTCATCTAGACTGTTCACCTTATCATTGTTATCGCCCTTATTCTTACTTTCTATATTTTCCTTTTCAATTTCTTCTGTTTCCGTTTCATTATTTACCTGAATCAACCCGTTCTTAAACCAAAACCTGCTCTCGTTAAACTCAACATCCCTAGAAATAATAATTTTTTGTTTTTCTATGCTCCATAGCCTATACCCAGTTAGCGCATAACCAACCATTACGCATTTTTCAACTTTAGAATCAAATTTATCGCGAAATTGCTTTTGTACAAGACTATAGGCAATGCAACCAAAAACCTTTAAATTGCTAACATTTGGTTTTAAGTTGTTCCAAATTTCCGCTGGCGTAACATTTAAATTTGACGAAATTGCCCTATTAATAATATAATTCACAGTTCTAATAGCCTCGCCCCAAAATTCTTTAGGCATACCGGCCTCTTCCAAAATTGTTCTACTTCGCTCTACTAAGCTTCTGTTTTTACGTTCCGCCTTTCCGTTCTGTTGTGGCGAGTACGGTACTGTATAATCAATAACTATTCCTTTCTCGCGACATAATCTAGTAATATCTTTTGAAATATACTCTCCGCCATTGTCACATCTTAACTTATGAATTTTACATGTAAATTTAGCCTCTACCATTTGTAAATATTCAACAAATCTTTCATATACCTCAGATTTATTTTTTAAAATAAATACCACGGAAAAATTAGAAAAATCGTCTATAAATGTTAGAAAATATTTACCTCCATCTATAGCTTCAGGAGTAATCGGTCCACATAAATCTGAATGTATAATCTCAAGAATTCTCGTACTTTTAGTCCGTGTGTAAAATGGAATACGTGTCATCTTACCCTTGACGCAAGATTCACAAAAACTTGTGTTATTAATCTTTAAACCCTTATCTATCCCTTCAACCATATCAGACCTAACAATTTCCTTCAAGCCACTTAATCCTATATGTGCAAATCTCCGATGCCACTTTACATATTCATTATCATAATTTTCAACATTTAGGCACTGAGACGAAGAGAGCTTAAATGAAATCTCATACAAATTACCTCTTGTCCCTATTCCCAGAATCTCATCTTTATTATTTATTAATTTAACTTCGCCTTTTTCAAATAAAACTTTGATGTTTGACATTTCCAATTTTTTGACAGAAAGTAGGTTTTTCCTTAAATCCGGTATATACAAAACCTTCTGGATTGTACATTTTATCCTTTCATTATTCACATAACTGTACACTTGGATATTTCCGATCCCCACAGCCAACAAGAAACTTGAATCTTTTGCTATTGCAACTTTTATCGGATCTTCGAGCATAAGTAAATCTGAATAATATTCTTTCTTGTTAACCATGTGATCAGTGCACCCTGAATCAATATAAAATTTTAAATCATTACAATATGTTTGCTTATAAGTTTCTTGAACATTTCTATCACTCATGAAGCACACATTCTTATCACTATTATTGCCATTAGAAACATTTTCACTGTTATTTTGCAAATCCTGATTAGCAGATTGTTCATTTTCTGCATGATTACTGCGATAAAAATTATTAAATCTACCCCTACCTTGGTATCCTCTATTCTGTCCTCTAAAACCTCTGTTACCTCTACAGAAATTCCCTCGGTTACCTCTGTATAATCCACCCGAGTATCCATCCTGGTTACCTCGGAATGATCCTCTGTAAACTCCTTGACCTTGATTTTCAGGGCAGTTTCTTTTATAATGTCCCACTTTACCGCATTTAAAACAACTACGTTGTAACATGAAAGCTGTTGAAGTAGCACCTTCATTGTCTTTCACAGTTTTCAAACTTATTTTTCGTTTTTCATTTTCTGCCAGTAGTTTATCTTTTATGATTTCATATGTCACACCTGGTAAATTCTCAATTACAGTCACAAATGTATCATATGAGGTTGGTAAGCTCAAGAGAAAATTACAAGCTAAATCCTCATCTTTAATCTCTACATTTGCTGATTTTAGTTGCCTTACTGTGTTTTCAAATTCTTCTACAAATTTAACTGGACAATCATTCTCTTTAAGTTTCATACTTAACAATTTCCTCTTTAAAAACAGTTGTCCTGGCAATCCTTTCTTTTCATATTTATTTTTTAGCACTGTCCACATTTTGTAAGCAGTTTTACACTCTCTTAAGCTTTCTATCTCTGAATCTTCTATGCACTGTACTAAAAGAGATTTTGCCTTGTTGTCCTTTTTCTTCTTAGCTGCATCATCTTCCAATGCTACCTCGCTTCGTACATAAGTTAATACGTCGTGTTCTGCCAGTATTAATTCTATTCTGAATTGCCATGTATGGTAATTTTTTCCATTTAGTGGTTCTATGCTTAATTTCTTCTCCATTTTACTTTTTGTTTGTACCAAAACTGAACGCCTTCGTTTTTTACCTTTACCGGCAAATATTCTTAACCACACACAAAAATGGACTCTTCCACTCTTCCGCACAAACTGTATTGAACTTTTTACTTTTGACTTTATTTATGCTTTACCGCATTCCCCATAGCCTGGAACCGACCTGGGCCCATAACCTGATGTAAATTAAAACTTCCTGCACTCTTTCTTTAAACTTTCTATTTATATATACTTATAAAACAGTCAAATATCAGGAAAAACAATTTCACACGTACTATTCTGACGACCATCTTTTACCACCTTACTTCCCTTCGTTTATTAGATGGGTCATCCCAAACAGTGTTACCAAAATACCAAAAAGATTTTAGTGTCACAGAATAAAATAAATCTAACAATTACTTTTGTGGCACTTGCTAACTACAATTTTTGGCAGCTTATCATTATTATTGATAAAAGTTAATGGCTTTAATATTGACAACACTGACTCTATTTGATAAGCTTGAGTTTGCAAATAAATAGTCCTTTTACATATTGGTGGTTTAGGTGCTCAACCCAGGGTCGGCGCTAGGATTCTAGGGCCCCTGGTATGCGTTCGTAGGTCCCTGCCCCCCCCTAATTATTTACTTTAAAATTTGAGTTTTTAAATATAGTGAGAAAATTTTAGCGCGAAAAATGAAATATGCCGTTTTTTGGGAAAATATTTGAATGCTTGCAGTTTTAAATACGGCAGTCAATATAGATAACCCTATACAGTTTAAGACATAAATTCTATACAAGATCGTCTTCCTGTGTTAATTATGTAATTACGTAAAATAAAGATGAACTAGTCCAAAATTTTGCTCTGCAGTCTGCAGTATATATATAGTAATGGTAGTTTCTTAAGTTGGAATCCTTTTCCTTTACTTCCTTCTAGTAGTAGGGATTTCTTTTCAATTATTTGGTTGGATGTTTTTGTTTCAATTCTTTTATTTGTGTGTGTGTTTATTTTACTGCTGTCTTCATGATTTTTAATTTTTGTATTTTTATGAATTTTGAAAAGATTTTGTTTGAATAAATTCAGAAATTGAGTTGATATCTGTTAAGGAGGGAGTCAATCTTTTGGGTATTTGTGTTTTGCGTTTTCGTGTCAGTGTATGTGAGATTCTGTAATTAGTCTATTTGGTGAATTCTTTGTTCTGCTCTAGTATTTGGTTAATATTTTGTCTGTAAATTGTTTGAGTGTGCGTCAATTTTTAGGTCAGATGCAATGCATTATTTATCATGTAGGTACATTGGTGCCATCATTACTATTAGAATTTTGTTTTAAACTCTTTGCGCTTTTAACATTTGGGTCGTATTTACGGTATACCACGTAGGTATACCGTAAGTAAGTGCCGGGCATACTAGTGTTTTGTACAACGTTGTTTTTACTTTTTAATAGCGTGAATTGACTTATTGTAAGTAACTGTTACAAATTACAGGTTTTAAACTCTCTTTTCATCAAAAAGTAGGCAATGATAATTAGGAATTGGTTGCCTAGGAACATTTTCCACTGTCCCAAGAACTTCAAAATTATACTTCCTTCCCAGCTTTTTTAGATGCGAACTCTTTTATAATGTCGATATAATCTAAGAAGCGGGCTAAGTCTGACCCTCTTGCGATCATCGCTAATCCAACAAGCCGCTCCTGCCCCAATGTATTTTTTAAACACTTCTTAACTATTGCAAGAACGCTAAATGACCGTTCTGCTTGGCAACGGTTAGAGCCAATGTGCAGAAAATCCGTAAGGCTACCATTACATTTGACAATATGATATCAAACTTGCACTTATTAAGAGCATTGAGCTTTAAACCTTTAAACTATAAACATTTTTTATTAAGAATCCCGCAGATTCAGTGAGGACTTTCACGCTCAGGGTCCTCTCATTGTTAAAAATTATAGGTGCAGATTTTAAAACTTTCGTTTCATTTCTACTTAGTTAAGCAACCGGATCAGCGGGCCAGGGCGGGGCTTGAGGTACTTTTACACCGCTTAACCTCCACCACATCCCTATCGCCGGCCCTAGCTAAACCCATCACAATTAACTTACCTTCTTCTTGCCCTTCTTCTTTGTCTTACCTAACTAGGCTTAATACAGAATTAAAAGTATTTCAAGAACTCCTGAGACATTGGAATCGCTGGTGAAACACTTTAGGTTCGTTTTGGTTGTAAAATAAGGATTGATTCAAAGTAGTTCGAGAACTGCGCAGAACTCGTTGTGCAATAAAATAAATCCTTGAACTGTTTCAGAATGGTTCGTACTTAAAAGAAACCGAAACAGTTTATTGAAGAAGGGTAAAATTAACCATAACCTCAAATATTTCAAATTTCAAAAATATCGCTATACTACCTACAATTGCTCTGAGGGCTTTAAAATGTTCTATGAACTGAGTGTCCGAGTACATACATGTTGACAATATTCTCAGCATATAACTCGCTTTTTTGTTGATACTGTACAGCTTCTGGTATTAATAAGTTATTAAATATATGTTCAGCTTCTGAAGACGACCTGAAGCTGATTCTACAAATACACTGATAAATAATGTTTCAATACTCTCGAAAACTGTTATTTACTAAATTCCATGATTCAATTAATTTTTCTATAGAAATTTGTACTTGCCATAACTATTGAGTTATCATCCCATCCTAATTTTTATTGAACAACCCGTTCTTCTGTGCTTTTTAGTTTCAACAAATCCAAAACAATAAAATCAGCTGATGAGCTGAAAATACCGCGCGTGCGTTAACTAAAAATCCCGAATCGATTCTATCATAAAGCTGGAACTGCATTGATAGTTCAAGAACGGTTACGAACCGGTTCGAAATATAACCAAAACGTTTAAATTTCAGTTCTGAATCAGTTCTAACTGAACCAAAACAGAAATATCTCGATGCGCATGTGCGGACTGTTCTAGAACGGTTCTAAATTCGAACCAAAACAAACCTTTTGTTTTCCAAACAGCAGGCTAGTTACAACTATTTCTCGACTCTTGGCTATGCTGCGTGTACTCTACTGCGGAGGTATACAAAATGTGTCAACGATGAAAACTCGCGCCTTCTATAAAGATACTTAATTTTGATGTCCTTGAAGTGGTTTCGGGCAGTGTTATCAGGCGCAGTCTCTGAGTTTTTTTTAATGGTGGGGCAAATTTTGTAGGCAACTAATAATAATTTAGCAAGATAAATCTCTAAACTAATCTGCACCACTTATTCTTCGCCGCAGCCAGCTAAAGCCATTCGTACACAAAGTACACAACACATATAAAATCCGCAAAAAAAAGAGAATTAAGAAAGCCGAATCATCTAAATCAATAAGCACCAATAAGTAAAATTTCGTTGTCATTTAAATATAGCAGAAACTTATGCAAATATAATGAGAATTATTAGATTATTATATTTTATTTGTCTAGCCCAAATGTTTTGCAATAGTACATTATTTCACCACGCGGTTCGAGTGGGGCCGGCACCCAACCCGAAAATCGGCGACGTCCAAGAACACAATATTTGTCTCTTTTTAACTTCTTTGAAGGGCGTATGTTTGTTTCTGTCTTGATTTTAATGCATTTATATAGTATTCTACTGCTATATAAGCCTATTGGGGATGGGACTATTCGCCGTCGCCGTTTCGCCGTCGCCGTTTCGCCGTCGCGACAATTCGCCGGCAGCCGATTCGCCGTGGGCCGTTTCGCCGTCAAATAGAATATAAGTCTATAATTATTACAATTTTTTTATATCTAGCATATACCGAATTGGACCCAAAAAGGTGGATTAGATGCCGTGTTAGCGCTGTTTAACCAATATAAGTCTATAATTATTACAATTTTTTTATATCTAGCATATACCGAATTGGACCCAAAAAGGTGGATTAGATTAGAAACGGCGACGGCTGAACGTCCTAGACCCGAATTCCAATAACCCTAATTATTATTATTGACTTGCCTATGTAGGTATATTTTTATCAAACAATTTTGTTAAAATTTAGCAATATATATTATAACCTTTTTTACGTATTTTATTAATTTCTATTTGACGGCGAAACGGCCCACGGCGAATCGGCTGCCGGCGAATTGTCGCGACGGCGAAACGGCGACGGCGAAACGGCGACGGCTAAATGTCCTAGACCCAAGCCTATTGGCTTAAATTAAAAATAATTATCTTACCAAATTTTCTACTTTCTGATGGCACATTTTGGTAAACAAATAAATGCTCAATGAAAAGTACCTTTCTAGATTGTTTTGATTTCGACCTTGTTAAGGAGATAATTGCAATTTTATCAAACTATATTTAATATCCAGCCAAAAATGAACCCGTAAAAAACTATTACCTGCCTCATAATATTCCAATTATCTCCTAAATCAAGCCGAAATAAAAAAATATCAAAAGGTACATTTTATTGCGTGTTTAGCTGTCTACATAACTGTGCTATTAAAAATTATGACAGTCTGTGGGGGCACATCTTTTTTGTTAAAAATTATTACAATGCACCACCCTGAAAAACATGTCCAAACCTTCTAGTTGTAAACATATAAGCTATTTTAAGTACTTTTCATAATTGCATTGAAATTACTAAAGCCGTTTCGCAAATATTCTGGTTAGTTCAGGTTAGCGTAAAAAGAAAATCAACATTTAACCACAAATATACATTCATGGTCAATGTCACTTTGTCGCGGCCGGAACTGGACCTCTTAGTGAATAATCAGCAAATGTTTACTGCTGTATGTTCAGTCCTGCTGCAAGGCGTGAGACAATAAACGGTAAACTTATATCATTAAACTAAAACTATGACTTTTGGTTTTTTACAATATCCCCCGTAAAATCTATTGCTAGGATCTAAAATTCAACAAACAATACAAATCGTCGTCAATATCACGAAGTGTCGTATCTCAAAAAAATTGAATTTTGAGATATGTCGTCTATGTATATAAAATAACCTTCTCTACAATATTACGAAGCGTCGTAACTCAATTTCCATTGGTACTAAATATATGGCAATATTAACCGGTGTCGTATGCTATTGTAGCCGAAAAGAGAATTTCACGAACTGACGTAAATAAAGTTACGAGAGTTCGTGAAATTGTCGCACTGAATACTTCTTTGGTTTTATTATGGCGTATCTTAACTTTTCGTGTTAATACTTGTCTATCCCTCCTTTCAATAATATTGCATTGTCTCTGAATTTACTGTTAGTATACATCGAGCTTGCACCGCATGTAGATGAACCATATTTATTTTTATAAAAACGCATTAATTAGAGTAATATAGTATTGAAATGGATGTGCTGGTTTTGTGGCAAGATGGATCAAAAAATTGTGTGGACTCTAAGGAACTAGCGAATCTTAAAAAAAATAAGCAAATAACTCTCGGAAGTGCAGTGAAAATGTTATATAAAGGAAAGTGGTATACGAGAACAGTTATAGATACTGAGGAGACAATCAGTGAAATTAACACACCAGATCTCAAAAAAATTTGTAAAACCAATCTAAAGAAAGCGCTATTTTTTATAAACGACGTTTGTCAAACTACAACTTTACTTTTTATGACATTGCTTCAAAGGATTGTTCTTGTTTCATTTGGGATGAAACTAGCAGCAAAAGAGGATCGTCAGAAATAAGTTCCTGCGTTTACAAGGCTTTACAAATTTACGACAATGAAAAACGAGCGAAATTCGTTAACCTTTTTTCAGATGGATGCAGTGGCCAGAATAAAAATTCAATTACTCCTGTTATGACGCTTTATTCTGTCGTTAACAGTTCCAACATTGAAGAGATTTCACTAAAATTTTTCGAATCATTTCATGGGCAGAATGAAGGCGATAGCGCACATAGTGCCATATCCACAGCCATATCATGTTCAGGTGAACTTTTTATCCCATCTCAGCTATACCCCATAATTCGACTTTCAAGGCAAAAACAGCCATATAACGTGTATCCTCTACAATATAACGATTTTTATAATTTCAAGACCCCCTCCCAAGATCTTCCGAGTTTTATCGGGTAAAACATCTGAATCTGGAAATCCTGTAAAATGGAGTGACATGATGGAGCTTAAAGTTAAAAAAAAACGAGCCAACAAAAATATTTTATAAAACCAATCGCCTTCAGGGCTGCTACGATACTATTAATTTAAAAAGGCAAACCTTAAATTTACTATATTTACCTCTACAGCCATTAAATCCAGATGCTATTAAAATATGCAAAGAAAAGTTTGAGGATTTCAGGTCACTGTGTGTAGGAGACACAGCTGTTGTCAGAATAAAAAAATTTCAAAATTTTTATTTGAATATTCCTCATTATTAAATTATAAAATTTAATATACATTGTTTTGGTTTTGTTCAGTGAATACTGCTTAATTTTTAAGTTACTCAAACAATATTCATTTTTACTGTTAGTTAGTTTTTTTATATTTGTAAGAATAACTTTTCTGGTATTATGTACACTTTAATAAACTATTATTTTTAATTTATTGCCGTTTAAATTCTAAGATTTCCAAAGTTCACTACCGACGTAACTATTGTTAATTCTTTGATATATTATTTTTCAATTTCACGAATGGTCGTAACTTAATTTTGCACTAAAAAAAAATATAAATAATTATTTTTCTTGTAAAATTATCACACTTCCAACATTCATAAACATACATTTCTCACTACCCAAAAAACCAAACAAATTTATTAATTAGTTATATTAGAGTGTCCATGTAAAATCAGTGCAAATCTTTAAATGACTCTCCTGTAAAATTGGTGAAACTGAGATACGACATTTCGTGATATTGACGACGAAATGTCGTATTTTTTTTGGTCCTTTAGAAAATCGCGAAGCTTCCATCAGGAAAAATAAAATTAAAAACATTTTCCAAGGTGCTTCCCATTCCTCTAACCCTCATAAAAATTACGATAATTTTTTTTATGGCTTAAGGGGCGTCGAAAAATATTACTTTTCAAAATTTTTTACGGCTTGCCAAACAATAACAAACGGTTTTATTGTTTTCTGTAATTGCCAGGAAACTCTGAACATTTCTAATAATAAAAATTTACAGTCCTTTGCGAGGGTGTGAGCGATATGACTTTATGATTAGGAAAATTTTTATTGTTTAATAAACCAGTCATTTTTCATTTTTAATTGTAATTAATTCATAATTTATATTGAATTAAAATGTAAAAATGCAGGCGATTAAAATGTGGTGAAAATAAAAAATAACAGTCTTGTAGAAACAAAAGTGCAGAACGGTGCATATAAAATATATAAAAAGGAAACATGTTTTACTGCAATATGGGTAATCTATACAGGGTGAGTCGGGAAGATCTAGGAATGTGTTGTATACGTGAACATGATATTAAAAAAACGACTCGCCCTGTTTAGTATCAGATGTTGTTTTTTTAAATAGAAAAGTTTAGGTAAATTTTACAATTTTGTATAAGGGATTTTTATTACTTTACGACTTTTGAATGTTGGGTCACTTAGTGTAATTTTAGGCAAGGACTAATCTATAAAGTTTGCATATTTAATTTTTTGACCAGAAGTGAATAAAAAAATATAGGTATTTTATGATGTTGTAAAACAATTTAAAAAGGCAACTTTCAGTATTTGGGATTCTTTCGACATATTTTTTGGATGGTTTGGATCAACTTTAAAAAATAATAATTTTGGGTTTTTATTATGCCCCAATAAGATTAGGTTTGCAGCATTATGATGGTCAGTCAGGCAATTTTAAGTAATATGGAGTAAAAAGCGGCAACAGTCAAATTTAAAAGAGAATACCTTAAAAGATTCAAGAATCGTTTTTCAATAATCTGGGAGGGTATGTTTTACTACAGAAAATATAGGTTTGAAAGAGAACCATTCTTTTATTGCAATGATTCTACAACCTAAAAGTAATTTTGTTTTGAATTAAATCATTAAGCTTATTAATTTTTCCTGTATTATACGAATGCCGAATAAATATTAATTTTGTGAGTAGAATTATTGATTGTTCTGAAAGTTTTTTAATAGGTAATTTTGCAAATGAACGTGCAGGTTAGTTGTTTTGTTAAAAATGTTATGAACAAAATTGCCAGATAACAACAATGTTGAATTATTAAAACAAGAGAAACATTTTGCGAGACAAATTTTTTTCTCGAGTGATATAGATATATACAGGGTGTTTCCTAACTACGGTACGAGACTTCAGTAAGTTCCTATGAACATATATTCGGAGCTGCTTCTTTTCTGAGATTTTTGAAGACTTAAGGTTTAAAAAAAAACGGTCATAAGTATCCTTAAACGGATATGGTTGAAATTTGGTTCAGTTATTTAAAGTAATAAGGCGCTTATTTAGCAATAACTAGATTAAAATTATTAGGTCCAGTGGTGTCTCAGTGGGCATCACAGCCAATTATTATTGAGGAGAAAAAGTACGCCACTGCCTTCTTTTTAGTTTTTTTTTATTTGTTCAGATTAAGCAACTACAGATACAACTTTTTGTCTCTTGTGTTTTTTTCATATCTGGCTTCGTTTACGAGAAAAAAAATAAAAATCACTTTAACTCACTCTAAAAGCTATAAATAACCAAAAATAAAAAATAAACAATTTCGACCTTACAGTAAATGAGCAAAATGTCCACCTTTTGATAAAATGCATTGATTGTCTGACACGTTTAAAAATATCTGAATTATTCCTTATAACATAGCAATTATCAGTTATCCGATTCCTCAAGTCTTTCACATCTAGTACAGGAGTTTTACAAACAAGAGCCTATAAATAGAAATCTAGAGGATTAATGTCAGGACTGCGAGCTGGCCAATTTTGACGCCCTGCACGTTCAATCCAGTGATTAGGGTATGTGATTTCGAGATGCTGACGAACAAGAACACTAAAATGAGCTGGAGTCCCGTCGTGCATAAACCACATGTTGACTCTTACATGTTGGGGTACTTCTTCTAACAAAATGGGTAAATGATGTCGCAAAAGGTCCGTGTAGGATTCACCTGTTAATCTTGGCGGTAGAAAAAATGGGCCAATTAGGTAGTCACCAATAATTCCTACCCAAACGTTGAGCGAAAATTGTTGCTGAAAATGACTTTCTCTAATACCGTGGGGATTTTCGTCGTCCCAAAAATGGTCATTGTGAAAGTTCATAATAGCATCTCGTGAAAAATTTGCCTCGTCCGTAACTGAAATATTTTGTAAAAAATTATTATTGTGTGCCATCCTATGAATCAACCACCTGCAAGACATTAATCTTGGGTGAAAATCCCGAGGCAGTAGAGCTTCGACCCGCTGTATGTGATATGGGTACAGGAGGTTTCTTTATAGAACTTTTCAAACGGATTTTGGGCTGACTTCAAGCTGCAGTGCAATCTTCCTGGTACTATTTGAATGATTTTTTTCTATCGCATCAAGTATAGCTTCTTCTAGTTCAGGCGTAAAAAATTGAGTGTTAAACTTAACACTCAATGGTGGTACATATATGACCACACTCAATAGGGTATATTAACCAATCAGTATATCTGGTAAAAAATATATTTTTGAATGTTTTTTTTTACTTTTTGATGAGTGTTAATTCTTCTTATTTATGAGTAGGTACATTTACACTATCAAGTGTAAATTAAACTCACAGATTGTAAACATATCCTTCTAGGGTGTAAGAGAAGTAATGAGAGGTGTAAGTAAACCACTTTATAATGGTGATTTGTGATTAATTTATGTAAATATCATATTATTGTAGTGTAAATTTTATTTTATTTGGATGTGACTTTACTGTAGTGAGCGTAATAAAATATTCTACACAGAGCTAGAATATTCTCCACTTTGTTTAAGTAATTTAATCCCGTATTAAACTAACCGATGCATTCAAGATGGTTTACATTATTAACCTCTGCTTAGTTTGATACATGATTGAATGACTCAATCAAAGCCGAAAGTAGTAGCCCCTAATATATATAAATATTTTGATCGCTTGGAAAAGGTTTGTTAAATGAATAAAAATATTGAGTATTATTTATCGTTTATTTATAAACAAAATGATGGTTACAACAGAACTGGAGAACCCTGTGATATATACTTAGAACACTAAACAACTAAATAAAAGGATGCTTTGGAACAATATAAAATAATGAAAATGACGAGTATTATATTATTCGTATATTTATTTAGAGATCTATGAAGTAAAATATGTAGGTAGGTACCTAAGTATTTTTATAAAAAAAGGAATACATTTATATTCTAAGCTTATATCAGAATAATTTAAAAGCTAAAGGGAAAACTGTAGCAATGTAAATACCTACTTAGTTTGTTAAAAATGGCGTACTTATTAGTAAGGTTTTTTCATTAATATACTTACCCAATTTAATAAGATCCTCATAAGAGGTACTCTCATTTGGAACTTTACAGAACTTTGCTTTGTCTCTATATTTTAATTTAAATATAACATTCTATATCACGTTCAAAGAGCACAATCAGACTGGCTTAATAGTTGAATTTGCATGTAGCGTCGGCGTCATCTGTCAATTACTAGAATTTCACACCACTTGTTGTCGCCTGTCTTTTCGGTAACACGGGTTTAGGTATTTTTACCCGGCGCTGTGTAAAAAAACGATTAAAGAATGTTAAAATAACCTTCTTGCGGGGTTTATTTACACGCTAATATGGTGTTATTAATTGTCTTCGTATTTAATTTTCCTGATAGAGTGTAAAATGAAATAAATAACACCCATTCAACAAAATTAACTTTTTAGAGAGTTAAATTCATAGGCAAATTTAATACAACAACTTTGGTCCCATATGAGTGTAAAAATGTGGTAAATTATGTTGATCCGGGTGTTAACATTAACACTCCTTTTTTTTACCACTCTTGAAATGATTTTTAGCAGGTGGATATTTTTTACTGTGTAGGAAATCCAAACAAAGCTTACGCAAATTTTGTGACAATTCACGTCTAATATAAAAATAAATTGCCGGTAATGAGAACCTATGCAGTCCGGCATAATACCGATAAAAGAGAGGGAGATAAAATTTGATGATGGTAAGTCCGTTTCTGACTTTCCTGACGATGTAAGACATCTACTGTAGCATGGTTTTATGAGTCATTATGTCTGTCCTACATAAAATATCAAAATTTCATTAAATAATTATATTAAATATAATATGTCGTTTCAAAAGTTAGAGCCGAAAAGGTAAGTCGCCCTTTGGGGCTCTGTTTCTCCGTTAAGGGGCACTATAGGAACTTTTTCTCTATAACAATTTAGGGTTAACATATTTTAGTAGATAATAATATAGTCAATAAATTGTCATTTTGGCAAGAAAAGTTAATTTGATCAAGTTAACCTAAACATTATTTTTCCGTTCACAGACGGAAAATAAAATCCGTCCACTATATTAAACCAAATATTTACATAACTCAAATATATTGCTCGAAAATACGTCTCGACATTAATAAATTACTGCCTCTCAAAGGTATTATATCACTTTTCATTTCAGTGAAGGTTGACCTTCTTTTTGACCCACAATGTAGCCCTTCATCCCTTGAGGCATCAGAAAACCGTCGGCCCTGTAACTAGCCATCCGCCGCCATATAAATGGTTTATATTTTATATGGAAAATATGATATAAAGGGATATAAACATGGGAACAGTATAATTTTGGGTGATTTTCTATAAATATAGAAACATAAAGAAAGTTTTAGTAAGGAACAAACTGCTAAATAATAATTATAAAATCGAAATTCCACCGAAGAGTTGACAAATGAACGAATTTGCTCTCTGGTTATGATGTTCTTTTTTTTTTATTTTATTTCGTCTAATTCAATTTTGCTCTTGTTCACCTATGTATCAGATTTAAATCAAATATTTTATTCTCTTAAAAAAAATTATTTTCCATTGGCAAAGTAGAAATTTACTGCGTATACTAGATATAGGCGGCATAAGCTAATTATAGTACGTCATTTTAAGCTAGATTTATAAACTCGAAAGGTTGACGAGGCTGAAGTTATGTTCAAGTTGGTGAGGTTCGATATTATAAATTTATTAATTTATATAAATTTGTTGCGTCCAATAGAGTGATAGTGTTGGCGATAAATTCATAATTTTGGATTTACTCGAGTAATTATAAATTAGTGTCATCATTCTCTATACTATCCACTTCTAGTTTTCCAATTTCTGGCACAAAACACAATACTAAGCGTACAACAAACAGAAAATCCAAATTCAAATGACGGAAGGGCGACGGAAACAACGAAAAGACATTTGACATTTCGCCGTAACCACATGACTTTAAAATAGCGTCTTCATTGGTCGAAACGAACCTCTCGAACTCCGAACATAAAAATTGGTTGTCTCCAACTACACGGGAACTTCTCGAAACTTACGACCTTTGCACGAACTGAGTTTATAAATTGAACTGTGTGTTCCCTTTAGTTTAAATTGAACTCTTATTTCCAACGCTAACTGAACCTCAACCTTGCCAACTCGAATAGTTGACGAGGTTGAAGTTATGTTCAAGTTGGTGAGGTTGGATATTCGACAGTCCAGAATATGGCATTTATAAAGTCAGTAGCAAAATTCGAAAAGTTGTTGTTTAATTGGTTTAAATTTTTGTCCAATGGAGTGATAGTGTTGTAGATAAATTCATAATTTTGGATTAACTCGAGTAACAATAAACTAGTGTTATCATTCTCTATACTATCCATTTCTAGTTTTCCAATTTCTGGCACAAAACACAATACTACGCTTACAACAAACAAAAAATTAAAATACAAATGACGGAAGGGCGACGTAAACAACGAAAAGGCATTTGACGTTTCGCTGTAACCACATGACTTTAAAATAGCATCTTCATTGGTCAAAATGAACCTCTCGAACTCCGAACATAAGAATTGGTTATCTCGAACTACACGGGAACCTTTTGAAACTTACGAACTGAGTTTATAAATTGAACTGAGTGTTCCCTTTAGTTTAAATTAAACTCTTATTTCCAACGCCAACTGAACCTCAACCTCGCCAACTTCTCGAGTTTATAAATCCAGCTCTAGTCTATAACTACGCGGTATCCGTAAGGGGAAGTAATGTCGTAAGTCAGGGACCCTGACAGGGACAATCCATGGGCTCAGACAAAGTTATTAAAAATTGAGGGATATCCTCAAAACGGTTATCAATCTAATTGAGAACATTATCAAAAACTTTGTAATGTACGTTTATGTTAAAGTAATTCTCTCGACTAGAAGAATCATAGTTTATGTTTATAAATGTATCTAACCTGGACTCATTAAGGTATTTCTTTGGCTTTTATCCTTAAATTCCAAATTTATATTCTATGATTTTATAGTGATAACCGCTTCCTTTTTTACGTTAAGATAGCTATTTTTAAATTGACTGAGATTAGTTACAGCACAACTAACCTAAACATTCAGATGCTTATGCTAAATCTTTGTCTCGCTCTTGAAGAATTTGGGATCCTACACAGGTTTCTTGCAAAATTTTAGAACATATTGTCAAAATTATTATAAACTGGACATTTTTAATTGACTTCAACAATCTTCCTGTTAACCTCGCTTATCTTTTCTAGTGGTTGTTAAGATTATTTTTGTAAGTGCCTTAACAATATCTTTATATCTGCGTTTTACAGCTAGTAGTGATGGTACCCTTCTGGCCCATTATGTGAGATTTAATCTTTTTAAGGTTGATGAAGATTCTTCAATAAATACTTACGGAAAAGACACTAGAGACTAGAACATGGCGAAAAACTCATAAACAATAATGCAAATTATAAAATAATTATAAACAATAACCGATTCCACCTTCAACCAATACTGAACTCAGGAATAAGTAGCGTCAGACCATTGGGGCCTGGGCCCCCCACGGCTGCAGACGTTTGCAGTATTAGCCCTACATTATGGACCTTTTTTCACTCTGATATACGTTTTTAACATGTTAAATAAAATATGCGCTTTATGCATTTATAGTGGTAAAACAAAGGCGAGTTTTTATAACGAGCGTAGAGAAAAGCTATATATTTAACTGTATTAACATTAACTATATGTCCCTTTTTTCTAAGAAGTCGTAAGTAGTTTCCCTAAAAGCCTTGAATAATTGCTGGCTTTATCTAAGATAGTGATAGAATTTTCGGGAATTAATTTGTTGTTGCTCAAAATGTTCTTCGAAGACGACAGCAGTCATTTCCTCCTGATTATATTTAGTTGCTATTAACTTAAATTCAAGCAAACCACCGTTCACAAAGGAATTGTCCGTACTTTCATACCAGTAGACAAACCTTCTATATAAATGCTTGACAAAAGCTTGATTTTTATCTTGTCATATCCTTCCCATTGAATGTCCTTCGTTGAGCCAGGTTTCGTCTCAGTAAACAATGTTCTTTTTTCCACTACTAACCTATAACATCGCCATTATTGACCGATTATTAACGTCAGAAATCGTTTTTCTCTGCCTTATAAGTTATTATTGACCATGGTCAATAATAAGGCATTGAAATCCATTATTGACCGATCTTCAAGAATCTATTTGAAGGCAGGTAACTTGATTTTTTGATTCTACAACATGAATTCATAAAGGTGATTTCTTGTGGTTAGGCAACCAGATAATTATCAATACATATTAGATTATTACAGATGCTATTGTAAAATATCGATACAATCAACATTTTTTCTGCTTCCATCCTTAATTCTGGAGGTGTACACCTAATAATATCACTAACATTTCCTTCGCTCATTTTTTAAACAAACGGAAAACTCGTGAAATCTGATGACATAAATGAACAAAAATTGATATTAACAAAGCCACCAGACAAAACAACAAAATAAGTTGCCGATTCCAAAGCGCAGGTAAATTGATTAAAAAATATACTTATACCTACCTATAATTTCTTATAATTATTAATACTATAAAGATAAATGTCTTATAAAAGTTTGTAGTAGTGGAAAAAATATTATATTCACCACGGTTTAGACAGCTTATAGCCCTCGCGTCTTAAATCCCTCGTCACTCCGCTCCTCGTGATTTAAACTTGCCGCTCGGGCAATAATGATGGCTGTCTAAACCTTGGTTAATAATATACTATTTTTCACTTCTATATCTGCCAATATCGCCGTCTCCAAAAAATAATCCCCCAGAACATTTCCTGACTGCGCCACTGGCTTCATCGTTAACTATTAATTTTTGGATCCTTTGCATAATTGACTTTGGTACTACTACTTGTCCTCACATAGTTCAAGTCTCTTACGGTGAAAGCATTTTTATGGTTTTCTTCCGTTAATGCATTTCTCATTATTTATGATATTAATATTATTATAGAAGCTCTAGAACTTTATTTCGTATTATAAAATTAGTTCAGTTTTTGTTAATATTAATTTCGTAGTTGTCAAGCGATATTTTTGTTATTTTACATATTTTTACACATACTACGGGCAGGAACTTTGGTTTCTTTCGGAGGACAGTTTAATTAGAGTTTTTGAAAAACTGTTTAGTTTAATGTAACAAACAATCTTAGAGAATGTCTAAATTGTCAACTCGTACTCGTACTTAGTACATCTACAAGTTTGCTTTTTACAAAATGTACACTTTGTTATAAAAAAGACAAAAATTTACCAAGAAATTTCGAGATCAAAATTTGGAGTTTCAAGGAAATTAAATTCTGTTACATATTTTACACAAATTTTTTATGTAATAATTTCCGAAACATTTGTGGTACAACAATTCTTTCAGTTATACAATTTTGCTCTAAATTTTTTTTCAACAAAATATAAACTCTTAAGTGTAAACGTATACATTTTTCCATAATTGATTCTTGTGTTTTTATTGAGATGTTTTTTTTATGGAGACATAGTGGGCAGGGTATTTTTTTAATAAAAATATAATTATTTTTTGTTTGCATTTTCGAATTCACTCTTTGCAGATCATTTCAGGAAAATATTTTTATCTGAAAGATCTGCATCCCCCCCCCCCCCACCCCGAACATATTCCTGGTTGCGCCACTGGTTTAATCGTTAACTAATCAAATGTTTTCACCTTTATTTGTTTTTGGATTCATTGCACCCAGAGCTGTGTGTGTGTACTTATAATTGACTTTGATACTGCTGGTAGTGTTTTCCTCCGAGCATATTAGATATTTTTCCTCCCATAGTCCAATTCCTTCATGCCTAAATAGGGAACCACTAAAATATGCATGTAAAAATATAAAAGTAAAACATCGAAAAAAAAAAAAACACACACACGCACCTACACACCGATAAAAAAAACAATTTAAAAGTATTAAATCATGAAGGTAAAAATCACGTGTGTCTGGGAACTAATCTGAGATATAACGGTTTCTCTAAACGCACTTTCTTACCTACCTTCTTCTTACATCAACTAAAAAGCATCGATATATACCGAATTTATGGATGTACCCTTTCTTGCAAAATATTAATTTATATTTATGCCAATAGAACAAAAAATTTCAATTTTGCGCCTTCCAAATGTTGGTTTTTATGGCAAGTTTGGTAATATAAACATTAACAACCATGAACGTAAAAGACGGGACAGCACCATCCGTATCTTAGGTGTTTAATAAAGTGGCCATCAAAAACAGTAGAAATACAGCTTGTGACACCAGCTCGTCGTGCACTTTGCAGAAAGGGACATAATTTGGTTGTCACATATCTCTCACTCTTCATGATCATCTTCAAATGCACCGTGCACCTTCTAGTCATTTATGTGGTATGTCGTATGACAATAACCAAGTAACAAATAACAAAGAAATGATATCCGAGACGTATTTGACGTTTTAAACTAAAAATCTAATTTCACTAGTTTATCAATTTTGAAAAATATCGATGTATTTTCAAAAACATCGATATTTCTATGCATCAATCTAGCCTATCATCGATGTCATAAAACGTCGAGTAAATATTCATCGATGTTTTGACCCGATGTATCGATGTTTTCGATGTATCGAAAAACATCGTGCATCCCTAGAGATTGACGTCCTTTTGGAAGGAGACGATGGTATCACTTGTACTTTTAGCTTTACTTGGTAATTTCTCTTGCAGGATAGTATTCTTTTTAAGACATAAAACTAAGTTATATTTTCAATACAGTTCTGTAATTATTGTTGCTTTCCATGTGTGTCCATTTTCCTGTTTTTCCTCTGAAATATGGATGTACGTAGTGTTGTTTTTAAAAATAAGACCTTGGGCGTCTTTGGTGAACCTCCTAGTTAAACTTCATTATTTTCCATGTTAGATTTTATTTGTTCATAATATATTATGTATATTCAAGCCTATCCCTAAAAATAAAAAAAAATAAATACCCTAGTAAATTCCGACATCAAACAGATTAATCCAGTACATTTTAATAATAAATGCGGTAGATTTTCATTTTTCGTATATCAATTCCTTTTCATGGAAGCCCACCGTCAGTCAGAACAAAGTGGATTCATTAAATATACAACGTCTTGTACGTTACTAAATCAGTTTAAGGAAAACGGTTTGCAAACTGGTGATAGTGAAAAACTTGAATAACTATGGCAACAAAAATTTAAGAAATGTCACTTATAGCACGGTGATTTTTGTCGGTGCGTCATTACTTCCACGTGACTAAAACCATATGAAGCTAATCAGAATTACGAGATTCAAAAAGTCAAAGTTCATAAACGTCAAAATTTTCGTGGCTAGCGTTCGGACCTAATAATAATAACAAATATCCATAATTACTTACCGCCACACGAAAGTACGATAAAAATGGGTCTGAAAAGAACAGTTTATATGACTAATAGTTATTTACATTACTAGATGCGAAAGTTAATTTTTTAGTGTGAGGAGGTTTTTGAATGGCCGAGGTAATTCAACACCTCCGAACATCAAAATAGGCTTTCGCATAGTGTGATGTATTAAATTTTTTCTACTACTGTTCTCTGATCAATATGTTATTAAATTATGAACTTTGATTTTATTCAAATTATAATGATAATTCACCTCACTTTTATTGAACCAATCAAAACGCTCATTTTCATAGCAACCACCTTGGTAACGGTCGTCTTACCCGATAAGACTTCCGCTAGCTCGAAAAGACGCTTTCGAAAAGACGCTTGCAGCTTTTTTACTTAAATAAAAAATTAGTAACACCTCTAACTTGTATATTTACCTTTATCAGACGGCCTTCATTTTTATGTTCAGTAAATTATCCAATAAAATACACCTCTAGAGGCGGTTTCTTATCTTCATACCTTCGTTTTCCACTCGAAACTCGATTTTCCAAGAAAATTTTCACTCAATGTAATTTTTACTTATAATCAAAGATAAGACCCTCGAGCTAAAGCTCTCGGGATCATATCAGATTATAAGTAAAAATTACATTTCGTAAAAATTTGTCAGAAAATCGATTTCTTGTTAAAAACATCGGTATTACCGATAAGACGCCTCCTCTATCGGTATATTACCGTTGATAAGATAAGGTTTTTCCACCTGTAAAATAATTCAGGACAACTAGTTATTTGAGTACTGTCAGAGTCTGTCAGTTCGAATTTTATAATGTCTAAAATGTTCTCCCAAGATCAAAACGTTGCTATTCAGAAGGCGGCCGAGTTGGCATATGCCTCACTGTTAACTGAGAAGTGGAAAGATATATACCATCAAACGTACAACCTGTTTCTGGAATGGTTCGCGGATAAAAACGTTTCTCAAATTGACGAAAATGTGTTGTTAGCGTACTTCTTAGAGAAATCTGAAGCCTTATCACCTTCGTCCCTATGGTCACAATATTCCATGCTCAAATTGACTATTTCTGTGAACAAAAATATAGATATTTCGCAGTTTAAGAGAACTCATTGCATTTATTAAACGAAAAAACGATGGGTACGAAGCTAAAAAATCTAAAATTTTCAGAAAAGAAGAAATAATAAAGTTTTTACTTGACGTTTCTAATCATAGCTATTTATCTATGAAAGTGATAGCAGTAATGGGAATAGCTGGAGCATGCCGCACCGATGAGATCCATAAAATGAGGTTGAAAGACGTCGAAATCAAGGATGATGTAGCTATATTTAAAATCCTCCAGAGCAAAAACAAGATTCAAAGAAGTTTGGTGATAACCGATGATGGAGGTCCAGTTTCTTTTGTGAGGTTACTACAAGATTACATTAAACTCCAAAGAACCACACTGTATTAGTTATTAATGTAATTCTATCCCAAACAAGATATAACCGATTCCTAGTAACCTCGCAGTATTTTCCTAAATAATAGCTAGCCCAGCCATTGCATATTATATTAAATACTAAGTACTATAATTATCTGTGTTAAAACGATAAATTTTCAAACATGAAATTAAAATCACATCATCCCTTTACTAGAAGCAACGTTTAAATAATCATGATGTAAAAGGCAGCATATCGACTTCCATACATTAAGGTTTGAATTATATCCCCAATCTAATGCACACATTTTATTACCAAAAACCCTAAGTCGATTTTAAAAAACCATGGCCAGACTTTTTTACCTGAGTTAATGCATCCAGGGTAGGTTATTATGCAGTAACTCATGAGGACCTTTTACTTTTGCCTTGCTTATGGTTTAATAACTGAAAATTGCACTTGATAATAACAGTGCACGGTATGGCATGGTTTGAGTGGTTTGTGGTGTGGTGTCAAGCATTTTGTTAAAGAATTATAACCAGGCTCCACCACACTAGTCACAAGTTCGAATTTATTCAATCATCTTAAATGGGACACGCTTTTAAGCCTGTCTAGAGGTATAAGAAGGTTAGACTTTGCCTTTGAATGGGATTATCCAAGGGTGGCCATAAACAAACAATAAATGAATGAATAAATGCAGGTCCGTACTTAAAAATGTCTTAAAGAAAACTGCAAATCCGGAAGAGGTAATTTCATTATTGAAGTAATAGTTTGGTGATTTTAAACCGATTTTTACCTGATTCAAAATGAGAGGGTAAAACCCATAAAACAAATTATGTTCTAAAGACTGTATATATAGCCACTCTAATTAGTTTTAAGCTTAGTAATTATTCTTACTTCGTGTGTAATACAGCGTTTGTTTAATCGTATGTGAGTCATGGAAAATATGTGCATGGCCAATGTATCTCAGGAGATAACTCCGCCGAAAAGCAGAAAACGCTTTTCTGTGGAAACTAAGGAAGTTATGTTTATTCAACTCTCATTGAACGGCCACATTAACAAAAATTCCAACATTAACTGTATGGAAAATTGCGAATAATCCCATTTTAGCGAGAAAAAAAAAGAACCGATAGGAGGTAGATGGAAGTGATCAAGATATAATACGGCGTAAAATTTACAAGTTATACGAGGAACAAAGCGTGCCTACATTAGATAATTTAATTAAGAGGCTTGAAAAAGATGAATCCGTCGTTAAATGTTGCAGAACAACGTTATGGAAGTGTATACAACACATGGGTTTTAGATTCAAAAAATTTAACAAAAGACAAGTTTTAATGGAATCCAGTAAAATTCGGGAATGGCGATCCGAATACATATCTACAAAAAATTAGGATTTACGAAGATCAGCAAAGGCCGATTATTTACTTGAATGAAACCTGGTTCGACACATATGATACCCCGGAAAAGGGTTGGGTTGAGTCAAGCGGCAAGTGTAAAACAAGCGCGCCATCAAAGAGAGGTAAACGAATTACCATTTTGCATGTTGGATCTAAAGACGGATGAATTCCAAATGGACTTTCTCTGTCTGCAAAAAACATTAAAGATTCTTCTCTGGATTACCATGAGGACACCACTGCTGATTTATTTGAAGATTGGTTTAAAAACAAGCTAATTCCAAATATACCTCCGAATATCGTAATTGTAATGGACAATGCAAGCTACCATAGTAGGCAGTTGACCAAAACTCCCCCCTGAAATGACACAAAAGCAACAATCCAAAACTGCATGTATGATATTCACATTTATTTTCAGGAAGATTACACCACAAGGCAATTAATTGAGGTTTGACAAAGTTTAAAACTACAAAAGGAATACTTCTGTGATAATTATGCACAAAATCTAGGGCATACAGTTTTAAGGCTTCCACCATACAATTGTATATTTAATTCCATCGAAAATGTTTGGCACCTACTGAAATCTGCCATTCGTCCTAACAATATTTGCCCTACTATTAACTCCGCATTAAATATAATTTTTAATAATATAATAACTTGTAATATTACAATTAAACATAAATAAAATATTATTTAATGTCTTACTTATTTTTATGACAAACCATGATTAAATTCTAAGTAAAATACGGACCTGTTCGGCCATATTTCAATTTAATAACTTTCCTAATAGGGATCAGTTAGTCACTTTCTTATATCTCTGAACAGACTCTATATACATGTTTAAGCAAAAATTAGAAAACAAATGGAAGATGTAATAATCGGGATTTGCATAGAAAATTTCTGGGCTAAATGGGACGTAAAAGTAATAAATCAAAATTATTACATATTATATCGTTTAATATAACCTTTCCTTAATTTGAATAAACTTTTCTGTGCCTCTAATTAGCATTTCAATACGGTTAAAATATATTCAACGTATAAAGGCGCTCACTCTGAAATTGGGTTAAAACCGAGGATTTGATCTCTTTCAGAGCTTAACGTCGAAAAGAAATAATATTCACAAAAGGCTAGGTCAGGACTATGGGAAGGGTGAATAATTTCGTAAGAACCCCTATTCAATGATAGCGGTGTGGCAATTAATTGTAAGTCGGTGTGAACAGGTGGGGCGTATACTGAGGAAAAACTCTTTCGTTGCGAATTAAAACGCTTAATTGATTTTTGTTAATTGTGGCAATACAGCCTATATTTCAGGGAAGATTTTAACCGAAAAGAAAACACTACAATTCATGAATTTTTGAACTAGCTCCTCAAAGCTTGTTAAATTATCAAGAACATCCCTATAGTCTGTAGACTGTAGGCCCTATAAAATTTCATAACTTCGACAAAAAATATACAGGAAGTAACCTAGATACTACCTATAACATGTAATTTTGATTAGTTTGTAACATTCATACATAATATTATGTACCTATTATCATTTCTATAAACCAATTAGTTTATTTATTTGTATATTCGCATAGTTAATCTATTAACAATAAAATTCCATTTTTTTTAAGTGTATGTCGGCATATTTGAACTTGGTATACTATACACCATTATTTTATTGTTTGTTACTCGTACATGGGTGGTCGCCAAGACATTTACAAATAACACAAACAAGAACCTTGATTTTTATATCCAATATTCCGAGACAAATTTAAATACATTTCTCTCAGTGCTCGACATTTTTGTTTGTATTAGATGCCCTTGCCCTTGGATTAACAATCCTTTGTGTAAGCGTGTTTCTTGTGATTAGGTTCACTGGAAGGTTTTTGTGAAGCTAGCTACAAGTACCAATGTTTGGGCAATGCTGCCAGTGGGCGGCATTGCCAGCGAAAAACTTAGATAAATTGCCTTATATCCTTTTACGGATTTACAACCGCGTATTTCAACCTGAACAAACCTGAAGACGACACTAAAGGTAGTTTGAATCAAGACATTGTTAAACAGAACGTGAAAAATTTTTGTCAGTGACTCATCACTAGCATAAATAGAATTCAGGTTTTGCGACGAATGGTGTATTTATCATCATCATACAGGATTCTTTTTCAGTCCTCTGTCTGGTCTCCTCGAATTTTTTCTTTTTCGTCCTTTTCTTGATGAAGATCTTTCAAAACTCTGAACACAGTGCGCGAGGAAAATATTGTTAAGGTGCCACATATTTCTGCAGCATCCAGTGTAATTCGTTCAGGATATCGTTCTCCAATTCCATGGTAAACGTTTTTAACTATTATTCGTTCTTTAAATGTTAATTGAATTTTTTTTGTAGACGGACAGTTAGTTGGAGGTTCGTTTATATCCATATAGTTTACTCAATTAAAAGCAGTTAACAACAGTAATTAAATATCTATGTGAACGGCCCATATACTACAAAAACTGAAAAAATCTCACAAAATCTATCCATAAATTAATAATAAAAACACAAATTAATCGAGCAGTGTGAAAACCCTGCGGCACGCTTATTTTAAAATTTTTGAAGTTGTGAATTCGGTCTCTGTGTGTTGCCACATTTATTTGCTCCGCGATCAGAATCTCAGTATCGGAATCGCCGTGCCATTTTGAATGCATTTAGCTAATTGCGGCTTGTATGATAACGTCGCTTCTTAAGTTCATTGTAATTGTAGCGGCAAAAATTACTATATGCATAAAAACATTTACTTGTACAATATTTTTATTCTGTCGCTTGCTAGATTTGCTGATTGGAGTGATTGGTATTAAATGAGTCACTGACAGAATTTATGTACAGGGTTATCCAACCAAGACTAGACAAGGCGATTTTTTGACTTTTCCTGTACTTTTATAAAAAAACTGAAATAGCCATCTTAAGTCATTTTCTCCCGCGAATTCGAATATCTTCAGCAAAAAACAATTGAACATCAAACAAAAGTACTAGGGGTCACTTTGATATTTTTTTAAATGGGATGCCGTATTTTTAATGAGCTTATCCGATTTCTCATATAAATTTTGATCTAAAATGTTGGATTTTTAATTCAAAAACGCCTTTTTTCTTCAGTTTTAAATTCGGAAAATGTTAAAAATAAAAAAAAAAAATAAATTAAAAATCCAACATTTTAGATCAAAATTTATATGAGAAATCGGATAAGCTCATTAAAAATACGGCATCCCATTTAAAAAAATATCAAAGTGACCCCTAGTACTTTTGTTTGATGTTCAATTGTTTTTTGCTGAAGATATTCGAATTCGCGGGAGAAAATGACTTAAGATGGCTATTTCAGTTTTTTTATAAAAGTACAGGAAAAGTCAAAAAATCGCCTTGTCTAGTCTTGGTTGGATAACCCTGTACTTTAGGTATACTAATAAAAGAGATGCATCACTGCCTACAACCTTTAGGCTTATAATTATTAAAAATATTTTTATCATTGATTTGAGCACAGATATCTTGAAAACCGTATATTAAAAGCCGGTTTGTTTTAATGGTTCTATAGATATCCAAAAATGAAAGCAATATACACATAACTCAACCGTTTAGAGAGGCGGCTGCATTTACCTAAATATTTAAAGCCTATCGCGCGGCGTTCATAAATTTTAAAAATGTTTAGAAACCGAGGCATTAACCCTCGCACACCGTATATTTAAGAATTAGAGTTGATTAAACGATTTTCGTGCCCTTTCCGTCAAATTACAGGGCGAATGCCCAAAACGCTAAATAATAGCTCTAACTGGCTTAACAGTATAATTTAGTATACATAAACGGGTACATAACATTATTTCGCCATTAAAAAACCATGGAAAGCTGAAAAGTTCTATGGGTCTATTGGGATTGTTATGGTGGTGTAGGATCAAACATAGATTGTTTAAAGGATAGGTTTTTGAGATTTTGGTATTTCTTTACTTTTTGTACCTATTCTGTTTGTGAAATGAAAATGAAATGAAATTCATTAATCCAAGGATTACAATATAAAATAGGTATAGGACATGTCAACACGTAACAACAAAAATACTAAAATTACATAGAGTTATAGATAGTTGATTGAATTTAAGAATTCCTTAACAAAATTAAAGTAATTTTAATTAACAATCATTGAATTTTAGTTCTAAATTGTTTAGAACTTAAATTTAGTGGCGGCTCGTGGGTTGACAGCCAGGGTCGACACTTGGGTACCATACGCGGATTAAAAAAAATATTGGGGAGGGTTAAGGAGCCCCGCAGGCGAAAATAGTTGAAGCCCACAACTAAACTGCGGTTTTGTCTACTATTTTAATATTTGCATTGAACAGATATATAAAAAACTATATAATATTACGTTAATTTTTTTTTCTATGCAAAAAGGTAGTTTTGAGAAAATGAAAATCACATATGAAATACAAATATAAAGGATCAAAATGAAAAGAAGAAAAAAAACGAAAAAAGATAAAAACATAAAAAAATAGCATAATTAGAACCAAGGAAGGAAAGCAAAGAAATGGGTTACTTAATTTAAGGTTGAGTTTGTTAGGAAAATTAAATTTCTTTATTGACGGACCAGCCATTACAAAATCAACATGAATAAACAAAATCTATAATATAAATTAAATAAACAAAAATAATAACATAAAAAAAATATAGTTATCTGTAGTAACGTGATTTACAAATAAGAATAAAGTTAAAGATAGGTGACACGTAACTAGACTTAATACTAAATATGCCGTTGTAAACGGGTTTTTAAGCTTTGTAAAGACATATTAAAGAAATCTATATATCTAGGCAATTGATTGGCATCCCTACAAATTCTTGATATAGGACTAAAATAGCCATAATTTGTACTATGGTATAATATATCGAATAGTTCTATATTCCTTGTTCTTCTTATAGGAACATGAATATTGATAGTACCCAAAAGAGGAGGAGAGTCAATTAAACCATTAACAATTTTATACATAAAACATATGCCAAGATTTCTCCTACGAATTTCTAGTTTAGGAAGACTCAACAATATTGAAAGTTCCTCATAATTTATGTCTTCAACTGAAATTTTTAACCTGTAGGCAATATGTCTAAGAAAACGTCTTTGTACCTCTTCGAGCAAGGATATGTAAACATTATAATTTGGAGACCAAAACATTATAATATCCTGTATATTTTAAACCACATAATATGGTCCTGTTTAGGGTCAAATATTTCCTTTTTAGATATTATGCTGTATTAGAATACCTAAATTAATTCAGAAGCGATGTTATACCTAAATAAAATCAAACCTGCTTTTATTGAAAATATCGAAAAAAAATTAGCTTCTCAAAACTACTATAGCGGGTTTTATTTACCATAGTAATTGTCATAACAATCATAAGTCATATAAAAATGTTTTGTTTACTAAATAAATCAAGTTTTTTTAAATTGCCGTACAGCCGCACCACGGATTTAATTTTTTTCTTTTAGATTTGAACATTTTTTTTTTTTTTTTACTTTTTTACGGTTCGTCGGCGTATCTGAGGCCATCTAGAACCGGTCTTCGACCGTACGGTTTTTAATCGTCCGGTCTACCGACTGGGGAGTGTGAAACGGCACCTTCATCCTACGAGATATCCGATCTCATCCGGCCTGTCCGGCGTGAATAGGATGGTTTTGATGTCGATTCATTTTACACTCTTCCCTAAGACAACAGCAGGCGGTGTTTCCCAAGCGGTCACCCATCCAAGTACTAGCCGCGCTCGACACCGCTTAACTTCGGTGATCTGACGGGAACCGGTGCTTTAGGTGTCGTAGGCCCTTGCCCCCAGATTTGAACATATAATGCATATTATATGGCCAACAAAACAGTTTGATTTTTGTTTCACTTCCCGTAAGCCATATATATTTTTGATACCAATTTTCTGAAAATGCCCTAGTACTCCCCTTACCTCCCGTGTTAATTAAATTCGACATTTTAGGACTCGGACGACCATTTTTTTTTTTTGTTTGAATGTGTTACACTAATTTAGTTCTTTTTTTTCAAGAATAATCACAAAAACTTTAAAAACAACAGATCGATGTACAAATTCTTTCATAAGTATTAGACATAACCATTATCCCACTGTAAATTTAGCGGCAGGTTAAAAACGGCTGCCTCGAATTGCGGATCAAACCAATAAGACCCCTCTTTTAAAAACAATGAATTGTGAACTAGGCTTAATTTTATACAACTAGGGTAATGTCATCGTGATGTTAAGTTCTTCAACTTTTGACACTTTGACAATAATATCTTTTAAACCGTGAATTTTTCTAATGTGCTGGCAGAATTGCCCCTCAGGGCAGAGCCAATAATAAAAAGAAAGAAAAGAAAGAAAGAAACCGTGAATTTGAAACAAAAAGACGAATCAGAACTCGGTTAGCACCCTTTTAACCCTTTAACCTAGAATTGCAATTATTTCTTTCGCGAATATGCGTCGATGTTTGCCAATTATCGGGTAGGTAGATTTCAGATGGTCCTTTCGACTTTGGTCCGCAATTCATTGGCCATTAAAGACATATTTTAAAATCTGAAAATCATTAGTGGTTTTGATCTGCAATTCATGCACGCCTGTTTAAAATTGCCGAGCCTGGCTTTTAACTTCGATACATGTTGTATGTTTGGTTGACTATCTCCAACCTCTGAAATTCTTTGTCTTCAGAACTAATATTCTAATGTCAGGGTAGGCATGCGGACCCCAGCCTGGGTTACTTAAAATGTAAAGCAATTTATTTTATGGCGACTGTAGTTTGTTATGAGATGTTTAACAATGAAGGGC
Organism: Polydrusus tereticollis; assembly: GCA_963920685.1. NCBI lineage: Eukaryota > Metazoa > Arthropoda > Insecta > Coleoptera > Curculionidae > Polydrusus > Polydrusus tereticollis. The sequence continues at coordinate 121,221,063 of OY987329.1, forward strand.
ATAACGGTTGCACGCACATCTTTTACGAAGGGAGTACGCTATGAAATTTAAAGATATTAATATGAATATGTACCTACCGGTTTAAATGAAGATACTTGAGCAATTGATTGTCCGGTTAGTCTTAGTAACTGACTAAGTTATATGAACACTATAAGGATGAAACTTTTATTTGTATGACAATAGTTTTGTACAAATATATTTTGCCCAATATTTTTAGCTAGTGTAAGGTACCAGAAATTAATAACGTTGTTCAAATCAAAATATAAAGTTAGAGAATAAATATCATTTGTATTAATGAAGAGAAAGTGCGTATATTCATTCTGATTAAGGGATATGTTTTTTGACATTAAAATTATGTTTGTAAGGTAAAAGACTGAATTTGACTGTAATACCAAATAAAATATTATGCTTTCTAATCAATACTACATGAATGTACAGTGTACAGTACAGTATAAAGGCAGTTATTTCTTGAAAATATCCTTTATTAGAAAACAAATTAATTTCTTATTAGCGGTTTTTTATTAATTATCACAATGTAACTGTTTTGCGTTTATTTTTGGATTGTGAGTTAATAAGGTTAATTTTTTTCGAAACGTACAACTAATAGAGCTATTTAAATTATGCAAATACCAAAAGCTTCTGATAAAAATGTCTGTTTTATTATTTGTTAAAATTAATAAAAATATATCTGTTTTTAAAACAAAATACAGGCTATTTATTTAATTATTTTAAATTATTCACATAAATTCTGCAAACATATATTTAAATTGGACACCGCATATCAAACATTACAAGATTTGCTTATGCTAATATTGATGCCTCGATGTTGTTATTCTTGATTAATCTTCTGCTAATCGATTTAAAAATAATTGAGAGGTCAATTATCCTAAATTAATTCATTAGTTCTTTTAATGGGAATTCCTAATTTTCATTTTGTTGTCTTTAAAACTAACTGTTTAATATTGTTGATCTGAAATTATAGATTGGAGCAGTTTGTTTCGTAATTTGCATTAAGGAACTAATTTTTTTTGTAATAATTTTTACATTGTTGAGGAAAAAAAAACCCTACTCATTGCACGGTGTGCCAAACAACGCGACTAGGGACTAACATACTGAGAGAACGGGAGCAGTCTTCTTTGACGTTTCTAAAGCATTCGATAAAGTTTGGCATAATGGTCTCATATTAAAGTTTATAAGGTTGGGTATGCCCAATTATTTGATAAATGTTTAGGTTTCATACCTCGAGGACATTCGCGGTATCATCAGAAAGTACAATTTCAAGCGTCAGAAGCATTAAGGCGGGAGTGCCACAGGGGTCGCCACTGGCCTCTTTACTATACAATATTTATACTAGTGATATCCCGCGAGATCCGCGAACCCAATTGTATTTGTTTGCTGATGATACTGCGATTACTCCAATTTGAAGTTGCCCTGGGTTGTAATCCTTTGTCTGCAACGCTATATCAATCTCCTTCAGAGATGGTTGGACTCTTGTAAACTTTGTCTTAGTGATGGTAAGACCCAAGCAATTTACTTTTCAAAAGCTATTACAAAACTACCCCTAACAAGAGTAAAAGTGGGATACCACACGCGAGCAAGTACATCCACGAATCTGCTAAATTTAGACACACACATACACTCATTACCTACCAAACTCGAAACACAAATTCCCTACAGATTAGCTTCCCCTGATAAATAATACAGATATGTATTAAACAGAATAAGAGAAACACGTAAGACTAAAACAGAAGAAAATGAGAAAAAAAAATCAAATACAAAATTCAAAATCAAAACCTTTCAAAATTGTTATCGACCAGACCAACAAAAAACAAGAGCAAAAGACTGATGTCTGGCTCAAGAAAATTGATTATAAGAAGAAAACCCTACGGTGGGAGGGGATATATTCAAGATCATAACAGTTTGGGCAATAATATAGATAAATATTTGCCAAAAAGACATTTCTTTTATAGTAGGAGAGTATGTTAGTATACTTAATGCAAATTTAAAACCGTTGTACGTCATACCCTTTAAGTGACGTCAGATATTGACAGTGTTGACAGCTTGTAACCAAAATATCCGAGTGAGGGAATTACAGTTTTTTTTTTCATAAAAACAATATAAATATACAAAAATTTCCCATAGTTTATATATTTGTTTACAGCATAATACCTTTTACCATCAACTTTAGTAGATCCAACACTTCTTTTATTTTCATCTTGCCAAGATCGAGCAATGGTACCATTCTGGAAAATCCATGTTTCATCCAAGAAAACGAATTAGTGCAAGTATGCTTTTTTTTCTTTAACATATTATTTCAAAAATACCAATCATTTAAAAGCTACACGGGAAAGTTCCATAAGCCCTCGCCTCGGTTCACCTTTTTTCATCCGAAGCCTATTTCCTTTAAGAGGCTTCTTAAGGAGTTAAGACAACCATCAAACAGTTGTCTGTCTTTTTATTTCTTACTTAAAGTTGTCAAAGTTACATAATGTTCTAAAAAAAGTTACAGCTTATGCATAACCAATGTAAAATATTAGTTTTTGAATAATACAACTTACTTGTTTCATACATTCCATAAATAGTGTCACGGATAGAACTTATATCTATTCAAGCTTGACACATTTACAACTTTCTTTAAATAAGAACGTTTTCTTTTAGGTGACTCCAATAACTTATTTTGCTTAACTGTTGTTGAAACTGCGCTTACAGTGGAGATATTCAAATTTAGGGCAGCTGCTACACGCTAAAAATTAGTTAATTGGAGCTAAAATATGTAGACCCTAACACATTCTTTAAATTTACTTCTCTAAATGCTGCCAAGGGTAACAATGGGCCATTGTTGTTAAGTTCTTCCTGAAAATAGCTTATTAGAGTTATTAGAGAGGCTAAAAGCTCTTTGCACCGGCTATTTAAATGCTTTGGCATTTTTCACAAATAGTAAACAACGTAATCGACAGAGATATGTATGTGCACTTTTGTTATTCTTTGAAAAACAGTTTTTTAATGCTATTTATAAAAAGATCTGGAGTTTTTGTTAAAGAATAGACGGCACAGCAAGACATAATCACAAAACAATAATTAAGGTTAGTTTTGCATAAACGTCAAACAAAGCCAACGAACGAGCTGGCGCCACCGCACCGTTTACAGTTGTGTTGCCAACTATCGGTCAATAAAATTCAAAGTATATTATTTTTTTATTTTTTTTTATTTACTATTTTTTACGGTCGTCGGCGTATCAGAGGCCATCTTGAACCGGTCATCGACCGTACGGTTTTTAATCGTGCGGTCTACCGACTGGGGAGTGTGAAACGGCACTTTCATCCTACGAGATGTCCGATCTCATCCGGCCTGTCCGGCGTGAATAGGATGGTTTTGATGTCGATTCATTTTACACTCTTCCCTAAGACAAGAGCACGCGGTGTTTCCCAAGCGGTCACCCATTCAAGTACTAACCGCGCTCGACACTGTTTAACTTCGGTGATCTGACGGGAACCGGTGCTTTAAGTGTCGCTAGGCCCTTGCCTGTATTATTATTTTTTACAAGCTTAAATAAACAAAATATTTGCTATAAGTGGGTTCGTATCAAAGAAGAATACTTTAAGTTTGTAGTACCTAAATCTAATATCGCATAAAGTTTTAATAATTTTTGCCCAAATTTAATTTCCTCGTGTTTTCTTACGGACTGACAATTATCAGCTGATTGATGACGTACAACGGTTTTAAATCTGCTTTAACCATATGAATGTCTCGCAATTTGGTAAAAAAAAATCACAATTGAATTTTGGTCACGAGAAATCAGAATACGCGAACTTTGCCAACTCCAATCAAACCTGAACAAACCCAAAGGGGTGTTTTTTTTTTATTAACAAACTAGTCCCACAGCGATCTGGTCGAGTGAGGTATAAAATTAAAGGGTGTGAATCCTTCTTCTTTCTTTCCAAGGACCTAATATAAAATGGGTAATTATTAATTTTGTTACCAGTCAGACTAATAGACGGCGTTATTATTGATATTTAATTGACACATTTATGTAGGTACTTCAAAATCAAAATCACTTTGCCACTCGTTTACAAGTTGGGTAAAGCTGGCAAAGGTGATATTCGTAACAATCAATTTACGACCCTTAAAACTATGCTTAAACTGTAATCATAAAAAAAATTCAATTTGTGTGATTTTTTATCAAACGTATGACTTTCATACCGTCGGCTCTTAGAGTATTAAGAAACAAGCAAACTTTTTTTTAATAAAAGGCAACTGAAGTTGGATATAGTGTTTTTGGAATTTCTGTTAAAGAACCGAACCACATCGCAAAACAGTTAAAGAATGCGTTTCCTTCTTTGGTCCCCGTCAAATGGCGCCCCCATCCAACACGACGGCGCGCGCTCGAACTAACACGAGCGCTTGCGTCTCCAACTATTCACAAGCTCTGTTATTATACTGCAGTATCGTTCGGCGAGCTTTCAGTGTAGTTCGTAACGTCGTTAAGGTTGGATTGCTGCGGTCCTTTCGAAAAATATTCCGACACTTCGATATGATCGAGCCGCGTAAAACATAAAAGTCAAAGACATTTAGTATGTTCGTTCGTTTTTTTAGTTTCGGTTGTGATTCGGTCAGATGCTTTTGATACGTCAACAAAAGTGACTCTCGTCGCATAATGAGAAAAAGTTTGAAAAGTGATTAGTTCGAAAAACTTCCAAAATGTTGTTCCTGTTTTGTGGTGTTTTGTTTTTGAGTTCCGCTGTGGCGTCCCGATTCGAGGGCACCGAGCCGTGCTCCTGGCTTCCCGATAACAACGAAGGAAGTTCCAAGTTAGCTGTAACGTGCAATGTGCGACTTTTAGATGATAATAATGGAAATATAACGAACGTGCCCGTTGAAGTTACTTCAAGACTAAAAGTTACCTGTTCCAATGCCATTTTCTATGAAAGCGCTCTTCCATCCCAGGGCCTTCACCGACTCCACGAACTGGAAGATTTCCGGATTAGAAATTGTAAAATCCTCAAAATCGAATCGAATACCTTCGAAGGTCTATACAACCTCAAAAAGCTATTTATAAACACTTTTAATTCGGATTGGGGCCAAACCAAAAGCCTGGAGTTGACAAGTTACAGCTTTCAGGGGTTAAAGGAACTTCAAGTTTTGGATTTGGCTGACAGCAACATCCGAGCGGTGCCCGAGGGTGCCTTTTGTGCTCTGGCGAACTTGCAAACTTTGAATTTGACCCGAAATAGAGTTCGCAGCTCCGAAAGAATAGGAATCAATGTGCCGGAATGTAGCTCTAGCGAACTTCAAAATTTAGATCTGAGTTTTAATGATATCAGCGTGTTGGCTGAGGATTCGGGATTTTCAAAGTTAAGAAGGTTGCAACATCTGAATATCCAATACAATAACATCACTGAAGTGTCCGGAGAGAGTCTTGCTGGATTAGTTTCGCTGAAGGTTCTCGATCTGTCCAACAATAAAATCGGCTCCCTCCCTCAAGGATTTTTTGCAGGCTCTCCCGAGCTGAAGGAAATTCACTTACAAAATAATTCCTTGTATTCTTTGGCGAAGGGATTATTTCACCGTCTAGAACAGCTCCTCGTATTGGATTTGAGCGGTAATCAGCTTACCAGTAACCACGTCGACAATGGCACATTCTCAGGACTCATTCGCTTGATTGTTTTGAATTTGTCTCATAACGCTTTAACCCGCATCGACAGCAGGACCTTCAAGGATTTATTCTTTCTACAAATTCTCGACTTGAAAAATAATTCTATCGGATTTATCGAAGATAACGCTTTCCTTCCGCTATACAACCTGCACACTCTAAATCTCGCAGAGAATAGATTGAACACGATCGGATCTCAGTTGTTTAACGGACTGTTCGTATTGAGTAAACTTACTCTTAATAATAATCTTATTGTGAACGTGGACTCTCGTGCTTTTCAAAATTGTTCCGCTTTGAAAGAACTCGATTTAAGTTCGAACGCTCTCTCCGAAGTGCCGGAAGCGATTCAGGAATTGTCGTTCCTAAAGACATTGGATTTAGGTGAAAATCAAATAAGTGATTTCCGTAACGGGTCGTTTAAAAATTTAAATCAGTTGACTGGATTAAGACTAATCGATAACACAATCGGGAATATAACTCGCGGCATGTTGTGGGACCTACCCAGTTTACAAGTGTTAAATTTGGCAAAAAATAAAGTTCAGAATATCGAGAGGGGGAGTTTTGAGCGGAATACGCAAATCGAAGCTATCCGCCTGGACGAAAATTTTCTCACGGACATTAATGGTGTTTTCGCCACGTTGGCGAGTTTATTGTGGTTAAATTTATCGGAAAACCATCTTGTATGGTTCGATTACGCGTTTATTCCCAGCAACTTAAAGTGGTTGGATATTCACGGCAACTTTATCGAGCATTTAGGCAATTATTATAAAATTCAAGATGAAATCGGGGTTAAAACGCTGGACGCTAGTCACAATAGAATAACGGAGATCTCTTCGATGTCTATACCCAACAGCGTGGAACTTTTGTTTATCAACAACAATTTTATCAAAAAAGTTCATCCAAATACATTTCTAGATAAAATTAATCTTGCTCGAGTGGACATGTACGCCAATGATCTTGTCAACGTAGATTTAAACGCTCTTCGCATAGCTCCTGTACCAGCAAACCGGTCGCTACCAGAAGTCTATCTGGGTGGCAACCCTTTTCACTGCGACTGTACCATGGAATGGCTTCAGCTCATCAATAACATGTCCGGTTCTCGACAATACCCAAAAGTTATGGACTCGGACAACGTTATGTGTAAAATGACACACTCTAGGGGAATGACTCATATGCCGTTGAGTCAGGCAAGGCCCAGCGACTTTTTGTGTAAGTACGAGACCCATTGTTTCACCCTATGTCACTGTTGTGATTTTGATGCATGCGATTGCGAAATGACATGTCCAAACAACTGTACTTGCTATCACGACCAGACCTGGAACACGAACGTTGTTGACTGTTCCGGGCAGGGGGCTGCTGAAATTCCCCAGAAAATTCCGATGGATGCTACGGAGGTTTACCTTGACGGTAATGACATCAAAGAGTTGCAAAATCATGCTTTTATTGGCAGAAAGAATATGAAAACGCTTTTTGTGAACAATAGCAATGTTGAAGCTATCCAGAACAGCACCTTTAATAGTTTGCACGCATTACAAATTTTGCATCTTGAAGATAATAGAATTTATGAGCTCCAAGGTTATGAATTTGAACATCTAGACAACCTTAAAGAGCTATACTTGCAGAATAACGTCATAGCTCATGTGGGAAATCGAACTTTCGAACCTCTGACTTCCTTGGAAATTGTAAGGCTCGATGGCAACAAGTTGGTTACGTTTCCAGTCTGGCAGCTATCTTCAAATACTCGTCTGAATGAGCTAATGATAGCAAATAATCCCTGGTCGTGTCGCTGCAAGTTCCTTCAAAGTTTAACCGCTTGGGTGGCAGAAAACGCGGTTAAAGTAATTGATAGTGGTAACATGATGTGTTCTAACTCAGACTCTAAACCTCCCCAACGTCGCGAGTTAGACTTTAATTCTACCGCCTGCAGTGATTTTTACGCAGGAAGTTCCGTGATAGACTCTATGCTAGTTTCCGACTACTGGCCGATGGTTGTGGTAACTTTATGCGTTGTGATATTATTGCTATTGACTGTGGTGCTCTGGTTCATTTTTAGAGACCCTGTACGCGTGTGGCTATATTCGCGCTACGGAGTACGATTGTGCAACTTCAGAGACTCTAGTGCTAAACAATTCGAGGACAGAGACAAGCTATATGACAGCTTCGTGTGTTATAGTCCGAAAGATGAGGAATGGGTTGTGCAAAGCCTTGCAGCTGAACTAGAGCCAAAGTATCAACTGTGTTTACATTACAGAGACTTACCCCACACGGCATATATTCAACATGCTGCCCCCGCTGTGCTAGAAGCTTCAGAGTCCAGTAGACGTGTTATAATGGTGCTGACAAGAAATTTTCTCGAAACAGAATGGGCAAGATTCGAGCTGAGGCAGGCTCTTCACGAAGCACTCAAAGGGCGAGTGTATAAGCTTGTGATAATAGAAGAAGGGCCGCTTCACGAGGCAATAATGGACCCTGAATTAAGGCTGTACCTAAAGACTGCAGAAAGGGTTCGATGGGGCGAACGAAGGTTTTGGGAGAAACTCAAGTACGCCCTCCCGTCTGTCGAATCCAGGGGCAAAATTAACGCCAATTATCGGCGAAATATAAATAATTACACTATAGATTCCAGGGTGGTGGCGAACGGTACCCATCACGCTCATCACCACTTCCCAGAAAAGATCCGCTCTCAAGGGCCTCCTTCTCCGGGAATGCAGATGCTTCCGCCTCCAGCCTATTCGGCTGGAATTCCCCAAGAAGCAGAGGATGCCAATTACTCCTCTGCGACAACCGCCACGCCCTCTCCCCGGCCGTCTAGAAGAATGACCCAGGAGCCTAGGCCGATATCCGATCACATTTACTCTAGTATAGACTCAGATTACAGCACCCTCGAACGGGGAGGCTCCGGCAGACGGGGTCCCCCATGGAGACCTCCTCATGTAGTGATGCAGTCTTCGGGCGCCCATAACGGCGGCCAGGCCTATCTTGTGTGATAATTTTTCCTGACTGATTAGGTATATTGTATGTTGAGAGACTTAAAAAATTTGCATTTTTTGTGACATATCTGAAATTGATAATTTTTATGTGTGGTCGATTTTTAATTTTTGTTATAGTATTGATATCATATAATTTATAACTGTGGAAGATTTTTAATATAACATTTATATACAGTAACGCTTTCGGTAATTTAGTTAATTTTAATAACACGTTTCTATTATTATTTTTATCCTAAATTAAAGTTAGCCGTTAAAATTTGCATTATATTTAAATAAAAAACTCAAACTGTCAAAATATTAAAATTTGATTGCAATCGGATCTCGCATAATTTATTTAAATTGAAAGAATTGCTAAAATATTTATTAACATACCGAAAGCGTTACTGCAGATAAATTATTTTTCTTTCTGTTTACATTAATTATTGTCTTTTGATGATCGAACACTTGAGAATATTTTGTTAATTAAAAATTATAATCAGCCTTTAAAATTTGGAAATATATTCGGTTTCAATCGCAAGATACATTGGTTATTGGTTGTCTAATGTTGAAAATTTGTAACGATGGGGTTTGTCGTCAGTTTGGTGGTACCAGTCAATATTTTCCAATATAGTTTTAAAGGTAGTTAAAAAATTATAACAAAGTCTTTGTTAATATTAGACATCCAGTAATCAATAACTTGTAAACTATGCTAATTGCTCTCATTAAAAAAATTTTCATTTATTGTTTGTGTTAGAATTTAATGAATTTTATGTACTTTTTACGAGAGTTTGCATTAAAATTTTTTTTCATAATTTATGCAGGTTTTTATTAGATAAATATGTGATTTGTGTAAAAATAGAATTAAGTATCAAAACTGCATAATATAATCTTATGAAGATTTTTATAAAATTTGTTTCATAGTCATTTAAACTATTTTTACACGAAATTTTAAGGATTTTTTAACGATAATTGGTTTTGGGCATCCAAGGAAGAACGTAAATAACATTAAAGGAATGATTATTCGGGGAAAAAGTATAGAAACATGTAAATTAACAGTTTTTCTCTGTTTTTTATGGGTGCTGACAATTAATCAAATGCTTCTTGTATGTAATATGATTAATTATTGTTTTGTAAAAACAAACTGAAATCTTTAATTGTGCAACGTTTAAGAAGGTCAATATGGAGATATATTTAATCTGAATAAAAAGGAATTTTATACAAGATATATTGCATTATAGTTTTTGATATGTCACGAAAAATTTGTATGAATACTATAGTTACTATAAATAAATCCGAAATGTGTAATTATTTTTCTCTTGTATTATTTTTGTACAGTCCTGTAAATAGATATATTTATTTGTTTTACCTATTAGTTTGTACTATGTGTATATTTTTTACGAATTGCAAAAACGAATTATATAATAAATATGATGTGAAATTTATATTGAGTGTGTTTTAATTTACCTATGTCAAAATTAGGGCAAACATAGATTTCAATAGATGGTGTTAGGTTCTTAATATTTTGCACTTATTTTAATGGGTGATTCTCAGACCAATTTTAAGTCAAAAAGGTTATAAACTACGAAAGTGTAGAAGGGCCACATAAAATAAGTTTCTTAATATTTTGACTTATAACACGAAATTTTACTTTAAAATTTCGTCTTATAACACGAAATTTTACCTTAAGATTTTGTCTTATACCTAACACGAAATTTTGCTTTAAAATTTCGACTTATATTTCGAAATTTTAAGATTTCGTCTTATAACACGAAATTTTATTTTAAAATTTTGAGTTATTACACGAAATTTTTAAATTTCGTCTTATAGCACGATATTTTACCTTAAAATTTTGAGTTATAACTCGAACTTTTAAAATTTCGTCTTATAACACGAAATTTTACTTTCAAATTTTGTATTATAAGTCAAAATTTTAAAGTAGAATTTCGTGTTATACGGCGAGATTTTAAAATTTCGTGATATAACTCAAAATTTTAAAGTAAAATTTCGTTGTATAAGACAAAATCTTAAAATTTCGAAATATAAGTCGAACTTTTAAAGTAAAATTTCGTGTTATAAGAGAAAATTTTAAAATTTCGAGATATAAGTCGAAATTTTAAAGTAAAATTTCGTGTTATAAGTCGAAATTTTAAGAAACTTTTATTTTATGTGGCCTTTATAAGCCTTCGTAGAAAACATACATTTTTACCTCAAAATTTTTTTCTCTAATATGTGGCACAGAAAATATAGCATTCTGTGCCCAATAGATGGTGTTGGGTTCTTAATATTTTGCACTTATTTTAATGGGTGATTCTTAGACCAAGGGGCAGAAGGGCCACATAAAATTATAAAATAAAAATTTCTTAAAATTTCGATTTATAACACGAAATTTTACTTTAAAATTTCCAGTTATATCATGCACGAACTTTTAATATTTCGAGTTATTACACGAAATTTTTAAATTTCGTCTTATAGCACGAAATATTACCTTAATATTTCGAGTTATAACTCGAAATATTACTTTAAAATTTTGAGTTATAACTCGAAATTTTAAAATACCGTCTTATAACGAAATTTTACTTTAAAATTGTGTGTTACAAGTCAAAATTTTAAAGTAGAATTTCGTGTTATACGGCGAAATTTTAAAATTTCGTGATATAACTCAAAATTTTAAAGTAAAATTTCGTGTTAAGACGAAATCTTAAAATTTCGAAATATAAGTCGAAATTTTAAAGTAAAATTTTGTGTTATAAGACGAAATTTTAAAATTTCGAGATATAAGTCGAAATTTTAAAGTAAAATTTCGTGTTATAAGTCGAAATTTTAAGAAATTTTTATTTTATGTGGCCCTTCTACGCCTTCGTAGAAAACATACATTTTTACCTCAAAATTTTTTTCTCTAATGTGGCACAGAAAATATAGCATTCTGTGCCAGTAGCGTAGATATGGCTATGCTCCGATAAAATTTTAACAGAAAAGATGGTACGCTATTGATTTATTCAAAATAATTATTATTCTATTATAATTATCATTTTCAACAAAAAAAAGGTTCTTCATTTTTTGTCGTAAAATATACATTTTGGAAGAAACTAATAATTATAAAAACTTTTTTGACAATTGCAACTTGTTAAGTGGAACTATAAATCACCCATTAAAATAAGTACATACAGTTAAGCAACACCCTGTATATTGAGGAGGCAAAGCATATATAAAAATTGAAAATTTCTTTAGTAAATTTTACAGGCTTGTTGACTAATAATTAAAGTATGGAGCATAAAAATGCATGCCAATATAATATTCAGTGGCCTATAAATAGTTGACTGTGTAATTTTATAGGCATTTCATATTGATATAACGTTAAATTTAGGCGGTATTAAACAAACGCCAAAATGATGTACAAATCACAATATCCATACTGATATTAAATATTTCTGTAATTAAGTTAATATTATAATTATGAATTTATTGTTTTATGCAATAAATGGCAGAATAATATTTCGGGTAATACAGCTACAAAATAATAATGTATCTTTCATGTCATATGCAAAATAGTTTGGGGTATTTTATAAATGTCAATTAAAGCTTAAAATATTTTTCATTACCTAGCTACCTATTACTTTTTTATTATTGTTATTTTTTAGCGTTTTAATAGTTCTCTAACGTGCCATTTTTATTTACTTTTATTATATTGTGGTTAGTACTTTATTATTGTCCATATATTAAAGGAAATACACAAATCACAATAACCCTCATATTTTATTTAACAAATGAACGCAAAACTAATTATCTGTTCAGTGTTTATAGCTAAATTTGACCTAAAAAGGTGTAATTACCAAAAAAATAAACATAGTAATATAATATTTATTTAAAATCGATTGCAGTGATAACTTTAAATATTATCTAAAGCAAACAAATTACTAGTACACTCTTCAAGTAAATATAATAATTTAAAGCAATTGTTTTTTCTTTAAGTTCTACCATTATCGAATATTGTTTAAAGATATTTTAAAAAATACGATTTTAATTTTTTAGGTTTTTTGTCAATTTCGGATTAGAAAAACAATATTTGTTTTCTGTGACGTTTCGGTTTATTTTAATTTAAACCATCATCAGACTACAAGAGAACTATTTTTAATGTGGTATTATTATTTTACATCAAAAAATTTTTAATAACTATCTATTGTCTAAACATATTTTGAGTTTTAGTTACGTCCTTAGTAGATGTAGATCTTACTCCATTTCCTTAATTTTACTTACCGTACTTTGATTTATAACTCTTAAACATTTTTTAAATTAAACAGTTTTACTGAAATGTTTTCTAATAAACTTGTCAGATAGCGATGAGCAAACGCAATCAACCTTGTGGGCATCCACGTTGAATCTTGGTCTTATATATGTAGAAGATGTCTTGATTTTGCATAGTTGAGTTTTGGTCATGCAAGATGTTCAATTTTCCAACGAAAATAAAACAAAGCAAGAGTCTTTTGATGGCAAAAATTCAATAAGTGAAATAAAATAATCTATTTTTTTTTTAATAAGAAATTAGAAAATAAATATTGATTTAGAAAAAATAATTTTACCTTAAACATTATTTTTTTAAATTTAACGTCTTGTATCGATCTTGCAAAATATGAGTAAGACCAAGACTGATTTTGTTCGTGACTAGTAATCGCTAAGACAAATAGACCCGATCCTGCACTGATAAAACTGTGCTCCCTTAATCAAATAATCCGATTTATTTGGTGAATAATTATTGGTAATAAATAAATGTGATTTTAATTAACTAAATTTTATTTAACTGAAATAAATGAGAGTATTTCGTTTTATTTGCAAAATTATTTGACTGTTGGTTGATTTGTGTCAAATAATAGAACCTTTCAAACAAATATCTTGCCAAAAAATACACTAAAATAACAAAATCTAAATAACTAATCATTTAATCGAACTAATTTTTATTTAGGAACTAAATCCCGTTAATCGCTAGTTAAATCACCCAATAGAGTACTATTTAAATGTCTAGGTCATTTAAACTAAATAATTATGTATTTACATTAAATCCTTAATATAAAACAACCAAATATTTACAAATAACTAATTATTTAATCGAAGTACATTTCAAGTTAAGAACTAAATACCTTTAACTTTAATTTAAATCATTCATTGCCGAACTTTTCAAATAATTTGGTCATCCAAACAAATAATTAAGTATTTAAATGAACTCCTGTCGCTTACTTTGCATGGGCCTTGAGTAATTTGATTGGTTATACAAAAGTGGCCTGATCATCGCCTTTTGGGTCAGTTGTGTTCGATTTTGTCTTGTAGAAATTTATGAGTGAGAGTGAAATCTTCTTTGTTAGTGGCACAGAAGTTAGTGGTTCCATCAAAAATTAAAACGAAGATATATAGGGAATAAACGTAATATGAATAATTATTTAGAAGATTGGGGTATATCGAGGGGTATATCCCATATGTTAGATACTTTTCTAGGTAGGAAACTGTATTTGAATATTTTAGTTAGGTACGCATGAAACGAGTTAAAAAAGTAAGATAAGAGGCAAAGAAAAGATACTTGTAATACCTAATTTGAAATTTCGAACAAAAAATCTTTTTAGTAGCCAGGTATTTATAAATCATGGCTACCTAGGTTACAAATAAGACAGTTTTTCTCAATTTTCACCATAATTCAATACCTATCAAACCTCCTAACGTAAAAAATATAATATAATTAATATAATATTAATAATTATTGTACCTAATATTTGCAAATTTGCCTTTATTTAATTTTTTATCAAAGTTATTAACTTCTCTATAATGTTTTATTGACGTATATTTTAAGGGGAACAACAACTAATGGTCGGTTTATACAGCAAGATAACATAACATACAAATAAAATAAGAGTTGAATCTACAGATCTGCCATAAGACGTTTAGAAACACATAACATAACAAAAAATTAGAAATAAAATAAGAGATGGTTATCTTTTGAATTTTTTGTTATGTTCATGTAAAAATCGTTGTGCGCGTGCGCGTAATTTGTCATAACCTTTATTTTCGGCAAAAATGTGTTTTTTCTGTTTGCCTATTATTTGAACACTATAAACAATTTGATAAGGTTTGTGATTATTATGGTATAGGTAAGTACTGATTAAACCATATGCAATAGCAACATTTCAATATTTCTTATTTTTATGTGACGTCTGTACAAACACGTACTTGAAAGGTATTTAAACCAAATAAATTTATATTTGATCTAAATAAATATAAAAGACAAGTTAAACAATTATGTACTTGAATAAAAAAACAATCACTTTGATGGAAATTACGGGTTTATTTAAATCAAATCACTTAAATTGTTTAATTAAATAACGTTGTTGTTACGGCAAATACATGTAAAACAAAAGTAAAATAAATATGTACTTGATAAAATATATATAAATATCAATCAAATAAACATTTTGTTAACTTAACTTTTAACCTATTTACCTTAAGTCATTGAAGCGGCTTATTTAAGTTAGATTACTGTTAAGGAAATAAATATTTGCTTGAATTTTGTATTTAGTGATTAACTCCAAATAAAAAGTAATTTGTATCAAATCAGATAATACTAATTTAGGCAAATAATTCCTTGGTATTTTTCAAATACATATTTGTTTGGCTAATAGGAAACAAATATTTATTTGAGTCAATGGTAAATTTTTTTGATTCAAATAATTAATTTTATCAGTGTGGTGAGGAAATAGTTGAACTGATCATCAAGTGTTATTTTTTAAACGCAATGCAAATAAAAATACTTTTATATTACATTATAGTACCATACAGACAAAAATTCTTAATTTTATTTATAAATCGGAGATATAGGGTGTTCCAAAACAACATGTAGATATTTAAAGACGTGATTACTGACGTAATAATTTTATGAAACTTTAAATATTTCCGAAACATTAGATACATAGATACAATTTTGCATTAAACTGTTTAGGCCTAACAGGGAATATTAACACCAGCGTGGCTGCGAAGTAAATCCTGTTTTTTTTTTTACCGGGCCATTTTTTCAAAATCTGATAAGAATGTTTAAAATTCTTAAGTTTTTTAGATAAAAATAGGCTTTAGTGTCGTGACACTGAGATGTGCCGTTTCTGAATAAAATTAATTTTTAACGTCCATTACAATTTCCCTATAAGTAATTACTGTCTACATAATTTCAATTACATCTAGTGTACTATAGATGCAGGTGTTCCTTATGACATTTCGATTTGTTTTGTGCGTGTGCAATATTTTATTTACTTGTCTTGAAACGTGTCGAAAATATTCAAAGAAAACCATCGTCACAGTTTCAACATCCTGCACATTGTTGAGCCAC
Source organism: Polydrusus tereticollis (assembly GCA_963920685.1). Lineage (NCBI taxonomy): Eukaryota > Metazoa > Arthropoda > Insecta > Coleoptera > Curculionidae > Polydrusus > Polydrusus tereticollis. Next base: position 121,237,039 of record OY987329.1, read on the forward strand.
GTTTATAAACAATTTTCTTTATAAAATCCGCCCTGAAATATTTACATGTTGTTTTAGAACATCATGTTGTAATGTTCAAAGGTTGCACAATTGATATCATTAAAAATACAAAAAAAACTAGAGACACTATTCAGCTATGCGCATAATTAGTTATATTTTTGTAAGAGCCATCTCTTGCACCTTCTCTACGCCAGTTAATAAGGTGTCAGTTTGTCAGATGCTTTGAAACTTTAGGACCGCGTGTACAGTTTCCAGGCGTTCCTCCTTTGATGTATGGCTCATTAAACCAAAGCGTTGTTATCTCAAAAAAGATTTTGCGTCGCCCAAAAGTTAATTAGTTTATATTTATGGGGAAGAAATTAGTCACGGACATTGTTTCTAACTTTAAAAGATTAAAAGTAATTGAAAACTGGGTATTTCGCTAATGCCTGTAAGAAGCGAACTGCGTGAACAAAGAATATTGAACTTCCTTAAAATAAACTAAGGAACAATTGGAACAGGGCCAAGAAAATTTCAGGTCATGTTTAGTACTGCGCAACTTTAAAACCATTTATTGAATTTTAAAACTCGAGGCTAATGGCCAATAATATAGATTTTAGTTAGGCACAGCACTGTAGGATATTATACTTGTTGGGAAATATGACCTCACTGAGGTCATTTCAGATTGATGACGTTCAAAAGACATTAAACTTAACCATGTACAGGTGAGCCGCAGTGGTTCGTCGTGTATTTCTACTATGTTTGGATGATCCCAATCTGCTTGCAGATATCTTAAATAACCTCGCACCGTTTTCAGTAAAAAAGACTTGTGTAATACGCTGTGCCTTAGCTAAGCTATGGCCGCAACGTGACTATGCTAAGACATAATGGCGAATGTTCGGGAAAAGTGGTATGGTGGTAAGTCGAAAAATGCCGAAATTGAGATAGGTCTTCAAATCACTTCAAAAACTCATTTCTTTCGATAGGGAGTAGCTCTTAATTTACATAATGCTCAATTACTTAGTGTCTTAAGGTATAAGTACCTCAGTTAAATTAGTGTTTAGGGAAAATTAATATGTCTCATTTTGTTCTTTATTATTTTATCAGCAAAGATTAAATGAAATGGGAACAATAATACAAATAGACAACCTGATGTTGAAAATTCATTGGGAAATATGGTATATGTTGTGGTGTTTCCCCAATAATACAAATAATTACAATTATTATGTCACAAATACCCTTTAGAAATAGTTAATATATAGAGATAATAGTAATAGAGAAATATGAACAGAAACCTTGGACTTACGTACCACACTACAAAGAAGGGAAAAATAGTTAACGCACGAGCATATTAAGAACCTGAAAAATGCCGTTTAGGATGTAAAGAAAAAATATATAAAGAAAAACAGAAGCAAGTTTTTGAAGAATATTGGTCATAAGGTGACTTTAATAGGCGTGTATGTTTTATGGCTTGACTTATAAAGACAGAAGAAAAGAGAACTGAAAGGCGTAAATTATTTGGCAAGAAACATGAAAATAGATTACCTAGTTTCACATCAGTACTTTTTGCCAATACATGGTAAACTAGTACATGTTTGCCAAAGTTGCATTTTAAAAACTTTTAATAAGACAAAAAGGTTTGCACCAGATGTTGTTCAAATAAACGTTCTTAGTTGTCGGGAATGTCCCATGACGACTTACGAGGTCTTGCTACGCCATCAAATAAAACTACTCAAGATAATGTTGAGGAGGTAAAAGATCATATTTTAACTATTCAAATCTACGACAGCCACTATTGCAGGGCTGAGTCATCAAAAATGTACCTTCCACATCATTATGATATGGCAAGGATGTATACGAAATATGAAAAATGGCTCTCTAAGGAAACAAAACTTGTTTCTAAATCCATATACCAGAGAGTATATTATCATTCTTTGGAAATAAAAATAAAATGGCCTTAAAAGAATACTTGCGCGACATGTGACAAGATGCATATGATACTGAAAATAACAGAGGATGAAAATGAATAGCAAGGAAAACAAAATCTAGTCGATAGACATGAAGAGGATGCATCAGATTCCTATGAAGCTAAACGCATGCATGGACTACAATGCTGCTTTGGAAGATCCTTCAAAAGTCGTTAATACTTTTGATTTGCAGCAGTGTTTATCAACACCTGATCTTCAAACGTAGAGTTTTACAAAAGGCATTTGTAAACTTTTAATTTAACATTGCACAGATGCAGTGACAATCAATCGTTCGGCTTTATGTGGCAAATCAGGTTGCTCCTTGATTGTATAATTATCTTTCTTTACTTTCTTTCGAAGTTGAAAAGTCTTTATGTTCAGATACGTGTGCCGGTCAGAATAAAAATCCGGTATTACCAGTCATGTTTATGATGATTTTTTAAAAAACCCTAATTTACGTTTTATAAACCACAAGTTTCTCGTGCCTGTTCACACTACATGAAATGCGTTACAGACCAATCAGTAACAGAAAAAAAAAGAGATATAGATGTCCCACTGAACATCCATGAGATTGAAAGAATCTAGTCAGAGTTTTCTCCTTTATATAAAACTGTCTTGCTGGAAAAAGAAGCCAATACTGGTGAAGGTACAGTAGTATGGACACCGTTCTTGGACGGTGGTATGGAGATCAATGAGATGGTCACGATTGTCACAAAATCAAGGTATTCTTAAATACAAAGCGAGTTTAAATGGAAACGCAAATTTTAAAAGTATTAATTTACTAAGAAAGGGCCAGAGCTGGCCAAGATCTGTAAAGATATCCTTGTTGTACCAGGACCAAATGTAATAAATGTTGAAAAAAAGGCTAGCTTAATGGAGCTTACGCTTTTCTGAACCCTTTCAGGAATTGAATCAAATCTTGATAACCAAAGATGATGTTCGTAATACATTGCCTTATTACATTATAAGTTTTTTTTATTAGCTTTCGTATAAAAGATCCAAATAGGTACATATACCAAATTTATTATTTACAGTCAATTAATAATGTGTCAAATCAGGTTTTCTTCACAAATTTTGGAATAATAATCGGTAAAATATTTTAGCTAATTTAAAATTTAATAAAGAATGCCAATTAAACCGAACGCATCTTAAGAAATGTTTTCATTCTGAAATATAAACCCATCACAGTTTTGCAATTTCTTTTGAGCTTTTCTCAAAACTAGATTTCGCGGCTTATACCACTTTTCCCGAACAGCCGCCATATGTGACTATCCAATTGACTCCCAATAACTGAATTGTTGAAGCCAAGGTAATCGAGTGCCCATCATGACTATATCTGGTTCTTTAACATACACTTTTTTATAAATATAAGTTTAAAATGCTTGCCCTTGATAAGCGGTAGCTGTACTGATCTCTTTTATCTCCAGGCAGGACGTCCAGGATTGTAGAATAACTAAAAAAATAAATCTAGGTTAAATATCAATCTAAAGCTAATATCAAATCAATTTACAATTCATCATAATAATAGAGCGATTTCATGCCATTTTTATTGCTTTATTTAAAAAATTAAAAGCGTAAGCCAGCCAGGCAGACCCAATGAAAAACAACACACTAGAACAATATTCACCGTTAAGGCAATCTTTTCAGGCATAACTCAGTTAGTACTTATGATACAATTAACACAACGGTACCGGCGATAGCTTACATTAGCCAGTATGTAGTTTAGAAATTAGGTTTGATGAAAAATGAAGAATATTAACAGCGCTCGTTGATGAGTTCGGTTGCTAAATACTTAATGAGTGAGAAAATTATAGGTGAGAACATTGCGTCCCATCTTAATTTGTTTCTATTTCGAGGTATTGGAATTACTACTTATAATATCGATTTCTTAAGGCATAGGTACTAACAATTTTGCAAGAAAAGTTCTAAAATCAGGTTGGACAAATAGCTACTTTAAATAAAATTATCTTTAAGTTGATTATTTTTTTTATAAGGAAAGTACTTAAGCTTTTTGTATAGACCAGTCATATACAGGGTGTCCGTAAAAGGTCTTTACAAAAACCTACCACATATTCTTCAGACCAAAATTAGCCGATTTAAGTAAACTTACCTTAGTACAAAGTTGCTTAGTTTGGACGCTAGACGGCGCTGAAGTTACAATTTTTAAATCGTTTTTCTGGATTAATTCAAAAACTGCTCATACTACTTTGCCGAAATTTGGTACGTTGATATAGCTCTATGGGGCAAAAAAAACCCATGCCACAATTCTGATTAATATCAGTCCATGGGCGTAGAACCTGGGTTTTTTACAAATTGTTTGTTTCAGATTTCTACGCCAATGGAACAAGAGGGGTTTAGGCACAAAATTCAGATGAACCAACTCATTTGCTACAAGAAAGGTACTCTCGATAAGACTCGATTCCTCTGACGGTTTTCGAGAAATTTGCATTTTATTACTTAATACGCAGTAGTTTTTACCACGTAGTACTTGGGTTTTTAAGAATTATTCTGTTTTTGATTTCTACGCCAATGGAAGATAAAAGGTTTAAGTTTAAATTTTAGATTAAACCATCTTATTTACTACAAAAAACCTCTTGAACAGTTTTCATCTTATCATCTGCTTTTTCTTCGCGCTGTATTTTTCAGGTATGTACCACACGACCTTACACCTCACAAACGATTGTTATTAGTTTCATCTGACAACATAAGATTATTGTCAAATTTGTAACATTTAATATTGTTGCTAACGTTCAATCATTTTATCTACTTGCATTAATTATTAGAAAACTTTAATTGTCGTGAATTATCGTGGCGGTGCAATACACTAATGCAGAATATACCGATATGATATTGGTATTTGAGTATTGCCAAGGAAGTGGTCGAGAATGTGTCAGAGTCTACTCCGAAAGGTTTCCAAATCGTCGTATACCAATGCCACCCGATGTTTGCTGCTGTTGAAAGACGCTTGCGGGAAAACGGCCAATTTACTCCTTAAGCCATTGATAATGGAAGACAGCCTTTTGTAAGGGTTCCTGAAGTCGAGGAAGACATTTTAAAACCATAAGCACCAGGAGGCTAGGTAGGGAAATAGGAGTGTCAAAAGATATTGTTCAGGTTAGTTGAAGTTATATGAAGTACTTCAAGAACAGTTGCTATATCCATACCATAAGATACCAGTGCAAGATCTTTTACCTAATGATCCTGAAATGCGCCTGGTTTTTAGTCGGCTTGTTCATAGGCAGAGAGAAGAGAATCCCAACTTTGCCAACAATATTTTATTTACCGATGAAGCATATTTCACAACAAGAGGGATTACAAAATTTCATAATGAACATGTTTATGCGGATGAAAATCCACATGCTGTCAAGGTAAAACATTTTCAAAATGAGTTTAGAATTAATGTGTGGGCCGAAATAATTGGTAATCACCTTGTTAGGCCTGTCATTATTCCACAAAGATTAACCGGGGAAATTTATTTGCAACATCTACAAAATACGCTGCCAGATTTGCTAGAAGATTTACCTTTACAACTTCGAAGAGATATGTGGTTTATGCACGATGGAGCTCCACCACATTTTGCATTAAATGAAACTTTTTGAATCAGCAGTACCCAAATAAATGGATTGGTAGAGGTAATGCCCCTGTAAACTGACCACCACGATATCCGGACTTAAATCCATTGGATTATTTCTTATGGGGGAATCTTAAGACAGTGGTTTACAGGACAACTCCAGATAACGCAAAACAACTATGGCAACGTATTCAAGATGCAATAAATATTCTTAAGGGTGATGAACAAGTTCTGCAAAAAGTGTGTTTCAATTTTCTTCGACGTATAAATCTTTGTATTCATGAAAATGGTGGACATTTTGAGCAATTTTTATGATATTTCTATTTATTTCTGTTTTTGATTTAGTTATTTTTTCTTTTTTTGTAAAAACTAATACGTATTAAGTAATAAAATGCAAATTTCTCGAAGACCGTCAGAGGAATCGATTCTTATCAAGAGTACCTTTTTTGTAGCAAATGAGTTGGTTCATCTGAATTTTGTGCCCAAACCCCTCTAGTTCCATTGGTATAGAAATCTGAAACAAGCAATTAGTAAAAAACCCAGGGTCTACGCCCATGGACTGATATTAATCAGAATTGTGGCATGGGTTTTTTTGCTAACGTACCAAATTTCGGCAAAATAGTATGAGCAGTTTTTGAATTAATCCAGAAAAACGATTTAAAAATTGTCAATTCAGCGCCGTCTAGCGCCCAAACTAAGCAACTTTGTACTGTAAAGTTTACTTAAATCGGCTAATTTTGGTCTGAAGAATATGTGGTAGGTTTTTGTAAAGACCTTTTACAGCCACACTGTATAGGGTATATCAGCGACGCGAGCTTTGCTGAAATTACGCTTAGAGGACTGATCCGTATCTTTATCACAGCCCTATATTTTTTTTAGGCCTCCCTCCCGCATCGGCAGTTGAGGCAAGAGCCCCTTTCGGCTCGACAAATTTATTATTTTCTGGTTTGAGGTATTAAATTAACTAACTATCTACTTATGTACGGTAATATTCATTTGGTCAGTTTAGAAAGAATAACAATCTACTATTTAAAATGGAATTACCTTTAACTGCACTTAGCAGGAAGAAGCGTAGTGTGTAGATAATTCCTGCACGGAAAAGGAAAATTCGCGGTTTTATTATTTTTTACAAACGTCTTTACTTATCTACATTTAAAACTAGTTTCACGTCCATGTTTGCATATTATCACACTTTCCTTTATATGTTCCGAACAAATATTAATAAAGCAAATATATAAATATTGAGAACTAATATACGCTTTGTTAATCACTGCAAAGAATTGAATCAACAACAGATAACTAGTTCAAAAGGTTTGAGATAATTGTTATAGTCCAATCCCGAAAATGCCTTAAACATTTTTATCATTTGTCAATGTAAATATTGCATATTGTTTTTTAAACGATAGCATTTTGGGGTTTGAACTGCATGGACGATTTGCCAAAAATGTCGGTAAATAAATAGATAGATATTTATCGGTAATAATTACACAAAGGTGCTTCTACAAGTCAAAAGTAAACATAAAATAAGGTACGTAACAATACAAGTTAGTACATATTGACACTTATAGGAGATCATTGTGAGGTATTCCTCTAGGGCAGGGGTCGGCAACCTTTTGAAACGGAAGAGCCAAAAGTTACAATTTACAAAATTTCCCAGTTTTCAAAGAGCCACGTAAAATTTTCGTTTTGATATTATAGTCTTTGCTTATATATGTACAGGGTGTTCCTTAATGACATGCTAATATTTAAGGGCGTTATTTCTCCATACATTTAAAGAAAAAAACTTTATATGAACGTATGTCCTAAACGTCTTAACTTTTGAGATACAGGGTGTTAAACTTTTCAAAAAAATATTCTATTTTTTAATAATATAACTGTGATACTATTATAATATCTTTATGAAATTTAATACACATCTTCTATGCATTAAGAAGCATTTTCTGATGTACAAACAATTTTATTATTTTTACCAGTGGCGTCTGTACGGGTTTTGCATTTAATAATTTTAGCGAAAATAATGGTACGCCACTGCTTTCTTCTTAAACAAAAATTATTTTTAAAATCTTCATTCATTTCTGAGCAAATTTGATTTCTTGATTTTCTTTCGTCCGACGCATGGTTTTCGCTTAAAAAATAAATTTAATTGAACACAGACATTGTGCTAGGGGGCTATTGAGACGCTTAAAATCTAGTTATCCTGGAATAAATTTTGTTTTTGCAAACGTTGATGTCACGCATTGTCACATAGCTGTTGACTTAAAGTAAGTTATTGGTGTTCAAAACCATTTAAGCGCGTCAATTCTATGATGTTTAGTGTGTCATCGAAGTTATTTTATTTTTTCGTTGTTTTTTCGGTTATCAGTAAATATGATAAATTATACGAATGCGGAAATGGCTGCAATGCATTACGCATATGGCCTCGCAGATGGTAATGCATCAGAAGCTAGGCGCATTTATCAGGAAAGACATCCTAATCGTGCCTTGGCCGATTCTTTTCGGATATACATCGCCGACTTAGCGAAACTGGTAGTTTCAATAAAGGTACTTTGGAAGGTAGACCTCGAACTATCAGAACACCCGAAACTGAGAAAGCGGTGCTGCAAGAAATCGACAAACATCCTGAGACAAGTACGATTAAGATCGCTAGAGCTCTAAATATTTGTCACCAAATTGTTTGGCGTATTCTGGTTAAGTTTTTTTTCCCCAAAGTGAAATCAGTTACTTATTACTGAATTAATTAACAATTAATATTAAACAAACTCAATAGCTTAAAAAAGGAAAAAAAAAAACAATTTCAGCACAACAGTCACCGCTTCAGATTTTCAGCGATTTGACCCTGAAGTAAAACGATTTTTATATTTTTTAAGCGAAAACCATGCGTCGGGCGAAGAAAATCAAGAGATCAAATTTGCTCAGAAATGAATGAAGATTTTAAAAATAGTTTTTATTTAAGAAGAAAGCAGTGGCGTACCATTATTATCTCCAAAACTATTAAATGCAAAACCCGTACAGACGCCACTGGTAAAAATAATAAAATTGTTTGTACATCAGAAAATGCTACTTAATGCATAGAAGATGTGTACCCATTTTCATAAACATATTATAATAGTATCACAGTTATTATTAAAAAATAGATTATTTTTTTGAAAACATTAACACCTTGTATCTCAAAAGTTAAGACGTTTAGAACATACGTTCATATGAAGTTTTTTTCTTAAAATGTTTCGAGGAATCACCTACTTAAATATTAGCATGTCATTAAGGAACATATTATATATACGTGTCTTTTGAAAGTTTGATTAAATCTGGCTTATAACTTGTTGTTTTAAGTTTTAAGCACGACTCTAGATTTTCATTTGTTAGTTGACTTCTAACTTCACTTTTTATTATATTCATGCAAGAGAACGCTTGCTGGCACGAATATGTCGACCCGAAGATCGTCAGCACTCCATATGCCAACTTCTTTAATTCACTGTATGGAAGACTATTCCATGCGCCGAATATGAGGGTCTCAACTCGCTGAATTTCTTTTAGTGTTGTCCACTTGTGCTGCGCGATGTGCATGCATGTCTGGATCTCCAACTCTTCCAAATTGCCCTTGAATTCTGTGAACTTCCCACTCTACAAGTCTTTGATTTTCAAATCCAGCAATTGCATTTGAAGCGATCCAGCATCAATTTTAAATGGCTCAATATTGATCTCATTTGTATTTGTGTTTAGAGGATTTACTATGAACGCAAGAGTACTTTTGTTTGTTTTGAATTGCTCGAATCTCTCAGCGAATCCATCCTTCATGTTTTTAAAGCTACCCTGAAGTAATTCGTGCCAATAGTTGCATTGGTCTCATTGCGATATTACTTCAGATTTTTAAAATAGAGTAATTTCCTGCTCTCTATGTCATCAACAAGAAGAAGTAATTTTTTTCGAAACAAACTACTTCTTCAAGCAAGGCGTAGGCTAGGTTACCCTTTCTTTGCAGTTTTAGATTTAGTTCATTTAATTTCATTGTGGTATCCACCATGAAATTGAATTTTTGCAGCCATTTGTCTTCTTCCAATTCGGGATGGTGAATGGTTTTTTCATTGAGGAGTGTTTTTATTCCACTCAAGCACAAAGCAAAACGTTGCAATACGTTACCGTTACGTAGGTCAGAAAACTGGCTATCTAGTTCTTCAAGGAAATCTTTAAACTGGCGATGGTAAAGTGCTTTTGCTAAGATGCTGTTAATAATCTTAATTATCAAGTTCATGACCTTAACTATTTTAGCCGGAAATGTTTGGGCACAAAGCGCTTCTTGATGAATTATGCAATGAAACGTTAGACTTTTGTGGTTTATTTTTTTCTGAAGAATTGACGTTACCCCTCTATGGATTCCTGTCATACTTCTGGCTCCATCAGTTGCTATAGAAACAATTTTCTTTATATCGATTTCATTGTCTTCGAGGCATTTTTGCACAGCATTTGCTATATCTTCTCCACGAGCTTGACCTCAGAGCGGTAGCAATCCTAGCAGTTCTTCTTTTGGAGCTTGGGACGACATATACCTGACGAAAAGGGTAAGTTGTGCCGTGTCTTTTATGTTGCAAGACTCATCTATAGCAAGTAATAAGGCTAGTTGAATGTCTTCCACTTGCATGTGTGTTACATTTGAAGACATTTTATAAGAAATTAGGTACTTAAGAATATATTTTCTTATTTTTTAAGAGGTTTGATAACAAATTACTAATTTTTTCGTATGAAACATTGAAGGCCGCAACTTTGCATCAAAAGAGCCGCAGGTTGCCGACCCCTGCTCTAGGGAATAGAATTATTTTTAAATTAGGCGTTTTTTTTGTTATTTTAGATGTAAATTTGATAGTTTCCAAATCTCTGATTCGCCCTGGTAAAACATTATAGAACTGAACACTTTAATAGTCCGTGCCCCGCCGAGCTCTGGTTAGCCTGCGATAGTCTGGGACAATGTTAACATTGCTACGCATGGTGTAGCAGTATATATCCCCACGAGCAGTGAAACCGGCGAGGTTCTAAAGGAGGAATTTTAGGCATTTGAGAATAAAGACGCAAGGCAATGTGAGAACTCCCAATTCCGAAAAGCAATGGCAGCAACAATTTCTGTACCTCAGCCCCGATATCACCAGTATACATCTGCGTTGCAGTTCAAACAATTTTGATGCGTGGGTATAGTGCCCCCAATTTAGGATCGCGTTTGTCATGTTGGAGTAGAAGTACCCGTGGTATGCGGACATCAGCAGTTCCAGAGATGCTACCACTCAAACTCCTAATCATGTATTTGACTCTTGAGAGCTTGGATGTAAAATATCAGTAGGTATGCAGATCTACAAGATGAGACGCTTAACTTAATTTCGACAATTTTGTGACATCTATGATTTTCTCCTGATATCCTTCATATCATTATTACTTTAAGATTACCCCATGTATCTAACATTGAAGCATGTGCCCATCGAATAGCGCTCGCCGGTCAAATTCTTTGAAATGCAAAAAACGCAATATTGTTCCTCACCGACAAACGGTTTGGCGAGACTGATTTGCGTCCCAGCAAACCAATCCAGGAAATCCAGGAAACCTAATCTCCCTCTAAAATTTCGAAATAGGACGGTAAACGACGAAACGCTGTTAAATGCATATGACTCTGCTAGGAATACTATGGGCGGCACGAAGTGCTGCATTTTAACATCAATTTGTGTAAAAGCAATAAAAACCAACCATGCACAACATTCTCTGGCGCACCGCGAAAACATACTTCGTAAATATTTTTTAATTTTCGATTTGCAAGGGGTTAGCATAAATTCAAGAACTAGAAAAGCAATGTGAATAGAAGCAAATGTTAAGAAGAATCTACAAGTTAAAGAAACAGAGGGCCTTTCTCCAATTTTAGTTTTTTTTTAGTAAATATATTAATGCATGGACACATTAGAAATTCTCATCTCCATTTATTTATTACAAAGTAATTTTTTGAAAAACTAAGACAAGAGAAACGTTAAGTAATTATTGAAGTTCTCAAATCATTTTACTAAATGGTTCTATTTGGAATATTAACCGAGTTCTCGAATTTGAGCGGCGGCGTGTGTTCCCATATAAACACCGCTATTATAATAAGCATACAACTTTTTCATAACACATGTTTTGAAAATATGACTTTCGATGCTGACGGAGCGAGTCGAAAGTTGAGTTTCCGACTCTATGGGGTCCGACAAGTAAAGCAGCTGAGTTTTAGTGCATTCCACGACGAGGATAGCGATACGACTGCGCTCGCTCAATAGATTCGTGAAAGTATATGCATCTTGCTCTCTTTGTGGTCACTCTCTTTTTACAAATAAACTTTAATGGAATACTGTTGAGATATAATTATTTAGCAACACCAGTTCTGTCCGCGTTGCTACAAGATACTTACTCGGTTGTGACAATGTTCATGTTGGTCTGTCAAAAGAAGAAAGCATGTCTGAATAATAAATTATGATCTGTTTCTTGTGTTGGGAACGCCTGTATTATATTTAAAGGTAGGTAATTTAATATATCTACTAGTAAGTATTAAAGGACAGGTTATATTATCTGTTGTATTATATATATTAAAATTGTATGCGCAACTCGGGGCTACTCAACAATTTCACGAGTTTGAAGTTAACTGCCCGAGTGAAGCCATCGTTGACTTTCGCCCCTTGTTGCGCAATATACTATTACTATTATACTAACGGCTTGCTCGGGACCTCTCAACTTATATTCATTTGGTAAACTATCCTCTAGGCTAGATAAACTCCTTTTCAACTGTTCTCTCATTGTAGTTCCGATACTAATATAACTTCCATACCGTCAGGATAAAGGACCGGCATTCAAATTACCAAAATTACGAATTCAAAGCCTACTCGATCCATTCTAAATGTCCGAGAAGTAGTGCATCAATGCTGTATGCACGAATAGTTTCAATAGATTAACCCAGTATATAGAGAAACTGCTCTATGTAGAGTTTAATGCGCCTAATGCCCCTTAACAATACGGACGGTTTACGAGGACGTCTTGTCTCTAATAGAGCATGATCGCTTGCTCTATCTTAGCGATTCGGAGAGCTAGAGTTATCAAGTTGTTGTGACGTCACTCCAAGTCAGTTGCAGTCGTGGTTAATTTATTTACATTCAGTGGCGCAAATTAACGATTGAGGATATTAATGTTGTCTTTTTTAAGCAAAATAGTTGATTAGTTAGCCAGAGGCGGCTCGTGGATTATAATAAATTTATATAATTCGTATAGCCGATTTATGAGATCTATTGTCAAAAACTTTTATCTACAGTGTATACAGAGTGGTCCATATAAGATTACTCTGTACCTTTTCTCGGAAACTGTAAGAGTTATGAAAAAAAGTTCATAAGAAAAATTAATTAATTGTAAATAAATTTTCATTTCATTAAATTTTTATATATTTAGGGTAAGTCGTTTGCCTTTCTATTCTACATTCTACATAAAATGTAAATTATTTTTTGATAAGTGTATTGTAATTCTAAAGATATCGACTTTTAAAAAATGAAATTTTTCAAATTTTACATCTTCTAACTTTCTAACGGTACGTCTTAGAGTAAAACGGCTTACATATCCATATCTTACTTTTCTATTATCTTCCTAAAAAATTTCAGTTAAACCGAAAGTACTATATTCCCGGCTCTAGAGTTACATCCGGTTTAACGGAAAGTTTGCATTTTTGGGAAGATAATAAAACAGTAAGATAAGGATATGTAAGCGGTTTTACTCTAAGACGTACCGTAAGAAGGCTACAAGCTGTCAAAGTTCAATAATGTCGTTTTCAAAAGTTCAACCAACCAAATACATTGAATACTTAACCCTTCAACGGCGAGTTTAATTTTGGAAATATAAAAATGATAAGAAGTCAGCAATAAAACAGTAAGATAAGGATTTGTAAGCGGTTTTACTCTAAGACGTACCGTAAGAAGGCTAGAAGCTGTCAAAGTTCAATAATGTCGTTTTCAAAAGTTCAACCAACCAAATACATTGAATACTTAACCCTTCAACGGCGAGTTTAATTTTGGAAATATAAAAATGATAAGAAGTCAGCACATGTATCAAAAATGGTTTATTATTAAGGTATTTATACAGTTTCTAATAGAAAAACTAATATTTTTGTTAAAAACTAGTGTTACATAATAATATAGATAACGCTAGCCGTTTATGGCACACAAAAGCAAGGGCAACATAACTAGTTTCTATGAAACATTACATTACATTGTAAGCATAATCCCACATCATATTTGATACACATGCTGCGGGTACTCGTAATGCATCCCTCTTCAGCACAACGACGTCTTTTATTGTTGGGAATATAGGTTAGCAAGTGGTCAAGTCGATCATATCTCAGATTGTCTGAAACTCTGTTGAGTGTTACACTGGATTTAGCAGCCTTTTGTCTCCCAACTCCTTTTGGTGCCACACCGAATTTAGATAGACATGCTTCTGATATTTCCCTTCGAAATTGTAATTGAGTAAGCGGTTCTAAATGTTTGCATTTTTTGGAAAGGCACCACGCATTTCTTACGGAAACATTCAGAACCCACCACCACTTTTTTCGCCAGATTGAAATCCTGTACCTCGATATTTGCGGATCCATCATGTCTGTTCCACCCATGCAGCGATTGTACTTAGCAATTAATCGGGGTTGCGGTACTTGAACGATTTTCTTTTCAGCCTGAGAGTGACGTTTCGCCTCAATGGTTGGGTTGATGTATGACATGTAGACGCCACTGTTACTACGTTATTTTTCATCCATTTCCATCCTCTTTGTGAATATTTGAAACCGTGTCTACCCTTCTTTTAGTTTTAGCAATCTGACTCTTCTGTGGTAATTTACAAGTATTTGGTATTCTGTTATCTCTCATCGTTCCTGTGCCGTCGTAACCCTTTTGTTTTAGGTTAAAAAGTAAATTAAAATTTGTAAAAAGATTGTCAAAGTAGAATTTAAAAGGAAGCGTCTTCATGTCTTCGGGAATCTCGTCAATCATGCACATCAATGGAGCAGCACGTTTTCCAAAATTATTTTCATAAACCGTGTTTGCTCTTGGATTTTTTCCCTGGTACATATCGAAGTTTACCAAGTAACCGGTGGCGCAAGGGTATTGGTGGGGATCATTTAAAACATTTGCTAAAATATGTTTTATCAAGTTTTACATTTCAATGTTTTTTCGCCAATAAATACAGTAAAATCTCTCAATAGCGACCACCCTCGGGGAATCAAATATTGGCCGGTTAACAGGGGTGGTCCGTTAATACAGAAAGATTAAAGCAACTGGCCTGCATTTCTGCATTTTACAATGTTTGTTTATTAAGAAGTATCTACATATATGTAAGTAATTTTAAATAACTTTATTTAAATCAATCAGAGCAATTAAATGATATGAAGCCAATTTACCAATATGTATATACTGCACGTGCATACGTGATGGGCTAAAATATGGAACAAATTCATTTAAAAATCAGGTATTAATTTTTTGAAAAAACGCTCGGACACGTCGATTATAATTTTTTCTTCCGAATTTTTCGTCTCGAAAAGAAATTATACAGGGTGTGTCAAAAAGTAGATGTAGCAAAAATTTGTTGTATTTTAAATAGAATCCTATTTTTTTCAGTCGCATTTTGAATTCTACGTCAAATTCTGCGCATAATTCATGTATCATACCGTATCCCTATCTCTAACGGTCTTAGAAAGAAATTACATCATAAAACGAAATTGTTCTTTAAAAAAAGTTACATGTACCTACTTAAAGGTAAACAGGTAAATTTAAATGAATTGTCACTACGATAGCAACTCATGTGTCAATCAAAAATTATTTTAGGTATAATTTTGAAAAACGGTGATGATGGTGCATTTAAATGAAACTCAAAGAATCGAAATTTTAATTTTAATTGGATGTGGAGACAAAACAAGAAATCAAGAAGAAGTTTGTAACTTGTTTAGCGCTAAGTATCCAGAACGACCGATTACAAGATCTACAGTGAGTAAAATTGAGAAGGAATTCAGGGAAACAGGAAATGTAAAGGATCGTCTACGGCCAGGTCGTCCAAAAATTAGGGAAAACACAAAATTAAACATTTTGTTAGAAGTTGAAGATAATCCCCATAGTGCATCCACTGAAGTAGCACTTAATAATGATGTGAGCCGACGACCTGTTTTGCAGGTATTGAAACAAGAAAAGTACCATCCGTACAAAATTAGGTTGCTGCACGAGCTAAACGAAGATGATCCCGACCGCCGACTACAGTTTTGTGAAACTATGATTTGCTAAAATTTGCAACTTAAATCAATTTGTCCATCGCAATATACTTTTTAGCGATGAAGCTACGTTTTGTTTGAATGGTTCGGTAAACAGGCAAAATTTTCGGTATTGGAGTATAAATAAGTTGAATGAGAGAGCAACACACGCAAAACCCACAAAAAGTAAATGTTTGGGCAGGGATATTAAATGATAGAATTATTGGACCTTTTTTTTTTCGATGAAAATCTTACAGGAGACCGGTATTTACAATTTCTTCAAAATGAATTGATTCCCACACTAGCAGCGGATTTTCCAAATCCGAATCAGCCTAATCTACCAGAAGCGTCTATTTGGTTTCAGCAGGATGGTGCTCCGTCTCATTTTGCTCGACAAGTACGAGAGTATTTGAGTACTGCATTTCTCGAACGATGGATAGGTAGAAGAGGACCCATAGAATATCCTGCAAGATCTCCCGATCTTACACCAATGGATTTCTGTCTTTGGGGTTATTTCAAATCAAAAGTGTATAAGGATAAACCTCAAAATTTTGATGACTTAAAATTTAAAATTAGATATGAAATTAGGCAAATTAATGAAAATACTGTAAATAATGTTTTAGAAGGGTTTTTAAGTAGATTGGCATATTGTCAAGAAGTTAATGGTTGGCATTTTCAACACTTAATAAAATAATTTTCGTTTTATGATGTAGTTTTCCTCTAAACCCGTTAGAGATAAGGATAGGGTATGCTACATGAATTATGCGCAGAATTTGACGTAGAATTCAAAATTCGACTGAAAAAAATAGTTTTCTATTTAAAATACAAAGAAATTTTGCTACATCTACTTCTTGACACACCCTGTATAATTTCTTTTCGAGGCAAAAAATTTGAAAGAAAAAATTATAATCGACGTGTCCGAGCATTTTTTCAAAAAATTAATACCTGATTTTTAAATGAATTTGTTCCATATTTTAGCCCATCACTGTATATGTTACACAATGTACTGTATGTTTGCTTTGAAATTTTTTTTTAAATGATTACAATTTAATGATTACTTTGTTTTTTTGAATTTATTTTAATAAAATTCAGATTCAAATTTTAATAGCAGTTGAGAGATATTTGTAGACTTGTCAAAATTGTTAACATTATTAAAAAAGTTTTCTCAAACTTAGGCAAGCTTCAGATAGGCTTGATATTTTCGACACTGGAGCAAGTTTAGGTTCCTCTTCCTCTCTCTTAGAGTTGGGAGTAGTTTTATCCGTTTCAATTGTTTCAAGTTCACAAATGTGTCCCAAAAGTTAGGAAACAGTTGTGCGAGCGGAAAATTATCTTCGAAGTCGTCAAGATTATCAGTATTACACATAAATCCGGCTTTTATAAAGCTTTTTTTTATTGTCACTGGGGACAAACTGCGCCTGGCCACCGAAACCGAAACCCATATCAAGGCGTTGGTTATGGTAATATTATTTACGATTTCTTGAAGGGGACAACCATGGTCTATACATGTTAAAAGCCCCTTAATAAGGTAGCTTCTGTAGAGCATTTTAAAATTCTGATTAATGCCTTGGTCCAAAGGTTGGCAATGTGAGGTAGTTTTGGCTGGAAGAAAAATGAGTTCGACGTTATCCAATGTAATTTTGGGATGAGACGTTGCATTATCCAGAAACAATACCACTCTTCTATTATGCTTCTTCATCTTGGTATCAAATATATGAAGCCATGTAGTCGATATGTGCGCTTTTAAAACATCGAGGCTTTTTACTTTTGCCTATTATCAGTAGTTCTTCCTTCTCACCTTATTTGCACAGAACCTCATCACAAAGTCGTTGTTTTGCTATTTTTTTTCCAGTACAGTTGTCATCTTTCAATGCATATGTTTTTGTTTGCAATGCATGATAGTAGAGACCCGTCTCATCTGCATCTAATACGTCCCTTGGGGTATAATCCTTTATAATGGCCTTTCTTTCCAAGCAGTTACGTCCTTCGAAATTGATATCGGCTGATTCGCCACATATTTTCTTGAAGGTAATATCGTGCCGACAACGGAATTTTTTTAGCCATCCATTTGATGCCTTGAAGTTATCTAGTCCTATAGACATTGAGCAGATTCGAGAGCTTTTGATTGAATTATGGGCCCGGAGATTGGTAAGTGCTTGTTTCGCGCCTTACAAAACCAGCTAGATACAACTTGGCCCACTGCCAGTCTTTCGGTTTTGGGAACTTTTCTTGTTTGTTCACCGTTGCCACCTTCTTGACACAAATTCCTAACTTCTGCTTTATTTTGAAGTAACATAGTCACTTGGGTCTTACCCACTTTAAATTTTTCAGCCAATTTCCTCGTAGATAAACCAGTTTTTTCACTTTCCTCAATTATTTTTTCGTTTTTCCCGCCATCTTCACGTATTTAGTCCCAAAACACATAAAAACTGTTCAAGACAAAGCTAATGTTAACAACCGATATATCATGGGAATGGGATTTCCATTTTTAAATATGGGGAATTCATATCTGGTCGCTTAACGCAGGTGGTCACTTTACAGAGGCGGTCGCAAACAGAGGTTTTACTGTAGTAAATTTTATACCAACTATATTGGCTAAATTTTGCATTCATCTCATTGTACAAAGAATTTTGTTTTAAGTTTTATGTTAGATTTGTCGAATTATCATATTTCGTAAATTAAAATCAATGCGTATGCGAGCAGATGCTCCCAAAATTTTGATTTATCTGTTCAGTTTAAATATAGCCGAGAGTACCTATATTATAATATAATAAGAATAATAATAAAATAGATAGGTTAAGCAAAGACCGACATACACAAAGAAGTTCTGAGAGTCATGGTTTCTAATAACAGAGATGCGCCCGCTGGGGAGTTTGTTTCCGTACGTGATTCACTGTCATTTGGGCTTAGGAATCTTGATTTAATTTTGATTATGTACACAGCGAACTGGTGGGCTACACAAATCTATTTTAAAAGTTAGCTTTTTTTACCATATAGAACTAGGTCATACAGAAAATTGTTACTTCTCCAAGGTCTAACAAAATTAGATTTATTCATACTCAAAAGCTTTCAAAAGGTTTCAAATATTTATTTTAAAACTTTACACTGAGATAAAAGTTTAATTGGGATAACTTGAAACGAATTCATTCGATAAAAATATTTGATTGAAAACAAGCAACAAAATACTGTATTTGCCGGATTAAATTATTTTATTGAGAAATTAAATTAAAGTTTAATAGCTTGAATTAAAATTTATTTTCGACCAAATTCCCTAATGATTCCGTCAATTAAATGCGTTTTCACATAAGTATTTAAAAATCATTGTGTCAATTAAGTTACACTTGTGTGTGGTTCTGTCTTCACTTCTTTTACTGCAGGTAAAACTAAGTTTAGTAAATTATTACTTAAGATATCTTAAATGTAGAGTTACCGCACTTTACTCTGCTTTGCACTGAAACTATTTCACTAATTCAAAGGGATTTACCATAGACCTCATAACTATTAGACCGAACAATAACAAATAAACGTGTTGTCATCATTGTATTCCAGTGTAAAGTAAATCAACATTCAAGCTGCTCCCCTCCACTTGGTTTGCCAGACTTACGCCACAGAAAACGTAGTTTTCTGAGCTTACTCTGCTAAAAGTATTAACTTCTATGATTTACTAAAATAACATGATGTGGGAAATATATAACATTGCCTAAAACCTTGTAAAAAATCTGTAGTATGACAACGCAGCAAAAAGGAATCCGCCCAGATCCCATCATTTTCGTGGCCATCCGCATCGACTCGGCAATACTCGGATTTGTGACAGCGTTTTTCTGTGGGTTTTCCTGGAGTTTAGTCAACCTAACCTTTATTGTTCTGTGGTTTTGTCGCATGCTTTTGTAAATTCAGAGTAATCCCCACTCCAGACCCCACCTAGCTCCTCACGGCGTCTCGCCACCAAACGATTTTGGCATCACAATTTTATAGCATTTATGAATGGCGTGTCGGATCTATAGTTACGATGCCTATGGGATTTACTCTGTTGAGTCTTCTTTTTAAACCTTTGTTATCGATGAGCAGGATAGCCTCGACATTAAAGTAGTAGAATAGTCGTTTTTATTACTCTTATAGCAAACACTACATTCCTTAGTACTTCAATCCAATATTGCTCTTATGGCACACCCTTAAAGCTAATCATGTCGTACTTACACACCTTTGCTCAGTCCTTCAACAAATCACTTAAACAAACAATGCAGAACATAAGAGTAATACATTATAAACTATGCGCCCTTCATTGCCAGGAACCAAACTTGTACAACGCATAAATGGCGCGTCATCTCACTGACTCACCGAATGCAAACAAGAGAGAAGATGGTCACGTGACCACTGATCATAAAACTTTTATTCGGGCAACCAAATTTTTATTATTGGAACTAAATTATAACTTTGGCAACTGTAAATAGAGGAATGGCACGCGGAATAAAAGTTCAATAATATTATTTTAGCATCTAATATTTGAAGGAATTAGGGCCGGTACTTCTGAGACCCTGATTTGGTAGCCGATTATAATAATTAGGGGTTTGAATGTGGTTATGTCAATATAAATTCCTAGGTTTTGGTACATTGGAAGCCATTATTATTTTAATCATCTATCAAATGACTTAATCAGTACCAAAAGTATCGGCACTTAATAATTTATTCTAATGATAAATCCCTAATAAAAGAAATTTTTAGGAAAACTAAATTAGCAAAATTTAATTCACCCAATAAAGTTTCGTTTAAGTTAAGAACATATTCGTCAATTAAATAAGTTTAGTAAAATTAGGGGGGGGGGGGGGGCACCTAACTCTTGTGACCATTTTTACCAGTAATATTCCACCTGCTTTCTTGGATCATGTTTGTTCTTTAAGTGAGACATACGTCTATTACTTCTATTTTTCTTAGTACTACGTCTTAAACAGATCCTCTGTACATGGGCTTGTTCGGTAGTAATTCTTAATTAATTGAAGAAGCCTTTCTTTACTCTACTTTATTTTGAAATGTCTGTAGTTTCTTGAAGTGTATCTTGTTGAGAGTAGGGTACCAGCACCAGGTAGGGATTCTCTGTTGGTCAGCACTGGTCGAACAATCGTCTTATATATCTTAGTTCCTGTACGTAAGTGGATTCTGTTTCGTTTGTTGAGGAGTGAGAAAATGGCACCGAACCGACCGTTTGCTTCTTTGAAGCCCTAGCCAGCATTTCTATTCCAAGCCATTCGTTTGTGGAAGCAGGGATCCAGATATTTAATATTAAATACTCCAATTTATCCTAGAGTTTTTGACCAACAAACGGGTTTCAGGAAATTTAACTCTGAACTCAGCTTTAGAACAAGTCCGTCTTTCCAGACCTTGTCAAATGCTTTGCTCGCGTCGAAAAGCACTGCTTCCGCGTTAAAGGGGCCATTAAAGCCCTTAAAAACATTGGACGCCACTCTAGTTGTTTGGCGCACCGTGCAATGACCAGATCGAAAACCAAATTGCTTTGGTGGTAAAATGTTTGTTGTCGAATTCAAAATCGTTAATACGATTTAGTATAAGTTTTTCAACAACCTTGCCAAGACACGACAGCAGACTGACTGGTCGATAACTGAGAACCAATGTCAAATCCTGTTCTGGCTTAGGTGTTAAAACAACCTTGGCTTTTGTCCGCACTTTTAGGATGCTGCCCTTCTTGATTATATCCTGGGCTATTTTACTACATCCGTAATAACATTGTCAGGCAAGTTCTTTAGTGCTTTGACTTTAATGCCGTCAAAACCCGGCGCCTTTTTTGCTTTAGTAAAACTGACAATATTTCTTGAATGGTTTTGTAAAGCTGTACCGTACTGGTTACCCACGCATCTCTGGGGATCAGTTCGTTGTGTTCTCTCTAAATTGTTCATGAAAACTGTCCGCCAATAATTCGACTTTATCCCATTATTTTATATTAAACAAATATGTAATGTCCCATTCAAAGGTACGGACAGACCGTTCAAATTACCGTCAAAACTACAACGACGCACACCGACGCCGACGTCTAAATTTGGTAAATTACAGGTTTACAAAAACCCAAATCTCACATTAATTCTAGTATGCTATTTATAGTAAAATAAAAGGTCTCTTACCTTTGACTTTTAGAAATATAACCATTAATTTTTTTATTTTACCGAAACGAACCAAATTACTCTGCATATATATATTATATTTTGTGTGGTGAACTTTATCTTTTGTACGTTCTCTGGGGTTTTAGACTATAGGGCGTATTATATTAAATTATTTATTTTGTTTTGATCATATTTTTTTATAGTTAATTTAGCTACAAAATAAATCCCAAACAGTATCTGGCATTTCCCAATAAAAAGTAAGTAATTAGGAATTGATGCAGAAAATGCTAAAAAAATAAAGGCCCCATTAGAGAGATAGGAAGGCCGTTGTTGTAGCCGCCGAGTATGGACGTTTGGCCGTTCGTTTTTATTGCATTTCTGCACGAATGGAAAAAGGACGTTGCGATAAAGCCTACACATTAATACGTTTACTACGAGGACGATTCAAATAAAAACTTTATTTTAGCATTTCGTTAATTCTGTTTTCTTCTCAAATATTCACGCTTTCATCTTACTCTCATAGAATGTTATTTTGTATGCTAATACTATCCGAAAGTAGGAAGTATGTATTAAAGATATTGTAAGAAACTAAGTAAAACGAAAACATTACTTAAGTAAATGTGTAAAATGACCGCCATCTTGCTGAATACACTTATTAACACTCCTAATCTCGGGGTTATTAAAATGGTTGCCTGCATTTAAAGTTCGCGTCAATAAATCATGGCGTTTGTTCACCGGAGTCTTGTATACTTCTGTTTTAATAGCGCCCCACAAAAAGAAGTCACACATATTTAACTCTGGAGAACGTGGTGACCATTTTACTGGTGCATCATTGCCCCTTTTAATCCATCGGTTGTGATGTTGATGGTGTAAATATTGCCGCACGGCAACGGAAAAATGGAACGGGGCACCATCATGCATATATCACATTTCCCTCCGAAGTAAAAGGGGCGAATTTTCCAGAAGAATTGGTAATGTGCCTTGCAAAAAATTTAAATACACATTTCTATCTAACCTGTCTGGAATAACAATAGAACCAATAAGGTCGCGATCAATAATACCTGTACAAATATTTAATTTAAATTGATGCTGATGATGTGCAACTTTAATGGCATGTGGATTTTCATCGGAATAAATATGTTCGTTGTGCAGATTGGTTACTCCAGATCTTGTAAAGCACGCCTCGTCAGTAAACAATATTTTTCTACAAAAATTTGGATCACGGGTTCTTTTGGTTCTAATAAATTGACAAAATGTGAGCCGCATGGGGGGATCAGTCGGTAAAAGTTCCTGGACTTTTTGCACGTGATATGAATGTAACAACTGTTCTCTTAAAACCTCATTGACAATCCTTTTAGGAACATGTAACTCACGTTCTAAGTGACGGGTACTGGTACTTGGTTCTTCTTCAACTCTTTCCAGAATGTTCTCTTCTGTTTCCACAGTTCGAGTTGTTCGCATACGACCCCTGCCTTCAAATTTTTTCTCAAATCTGCCCGTTTCCCGAAGATGACGGTCGATATTGGCATTGGTGGTTTGGTATTCGACAGTTAGGAAATCTCTTCATGTAAACTCTAACCCTCTGACGCCCATTTCCTTAAAAAAACCCGTATACCAGGAGCATGTCAACCTTCTCAGAGTTCGTATAATTTTCCATGTTTAATGGTAGAATGAACTTTTAATTCAAGAATGTTGATCGTATACTTTAGTCAATTTCATAGACTGTTGACAATTTGTCAATAATTGTCAAATTATTAAATGCCATAGCAACAAGGTCACAGAAATATTATTGTTACAGGTAATTTGATATTAATTTTAATACTAATGTTAATAATTGATATATGCAGGTAATTGTAAATATCTTTTTTCTGGCAAAACAGCTCATCCAACGAAAAATATTGAAGAAGTAAAATAGCTTCCAAATACATCCGGTCACTCGACCAAAATATCTGGGTTGTCATAACGTCGTTGATATAAAAAATCAGGAGAAATGTTGACGTATTATTATATCACTTTTATAACACTTCCACTTATTTATAGCCGGTGACTATACTACTAGGAAACGTCATTTTATAGTATTACTATTAGTCTACATACTAAAAATCATTAAAATCGATTAGCAGATTTTCACGTTATTTAGGAAAAACCAATATTTTTACAAATTTTTGACGCCCTTTACCGGCTAAACCAGACAATTATGGATATAATTATCTCGGCTTAGATCGACCTATTTTGACGTCAGAAGTCTGTCGTCAAACGTTGTACACGTATTTTCCGGACACCCTGTATATTACCTTATTAAGTGGAATCGCCCAACATTCTTCCTTAGACGTTGGTCAACTCGTTAAACTGTTTTCTGGTTTGGCATAGTGTGATTAGGCAATCTTTCCTGATATAATCTTCTGACTTCTAAAGCATTGCAAGACGCAAGACCATACATCAGATGCATATCTGCATACTTAATAAACATGTATTACATTGTTCCAATTAATTCACAATTCGATTCACCACGAAATCAAAAATCAGTAAATTAATATCGAAGGAAAGGATCGATGTGTCGGCAATGTGAAAGATGACAAGTTCTAAAATGCAGGATATTTTATTTATTTCGTACTATAGTAACGTTTGTAACAACAATACGTTTCTTTTGTGCCGATAAATAAATAGAACGCACATTTTTTGCGAACATATGATCTTCTACAACTATTCGTATATTATTCTTTTTCTGGAAAACGGTTCATTTTATCGACAATAAACAAGAGTACCCTTTTTTTAGTCTAAGGTGCAAGCTATCCAGATATTTAGAGTCTTTATCATACAGGGTGTTAAAAATCTAAGGATTAAGTTGTAAAGCTTAGTCCGCCCCTGATAAACTAAAAAAGCTAAATATGTTTTAAGGACAATATTTTAGGTGCTTACTATAGTGTCTATCATATTAAATTTTTACCAAATTATATTAATAACTTTGAAAGTTATTCAAGAAAAACCGATTTCCAGCGGCGCACTGGTAAAATAGTTGGTATATTTCCTTAATAAAATATGTGATTTTTCCATGTTTTATCATCTATATAGTTTTTTACCTATTATATTCTGTAAAAATAATCGAATATGTGCTTTTACTGTTCCAGATATGTAAATATTTTTTTCCATATTAAAATTCCATATCAAAATGGAATTTTACCATATATCTCACGCACTTTGAGAAAAGAACATTGTAATTGATTTGTATTTTAATTTTACAGATTTTATCATGGGAAATTTACAGATTTTATTATGTGTTTTCAATGGGCCTGTTGATATCAAATGTAAAAAATAAAGAAGAAATTCAGTTATGTTATATTTAAAAAGAACGTAAGATTTTTTAAAAACTTGAACATAGCTCCTTGCTAACGACCTATTTTAAATTAAATTTCTTTATTTGCCTATCGAAAAGTATCGGAACTTTATCTGAGCCTGGAAAGGCCTTAAAATTCCAGTTAAAGTTTAAATGTGTGGTTTTAATGACGTATATACTTTCACCCGTTTATTCCATTTGCTTTTCGCCACTGCATGTTGCCACACGGTTGGCAAAGTGTTGTCGTATATTTTTATAAATTTTATAATGTTTTAGTGTCATATTGTAACCAACCCTAGTTTAAAGAACATCCTGTATGTTACTGTAGAAGCCGACCCATGCATCAAAGAACCTTACTGTTTTTGTTATGAAAGGTGAAGGGTATATTTTGCTTCACTAAGCTGTAAGCTAGACATAGATCTGATATGTAAAAGAATTTTCGAGTGGTGGAAGCGGTTCTATTAATTTTAATTACCTACGGAACGGAGTTGTTTACAGATTATCTCCCTATAATATTATAACTCCCAGAGAAATCATGTATTTTTACAAGAAATATTATGAAAAATTACAGTACGTTCTGTAGTCTTACACGACTTAACGTTGGTCAGAAAATTGCCAACGTTATATCATGTAATTTTACAATGTGCCTTTTAGCAGTGCATCCTTCTGGGGAACATATCTCCTGTAGCAAACAACTTTATACAAAGTTGTAATCTTATTTTTTCATGTTCATTCCGAATCCGAGAGATATCCAATATTTTTCCAGACACCCTGTGCATAGCATTATATTTTTTTGTATTATTTTGAATATTATTATTAGAAAAAAACCTTGGGAGAAAACAATAATCGCTCTTAAATATTTAATAAAACAACTTGTCAAATATCCCCATGTAGAGAAAGCGATAAAAACCCTCGTGGGTGATACCTGAACCTTTTGAAATGTATTTTAGTATAATTAAATACCTTAGTTAGGCTAACAAGCTTACAAAGGGAAAAAAGTGCTGCGAATTAATAATTCAGGCGTGTCAAACCCTTGTAGGACCGGGGCGTGTAAAATACCGATTCATTAATTAATGATATTTGGAGGACCGCAAAAAATTTGGTTAATTAATGATAATAACGTGATTTGTAACAGCTATATTTCAATATTCCTAATTACTATTTTGTCGGGTTGAGAGAAAAAATTGGAATTTTTATATTTTCTTAAGGCTGGTGGAATGTGCACTGGTCAATCTGTGCCTTCGCTTAAACTGTAACCTTGAAAATAATCCCAGCCTACACCTACAATATCAGGCAGTCGAATTTCAGACCGAAAAGAGCATCAAAAGTATAAAGTCTGTGCGTTTTAAGAAGTCCGATATCGGATTAAATCACCAAGGGATGTTATCGCTTTTAAAACAGTAAGTCGGTTAAGTTACAATATCTTCGCACCTTTGCTATACTTGATCACACCGAACATCCCACTGGTTTACTGTATTCTATTACTGGGCGAAATCAGAGGTTTCAAAACAAAATTATCTTAGAATTACGCGTTGAGCATAAATAATAATTAAATAGATAATTAAATTATTTTGCTATTATTAGAGTTAAATCTATATAATAATCGCTATTTTCCAAGAACCAATTAAAATTTGCTTAAGTGCGGGATGGTTAAATATGTTAAAGATTTTGTCAGGTATATACTTTTCCGATAATGACATTATTTTGGGATTATTATAATTAAATCTTCATAATAATTACTATTTTCCAAGAAATAATTAAAATTTGCTGAAGTGCGGGATGGTATGTTCTACTTTATTTTAAATAAGTAGTTGTGCTTTTCACTTTTAGTTTGTTTCTCATTGTGTGTGAATTAAAATCAGTTATTAAGCAAAGTTATGAAAAATGTTCAGCAAGGTGGCACATCGCCTAGAAGGCATTTATCTCCAGGTGAACGCCGTTTGGTATTACAAGTGGAACGTTATTTTACTTTAGAAAAAGATAACTCGGGCCCGTTAGAGTCTGTTTTGGCAGTGCAAAAACGAACGTCTGATGCTTGCGGCATTTCAGAGAAGACCTTAAGAAGACTTCGAAAAAAGAGTGATGAGGATTTGGACAGACCATATAAAAGGGTTCGACTCCATTCAAAAACCTTGGATTTATCCCAAGGGATAAAACTCTCTATTAGGAATATTGTTTATGATATGTATAAAGCCAAGGAATATGTTACCCTCAAAGCTATTCTTGAAAAGATAAAGCAGAAAAAACTTTGCGATATTGGAACTAACAGTTTGTCCATCATCTTAAAACATATGGGTTTCAAATATAAAAAAACGAACAACAGAAAACTGCTTTGCGAGCTGTCCAATGTTGTTTCGAAAAGATGGCAATTTTTAAGGGATTATTTAAACAACAAAAAATCGGAATTGTCAAGACAAGTTGTTTTTCTTGACGAAACATGGGTATTTGCAAACGGAACTTCAACAAAAACGTCTTGGCAGGATGACTCAAAGCATTGTTATTCAAGTACCCGTGCAAGTAATGGAAAAAGGTATATTATATTACATGCTGGTAATGAAGAAGGTTTAGTTTTAAATGCCAGTTTGATATTTTCATCAACAAAAAAAAACTGATGATTATCACGGCAATATGGATGCTGAAATTTTTGAGCATTGGTTCGAGGAAAAACTTTTAAAAAGTTTAGAAAAACCTTCCTTAATTGTTTTAGACAATGCCTCTTACCATACGAGACTCGAAGAGAAATTCCCTACAAGCAGCTGGAAAAAGGAAGAAATAAAAGAGTGGTTGTCAAAGAAAAACGTAAACCATGAAAATTTATATTTAAAAAGTGAACTTTTAAGCAAGTGTAAAGAGCAGTCATTTAAAAAAAAGTATGTTGTTGACGAATTAGCCCTCAAATATGGACATCAAGTTTTGAGATTGCCGCCCTACCATTGTCATTACAACGCAATTGAATTGGTATGGGGTATTAGCAAGAACTATTATGACAAACATGCCTGTAAAAATATCGGTAAGCCTAGCGTTATAAAGTTATGGGAGGAGGCGCTTAGCCAAGCGGGCAAAGAAGAATGGCGGAAATGCATTGAACACACAGAAAAAATTATTTTTGAATCTTATGAGACAGAACAGGTTATAGACGAAGTAAGACCGTTAATTATTACGAATGATGATGATGATGACGATGATGTTGATTCTGATGAGTCTGAAAGCATGGGTGAAATTTTAAATGCAGAGGAAGACTACTTTTAGTAGTACCTATCTACAAGTAGGTACGTTCTGTCGCAAGACTACAAAATCGGTTCTTTTTAGAACCAAAACTTTATAAAAAAGAATTCGTAAAACTAATTTGTCTGAATACTACAAAAGCTAAAAAATTATTATTTTTCTTTACCTAAACTAATTTTTTATTTACTTTAAATTATTTTATTTAGAAAATGTAATTCATCAACATCCAAAATTACCTTCAATATAATTTATTGTTTGAGAGCCACCGACATAATGCTCAAGAGGTTTTATGGCTTAGCGGACTTCTTAAAACGCACAGACTTTACCTAGATCACGGCTGCAACCCTTTATTGCCCCCAATACTAGTATAGTAAATCAATGACCTATATAGCTCCAATAAAATCTCTTTTAAAATACCTCGCTTTCCTTTCAATACATTTTTTGTTCTATTTCCATACTTCAATTCAGCTCGGCCAAAACTAATTCTCATTTATACACGGTGTCGTAAATAACGTTGACAGCAGGCACATTTTTATTATTTTATTGGACCAAATTTACGGCAATAAATTTGGCAAACGGTAGCCCGTAATACCCAGAATTCTGGTTTTCGCTCAATAAAGGACGTTCTCGTTTTTTTTTTGTAAAGTAAAATATTGTACGGATTTGAATAATTTTGAGGTATTTATGACGGTTTACATAGAAATTGGAGATTTGAGGGATCACTAAATAATTTATTATTATAAAAGTTGATACGGGTGTAATATAAAATATAACTGCACACCAATAATCCATCAACAACACATTTTCGTGTTAAAAGTGGTAAGTTGCACACCGAATCATATAGCAAGTAGAGAGTGGACTTTCCCACACCAGTCTTCAGGTACCAGGCATGGGTAGTACATTAGAAGAAGTCGCCGGTCTTAAATTCTAGTCATTTTAATTATTCGTGTTCGATTCCTTTTACACCAAGCTTGGTTTCGCATAATACAAATGTGGATCTAAAGTCTAAATATGTTTTGTAATTATTCATACTAGAAAGTACATATTATATTGATAATTCACCTCACTTTTATTGAACCAATCAAAACGCTCATTTTCATAGCAACCACCTTGGTAACGGTCGTCTTACCCGATAAGACTACCGCTAGCTCGAAAAGACGCTTTCGAAAAGACGCTTGTAGCTTTTTTACTTAAATAAAAAATTAGTAACACCTCTAACTTGTATATTTACCTTTATCAGACGGCCTTCATTTTTATGTTCAGTAAATTATCCAATAAAATACACCTCTAGAGGCGGTTTCTTATCTTCATACCTTCGTTTTTCACTCAAAACTCGATTTTCCAAGAAAATTTTCACTCAATGTAATTTTTACTTATAATCAAAGATAAGACCCTCGAGCTAAAGCTCTCGGGATCATATCAGATTATAAGTAAAAATTACATTTCGTAAAAATTTGTCAGAAAATCGATTTCTTGTTAAAAACATCGGTATTACCGATAAGACGCCTCCTCTATCGGTATATTACTGTTGAGAAGCTGATTTTCCACTTGATATTCAGTGTGGTCGTTCAAGTTCGAAACAAATGAAAAACTCCTTTATTATTGGTTTCCCAGAACATTTTACTCTTGATGAAAGTTGGTGCATGGTCCTATGACCATTTCAGGTGCACTTAGAATTTCTTCAAGTGAAATAGCATACAGGGCAGGACAAAAAATATAAATATCGTTCAGGAGTAAAGTACCCTTGTGTCGAAATATAGAGAAAAACGTTATTGAAAAAAGTTGTTTAGAATTAAAAAATATGTGTAAATACAAAGTAGTCTTATATCCAAAAAAAATATTTATTTTTGTATACTTAAAATAACCCCGTATAATAATTTTGTTATGTTTAGGTATAACACCCTTTCAAATTAACCGCCATCAAATCACTTCTGGACGGTTTTCATCAAATTTAAGCAAATTTGTAAAATTTATTTAGATTTATATGTTTTTAAATAACCATAAACTTCATGTTTGTTTCAATTTCGCAAATATTTCTAAAAATAAGATAGACGTTCCTTTAATATTAGTGTGCCTACATAGCAAAAAACTAAAAGACCATAGAAGATTTTTTTTTTTTGCTAGAAGGCTATGACTTTGTATTCAGACATATTTTCTAATTCTGAACAACTTTTCCTAATAACGTTTCTCTTTACTAATTGATAGAGTCGGCCGATACTTGGTGGAAGTCCATAACTAATTCAATTTGCTAGAATCCATGGAAATAAATAAACTTAAAAATTCCAACGTACTTCTTAATGACCAAATAGAGCTTAGTAATTCTACCTTATTAAATTTGTTTAACAATGCCTCATTGTAAAAATAAAATACTTTATGCATCTTAAGCTTTATTAGTAATTCTACTTCATTAAATTTTGTATGACAACACCCTTTTGTAAAAATAAATTATTTTATTCATCTTAAGCTTTAGAAAAACCCAAATGTAACAGATTAACTAATCTACCTACCCTTATTTTATTATATTATTCAATTACCTCAGAGGTTTACATTATTGCAATTGTTAGTCATCACTCATTCGTAAATCATAATTCTGAAGAAGCTACAGTGTAGCGAAACATGTCAAATAAAATTTTTTGTCAATATAGTGGAAGTTTACTAAGTCAAACTAGTAGTTTTTCTGGTTAACCCATAATATTTCTCTTTACTTTTGGACATAAGGGTAGGTACTTTGCTTTTGAACGATTTTCATATTTCTTGCCTACCCTGTATGCTATCTAACTTGAAGCTATTTTAAGTGCACTTGAAATGGTTACCGAATATGCGCCAACTTTTAGCAAGAATAAAATTTTCTGAGAAACCAATAATAAAGAAGTTTCCCATATGTTGCACACTTATTCGACCACACTGTATGGCCAAAATCGAATCCACCTTTAACTCGTACAACTATATTTTACCTTTATAAATAAACACAGAAAATTTCAGATTAATTAATTTACCTATACATATACAGGGTGACAATTTGAAAACGAACAGCATTTAATATTGCCTCTACCAATGATAGTATGAAAATTTGGCGAAACACGTCAATTGATATATCAAGGGGGAAATTTTTTAAGGCATTTGTTGTCGTGTTACATTCAACCCCCTGACCCCCAGGGCACCTACCCCTAAAATTTTAAATGGCAACCCCTATTTCTTTTGCCATTTTTGTGTTCCTAAATTTAGTAAAATAAGTAATAATCATCATAATATTCAAAAATTGAAACATTTGCAAAATCTATACGGACAAAAACTTTTATCAGGAAATAATAATATTAATAATTAAGTTCGGAAGTAGCGGGTTTAGGACATATTATAAAAACTCCTTTTATATAGAAGGGCCGACGTTTAGACAATATATTTTGTCTTTAGCACGTCTCCTGCAAACCAGAAAGAACTTTCTGTAAAACTTTTTTCTTTATGTTTGACAAAAACATTTCTTTCTGTTTATTTTTATACACAATATACAAAAAATACACACAAATGAATTTACAGTGGAAATGGGAAAACAACAATGTCACACGACCACAGTACAACAGCAACTGTTGGGAGTTCCCCATTTTCACTATATTTCAATGCTGCGTTGGTTTATGTAGATGTAGATAGTTAAATGCCTAATGCTAAGGATCTTCACATATTTTCCCGATTTCGGCTTCGTTCTTTATGAGATAAATGCAATTTTATCTAACTCTGATAGGCGCATAGTTAAGCACCAACTAGAATTCAAAATAATATACAGGGTGTCCCGTAATTAATGGTACACAGTTAAAGTGCAGATTCCTTGGGAAAACATATTGCGATTTGGCCAAACTTAGCTTAGTTCGAAAGTGGAGATTAACCTAGATACAGGGTGTTCAGGTGAAAATTTTATTTTCGATTTTCCTAATTAACTTTTTTTTTAACCAATATTTTAACATAAAATTTCGTGATTCGCTCTCTGCGGGACTCTAGGTACATAAGGACAAGTGTACCTTTTTTGTGCTTTAACGTATTTATGTTTTCATTAAAAAAATCAATTTTCTTATTAATTCTATGCAATAAAGGTGTACTTTGTAAAGGTCGCTCCGAGTAACGGTTTTTAAAATTTTATATTTACAATTTCTAGTGCATTCGTTAAGTTCTGATTTCCAAATGTAAAATTTTTTAAAAAATTTAGACTTTGTGCAAAGAAAGCGCTTTCAAATTTTATGTCAAACTCCCTTGTGATTTGTCAGAATTGTGGGTGTCTTTAAAGAGTTTTTAAAGAAATTGTTATTAAAAGTTACACTTAGGCTTGTCAGAGACTACTTAAATACAGAATTTCTTAATCGCTGGATAGTTCGTGTAAGTTAAATGCCTTGGCCTGCCCGAAGCTCCCATTTCAACCCCCTTGATGTTTGTGTATGGGGAGACATGAAATCACTTGTTAATGGAGAAACGGTCAACACTCGGGAACAACTATGACAAAGAATTAAGAATGCGGCGGAATCGTTTCAAAACGAACACTTATTATTTGAAATCTGGCTGTTCAATAAGCGGGTAGCCAAATGCACTGAAGTGTGGCCGCTTAATTTCTTAGTAGTCTGGAGTTTTCATAATTTTAAAAATATTAATAAAGTAATAATACTTTAAAATATGTAGGTTATATTAGAACTACTGTTGTAATCTCAATTATTTGTAAATAAATTTTGTTATCAGTCATGTAATAATTTATAATTAACACAATAATGTGTTATTTAAGTATGTATTTTCAAAAGCACGCTATGCAATTGTAAATGTAAAAATCTCAAATACCGTTTTTCGGAGCGACACTTACAAAGTACACTATTATTGTGTAAAATTAATAAGAAAATTGATATTCTAATAAGAACATAAATACGCCTCGGCGTCGTGGATGCTACTCTGTCGTTGTGTCAGCTTAATAGGGGGATTAAGCTGCTAGGGAATCGGTAGGCGCCTCCACCAAGTCACAACTGAGGGTTGTTTCCCTAACGAGGCGTGATTGAAAACCATCCGGCTAGAAAACAATATAGACTTTTATTTATACTCGCCAATCATTTACCAGGTAGCCTGGAGGAAACCCAGCATGTCTCCGTGGGGGTGTGGACCTGACAGGCACTATCGATGGGGGCTCTCAAGAGATGTGCCTGAGAGGCTTTACGTGGCTCCGCCTCCAGGGGACGAGAGTAGCTCAGGGGCCCAGAAGAGAAGCCTTGGGTCTATAAGACACTTGGGCGCTCCTGGGGGGTAATTGAAGAAAGATCAGGAGAGTGGCCTGGAGTCTTTAGGACACATGGGCGCTTCTGATCTCAGGGAAGGTGACTAGTCGTTGAGACGAACGTACCGTGTCCACTTAATGTTCGGGTATTTATACACCGAAAGTGCTGACTCTTGTTTAATTGAATTTGACATTGGGTGGCACAGTCGTCCGCGACCTCAACGCACAGTGGGCTCGAGGTGTAAAAAAGATAATTATAATGTGGAGCCCGCCATTTTGTTGACAATACGCTAAAGCGCAAAAAAGTTACACTTCTTTCCATGTACCTAGAGTGCCGCAGAGAGCGCCCTCTACAATCTACATCAAGATTCTTAACAAATTTAAATTTCTCGCCCCTAAAAAACCCCAATCATAAAATGTTATGTTAGAAAAGTTAATTAGGAAAATCGAAAATAAAGTTTCCACTTGGACACCTTGTATCTCGATTATTATTGACTTTTGAAGAGTATAGTAGTAATAAGTAGTTATGAGCACGAATACAGCCAAGGAAATAAAAAAGGCGAAGATTGGTGAACAAATTAAGAAAAGAAAAGCAGGGAACAAAGAAGTAAAAAAACAAAAGACCTTTATTATTCTTCACCTGAAGATTCTAGCGTGGAAATGGAAATCAACGACTCCAGCAATGACCTGGAAAATGTAGATCATACAGAATGCGCGAATGCGGGTGAGATGACCTTTCCAGCTATTTTGTTTTTCCTAGTAATTTTTTTCGTGTACGTTTTAGAGGGTTGTTTGCTATATTTCGTGTTAGGTAAATAAAAGGCTTTTCAGGGTCCATTTTTATTGTTATTTTTTACGATTTTAGGTGTTTGTTATTTTAAATTTTAAAAAGGTATTAATTTCAAAATTACCCAAAATCTTTTTTTTATCACCAAAAAAGTTTTTCATTTGCTAATACCAACGGTAACTTAATTTTCGTTTTGTGTCCCCTGGTGATAAAAATGTCAAAATGTCTGCGCTCGAAACATGTAGACCGTATTGAAGGAAGACTTTTTGATTTTCTTTCAACTTTCAACACTCAAAACTAAGTGTGGCTAAATACCAATATTTTTACCCAAGGAACCTGCAGTTTTACTGTGTACCATTAACTATGAGATACCCTCCTGTATAAAGCGGTCTTAAGCAGATTAAGAAAAACTTTTTTTTTCAAATTCTCAACACACTGTATCCAAAAAATAAAGCGGTTGTGGACCAATATTTGTATAAGCTTCTTTCCTTAGAATTATTCAAGAATTAGGATCCTCAAGTAGAAGCTTGCAATTATGAAACTCCATGTATCATGTCTTGTATAATAGTTGTAAATATAAATCTAGAATAGTGTGCAATTTACCTGTTGGATTAAGGGGGCAGGTAGTTTTTTTTTGTGTGGAATTCAACAAGCTAAGAAATAACGGTTTAACAGAACTGACAAGTATTTACTTGCTTCACGTCCATTACTTCTTAGCAAAATAATATGATCTGTAAAACAAAAAGTGAACTTAAGTTTTTGTCTTGCAATATATTCGTCCTCGGTAAACAAGCTTAGTGATATCCTTGATTTTAGACCCTTATTATATCAAGTCTTTTATTTACTAAAAAAAAATAATTCCATATACAGTCTACATGTTTAATTTTATTTAAAAATGTTGACGAACTTCAGCAATGTCGTCCAGTCTTCATCTGGGTGTCCATCGGAAGAATTTAAAATTTTTAATCTTCACCTTACATTAATTAAATATTCCGATCAGTCGCCGGAATGTCATTTCATACCTTATTCGATCTGGACCTGTCACCAATATCATAACATTTTATGTGCTATTGTTCGAGTTTTATTATCATCGATGGCCATATTAAACGATCCAAAAGCAAAAGTGAACACTAATTAAAAATCTTCGTTTGTTTTGTTGTCTGACAGTGGCGGTTCTCGATCTGAGTATATTAAAAATAAAAAATCTATTTTTGTTTAATATTTTATTATAGAGTAGGTACATCTAAATATAACAGCTGATGTAATTGCCAAATGGCGGTGTTGTTTTCGGGCAGGGGAAAGGAACGGTTTACATGGCCTTTAACAGTGATCCCTTAGTGTCCCTTTCTCCCTTAACATTCATATACCTTTCGTAACCGCAGGACAGAACATCCAGGAAAGAATCGATGCATCTATAATGGTCAAATTGGTAAATAAAACTGATATGCCACTAACTTATTTGCAATTTACAAAATACTACGTTTTGCTATCACATGAACAGGAATACAATTTTGTTGACTAGTTCCTACACCTGTCAATTTCACCGTTTCGTTTAATCAAAATGTCGCGTTTTAACCAATCAGCTATGATAATAGTGATAAAAGTTCTTGGGTTTTTAGTGACTATCTTATTCGTGGTATTTTGAATCAATTTAGTCAAAATTCATACAATTATTTACCTAGCCAGGGGGGTTTCCAGTAGCCGATTTAACTTTTCCCCTATACATCATCACCCAATGTTGTCTTGGTTGTGTCAAACTTTACTGTTATCTACATTATTTTACCAGTTATCATTGTCAAATCTAATAAACTTCGATAGTTGTTATTGTTTTGGTTGCTGAAGTTAAAAGTGAATGTCATAACTATACAATAAATGTCATGTGTGACATTTATTGTATAATTAAAAACATCCTTAGCTTTCAGGATAATTCCGCTTCTTCATTGGAAACCACTATTCTAGGCGCGGTTTTGTAAAATCATACCATTCGCGAAATTTCCTAGCAAGAAACTTTCGTAAAAAGAAACAAAAATTGTATCGGTTAAATTGTACCACTAGTGGTATTATGTATGTCAAAACGTCGGTCTAACAATCTGTCAAATTTTTTTGAAATATATCAATTTATATTATTTTTTAATAACTCTTTCGGAGCATCTACAATTTTTCAATATAAATATTACAGAAAATTAGAACAATTTTTAATTACCTACTATACATGTTATTATAATGCATTCTCTTCTAAAATTTTTCCAATTAGGTTGTTGAATTTTCCAGAAGTTTAATAGAGTTCTACATGGGACCAATATTCCAAACAACGACAAATCCATAATAAGATTATTGTACATCTTTCGAACCTTTGAATTTCACCTAACCTAAAAATGCAGTCTCGGGTGTGCCAATTACAGAAGTGAGAATCTCGTACACAGTAATTATCTCAGAGTAAGATAATGATAAGTATTTCTAATAAGTCAAATTAGTGCATCCCGAGTGTCCACTTCTACTTTATATACATCATTTTTAAATCAGCTCCATAAACAATAATCTAGTGTTGTGAGGTCTGGAGATCTTGGAGGCCAATTAGTAGGACTCCCGCGATGAATCACGCCTTGGAAATTTTTCGTCTAAATGTTGCTTGACCTGATATCGAGCTGATAGTACGTTTTCTATTTGATGTTTACAGAAACATCCTCTAGTAGCCCTAGTAAAGGGCCAATTAGGTAACTATCGGGCATACCATGCCACACGTTTACCGAGAACTTATGTTGAAAATTACTTTCAACTGTTGCGTGGCGAGTTTCGAGTGACTATACATGAAAGTAACGAATATTATTGATACCGTAAAAAGTATACGTGATACAACACGATGATTATTATTTATCAACCGACGAGATTCTATACGTTTAGCGTAATCTTCCGGTTTTAGGTGGTGTACTCTCTGTACATGGTATGTTTATGACTCTTTTTTTGCAGAATACCCAATTGAGTACCAATTCTTAGTGAGCTGGTCGTTGCTTCGTCTTCTAGTCTTCTACTAAATCCAGAATATTTTTTACTTCTTCCATCGTTCATATGTAAAGTAAGCACTGGGAAGCTTACCGGTCTCGCCAGTGGCGTAGCCACAGGGGGCGATCGCCCCCCCCGCCCCTCTTGCCCTGGCGCCCCTTCACTACTTAAAAAATAATTCTTAAAAATCAATATCGGTCTAATTTTATTTTTAGTAAAGAAGAGCAATCGGAATAAACTTAATAAAACCGGTTTTGATAGCGTTCCATCATATTTAATTTATTTCTTTTTATATAGCGGATTTTAACTTCATTTGGGGCGATCCCTGTTTCCTAGGGAGCATGAAGAAGGTGAATTCCTACGAAATTTGGGCGTGGTCCCAAAAATTTTTTACCTGCGGCGCTTTAGCTCCGCAGTCTGCGCCCCTCCCGCCCCAAAATGCTGGCTACGCCACTGGGTCTTGCACAATTTGTTGAAAACTCTGATAACTACGCTTCTATTAGGATGTCTTTCTTGTGGAAACCATTGACGATATTCTTCAACAGCAGTTGTAGCATTCCATTGCAGAAAAGAGCACACACAAGAGACAAACCACTTTTTAAAATTTTTTCTAATAATTATCATTTTTCTTCTTTCTTTCCAATTTTAGGTTACACGTGAAAACGTGCTTGCAAATCCACGTTCTCTGTCTTAATTCAAAAAGTGTTCACAGCCCTACGTCACCAATTTAAAATAATTTACGAACATCGAATCGCGAAAACCGCTGCGTGACGTCACTACGTCCTATAGTAAGTCGAGTCGCGCTCGTTGCCGTTGCTTACGACTAAGACAGGTGCCCTTTTGCTGTTGCTGGGTCACGGAGTTGACATCGACAGGAGAGAAAAAATAATTATTAATAATCTCTTTTTCTTTCTTCTAAGATAGTGTTAGAGAAAGTATAGTTTAGATCTCGTATGAAATGGCATTTCCTACTTATTACAGAATATAGTATTAAAAGTAACAACAATGAGCTTCTGCTGCGTTGCTCAAGTTCAAAGCGGACGAACTGTGAGACTTAATGACGTCACCGCCTCGCGAGCGCTTGATTTGATTTTGATCTCGTATATTTCGAAAACTACTTGGATTGACTTCAAATTTTTTGGGCTGACCATACCTCATAAATGCTTCATAAAAGTTAGGTAACGACTGTAATTTGAGTTTTGACCAAATAAGTCCATTACAGTCACAGCACACTGACACATTGTCAAAACAATAAAGTTATCAAATGTTTTTAAGTCTCGAACATGACATACTCTGATTATGCGAAAATTTGGATACAAGTGGAATGCTAGATAAAAATTTTTAATTACGCTATAACTTGAAAACCAATGATGATATTGGGTTCTTCACATTGTTTTCACGTGTATAATACACTCCTGGAATTAGTTCGTTTCTCTCGACTCACCCTGTATATTGAATTATAGTTAAAATTTCGATTTTTTGCTTTGGCCTTTATATCACCTCTAATACTCCTCTTTATTTCGTAATTATATGTTTGGTTGTGAACCTGCCCCTAAATAGATTTCATTGAACAGAAATTTTACGTTTGTTATCATTTGATAGTAGGATTGTTTAAAAATTTATTACATTATAATAAAAACCGAAATGAATTGCTTAAAGTAACTATTGCAATTAGTACTACAGGCTACCTATATAGAAACATTATTCCTCCGGCGGGTCACTTCTCGACACCAAATTTGTCTTGTACCTAACTCTGTAGAAAGGGCCCTTTAAGCCGATAGGCTTTCTCGACACCATGAATATTAAAACATTTACATCACATTACTTTTATAGAAAATTAATATAAATGATCGGGCGGCGGAACTTTCGGCCCCATATTGGGTAAGGTACCTGCTAAAAATTTTAGGTCAAGTAATCTTGCAAGAAATTTCGGCCCCAAACATTGCAGGTAATGCGAATTGAACCAAAAAGGTGGATTAGATGCCGTGTTAGCGCTGTTTAACCAATATAAGTCTATAAAAGGGGCAAACAATTAATAATAATATTCCACGGTGAACTTGAAAAAGGCGAATTGGAACCAAAAAGGTGGATTAGATGCCGTGTTAGCGCTGTTTAACCAATATAAGTCTATAAAACCGCATTAGCCGAGTTGCAGGTCAAAAATTGAGTTAGTTCAGGTTAGTTGCATTTTCATTTTATAAATGATTCAATACACAAAAGATCATAAAAAAATGAAAATGTTATAACGTTATGTAAGAATATATGCACAATATGCACATACACCTGAATAAATATTCATTCTGGAACTCTGATTTTCATTGACCTAAAAATATATCCATCCAAGATAATTACATATTTATAGGTTAAGTACCTGGCTGTTAGTGTCGAGAAAGGCTATTGGTTTACCTAAAACCTTAACGTTTGGTGTCGAGATCGGCTATAGGATTAAAAATGGCAGGTATTTGGTGTCGAGATTGGCTACGGCCTATTCCTCAATAGACATGAATTCTAGATGTAAAGTTTAGGAAGTAATGTATATGAAAATCAAATATTGAATCCCTCGAGCTTCGCTCTAGGGATTTAATCAAAATAGACACGCTCAAATTCAATTCGTAAAATTTTCAAAGAAAAAAAAGTTTTGTGATATCTGAAAAATTTAACTGGTAAAAAAACGAGGTCTCGTTATATCCCAGTCCGCAGGAGCACGTCAAA
The DNA here is from genome assembly GCA_963920685.1 of Polydrusus tereticollis. Lineage (NCBI taxonomy): Eukaryota > Metazoa > Arthropoda > Insecta > Coleoptera > Curculionidae > Polydrusus > Polydrusus tereticollis. The sequence continues at coordinate 121,277,227 of OY987329.1, forward strand.
ATGACGTCATATTCTGGTGACTTCTTACCATATATGAGGTGACTATATGAGGATAATATGATGTGAAAATGACATCCTAATGCCACAGACCGATGACGTCAATATCTCAAGTCATTTTTACGTATTTAAATGACGCGACTTTTACGTCGTAAAATATTTTGTATTCACCAGTTGTGTAAGCGTTTATTTGGGGTAAGTACATACTTCAACCAACGAAACCAAAGCAAAGGTAAGTACTTACTTTTAATTGCAGGGTATTGCTTCTGCATGACAAATAATTTCTTGATTTCTATTATTGTACTTATGTTAGTGGAGTTTTATAGACGAAATCTTTAATTTTTAGTGTATTTGTGCTTAATTTTCTAGTAAAATTAATTTTTTGTTTATTTTTGCTTATCCTTATCGCCTTGCTGGATTTATGAACTACTTTAAACTTTATCACTTTATGCACTTTAAGGCCATCTGTAGGTTAACTCGAGAATGAACTTTATTGACAATTGAATTGAATATTGAAATTTTAAGAAGTTGGCCAACAACTTCTTAAAGTCATCTAAAATGTCCCGTTATTATAGATACTTTAGGTGATAAATTCACCTAAAATACCCATCCTGTTAACCTAAAAATGGTCTTAAAGTGATAAAGTTTAAAGCAATTTGTAAATCCAGCATGGCGATAAAGATATGCAAAAATAAACAAAAGATAAATTTCACTAGAAAATTAAGCACCAATACACTAAAATTTAGAGATTTCGTCTACAAAACTCCACTAATATAAGCACAATACTAGAAATCAAGAAATCCTTTGTCATGCAGCAGCAATGCCCTGCAATTAATAGTAGGTACTTACCTTTGCTTTGGTTTCGTTGGTTGAAGTATGTACTACCACTAATCAACGTACAAACACAACACTACCTAGACCTATTTATGAAAAAAATGGCGTTAGCGTCATAGAAAAAAGCTTGAATGCGGATTTGCCGCTTACTGCCCGAGCCGCGAGCCTACGTTCGTCCGCAAGGTTGCCAACAGGTTAACACAAAATTACTGGCAAACCCTTTCTGTATCCCTAGCAAATATAAAATAACATTTTCACTACATTAATAATATAGTTAGCACAGTGTAAATTTATTATTGTTTTTTATTGCTTTTACCTTACCGTGTGATTATTATTATGAAAAAAAGTAAAACTATGAAACATGGTGCATGGCGTTGATAAGAGTTCCGGGAGTTCCTAATAAACTGGCAACCCTGTTTATCCTCGTTGCAGATGGCAAGATGGGCTGCGCGCGCAGCCAATGCACAATTATTATGAGGCGATTATTCTTTTCTTTTTGCGTCAGTAGAGAGAATGTCGTGTAGGTTATTTTAGTTTTTGGGTAGAAATGATAAACAATATATCACTCCAGATATCACCAAGTAAAGTTGCCAATATGACGTGAATTAAATGATGCCAGAAATTCGACAATTAACTGACGTCAAAATATCGTCAATTTGGTCCACTGACGTGTATTGACCAGTAGTCACCAGATACTGATGTCATCTTGACGTGCTTCTGCGGACTGGGATTGCCTTTAAGAAAATAAATTTAATTTAAGGTAAATTTACAGTCGAAACGGCCGTTCTTTGCCGGTGCGTCATTACTTCCACGTGACTAAAACCATATCAATCCAATCAAAATTATGAGGTTTAAAAAGTCAAAACAAAGTCTAAATTCATAAACGTCAAAGGTTTCGTGGCCAGCGTTCGGACTTAATAATAATAACAAATATGCATAATTGCTTACCGCTAATGCGAAAGCGCGATGGCTCTGAAAAGAGCAGTTTATGGGATTAAATTGAATTGCAAGACACAAAGACGTTTCAAAACAAATTAAAGTTGACATATCGAAACGATGACTTTGACATCAATGCACAACTCTCCAAATATTTCAAGTCAAGAAGTATATTTATAATTCTAACTGAATGTCACAGATTACAGGTGGGTGCCTGTTCTAGGCAATTCACAATTCAAAAATTACAAACTTTAACCTAACCAAACTTTATGATTTTAATTTAATACAACTCTAAAGTAAATTTGTTTTCTCCTTTTTTTGGTGCATCTCTCCAATATCGTTTCTTTACCTTGTCGTTTGACAACAAGCATTTTCAGTTACCGTTAAACTTTTAGCACGGATGGACTATACATTTTAATCTGTGTATGTCAGAGACTGGAAATTCCAAAATTTCTAGATACGCCACTGTGTTCTGGCTTTTACAATAAAAAAATTATATTGATCCTGGCGGCTGTTGATGAATTATTACAGTTATTATTTCTTGTTTTTAGAGTAAAAAATTGCTTTATGAAAATTCATATAGATTGTATAGGAACGGATAATTAATTCTTTTATGTTTACTTTTAATGGCATCAAAAAAGGGGCATTCATTAAACAAAATATTATACCACCGAAAGAGCTTAAGAGGACTTTTAAAGGATTCTTATAATTTTTTATTGCAAATTGCCCGCCTAAGAAAATTATTTATGAAAAAGCGGGTATTATTTTAAAAACTCTTTCAAACTATAAGGTGTTTTTTTGTTTCCGCAAAAAATGCCTTAAAAAAATAGCCATAATAGGTATTTAAGTTACATTTGCAAGGTTAGGAAGTACTGTTTTATTGGACGAAGCAGGCAGTTCTGGAAGTCTGCGTGTCCTGTAGGTACTTTCCGGACTTGTAACGTACACTATTATTTTTTACCGGCGCAGTATAAGGTAAAGTCCATCCGAACATATTTCGTTTGATCTAATAACTGCAATAATAGTTTTATTATATTGTAAACACCCAAAGAAACCTCGTTACCTGTTTGATTGCCAAACCTACGTTTTTAAGGAATATCTTGGTAAAATTACCCATATAAAACTGTTGATGAGCGTGCCAACCAGCGAAATCTACCTGGCCCCAGCAGGCATCACTGTTTATATTACTGAAATGAAATGAAGTAAGGAGTACTGCTTCGCACAGGAACGGATTTTGTAGTTAAATGAAAAGCCATATTAATACCTTATACTTAGTAGCAATGTTTATTATAGGGAAAGGGGAAAAAAAGGCTAAAAGTCTTTCTCCACTTTTAGCCTTTTTTTCCCCTTTCCCTATATTTCAACTCCACTTCGAGAATGGACTATTTCTTTAAATTAATGTTTATTATGTTTATTTTTACCATTACTTGTATTATATGTATATTAATTTATTATAAATAGAAAACAAGTGTGAAAAGTTTGCGTGCGGAAAAGGGCAACTTTTCGCACGTATTTAGGCAAAAGTAATAATAACAATTAATATACCTACTTACAAAAATATATTTACATAATATATACACAGAAGGTTTAATTGTAATTATAAAACGTTTTAATCTATTCCTAATTCAGTCTCGCTATCACTATCATCCACATTTATAATAAGAGGATGTATTTCGCTTTGTTGTGTAGTTATATAAGAGTCTTCAATTTTTAAGACATGGTTAACCGAATTTTTCCAACTTTCATCTGGAATTTCACTGAAGTAGGTGTGCTATTTTCAGTTCTCATTTTCGATAATTTGATGCCGCATGTGTTCAATAGGGTTAAAAATGAAATAATAGGGTGGCAGTCGCAACGCAGTGTGACCCATTTCTTCCGCCATTTTATCACACACATACTCTTAACTGCATTCGCTACTTTCTCCAGTTGCCGGCTGTGGTAGCTTGCATTGTCCATCACAATAACACTGTGTTCTGGTACATTTGAAAGCAAACTGTCCTTAAACCAGCTTTCAAAAAGAGCGGCGTTGGTATATTCATGATAGTCCAGACTTGAATCCTTTATATTTTTTGCGACAGTTATAAACAATTAGGTATCTATCCATTCTCCCAACCTGCATGAATTATTGTTATTCGTTTTCCTTTATTTGAAGGGGCTTTATTTTGGTGTTTTTCAGTTAAATCAACCCATCCCTTTTTAACAGTTTCATGAGTATCAAACCACGTTTCATCCAGATAAAGTATTGAACGTTTTCCAGATCTAAACTTTTTTATTTCCCTAAGGTACAGAAATCTCATTTTTCTTAATCTTTCAGACTCCATAATAATTTGTCTCTTGTTTATTGTCTTATTCTTAAATCCCATCTCTTGCAAAGCGCGGTAAAGACTTGTACTGCTACATGATATCGTTGTGTCATCTGCTGTTAACCGTGTTTTTAAAGAATCTAACGTGGGCATAACATTTTCTCGATACAATTGGTATATTTTCCTGTGAATAATATTTTTGTCACAATCATCTACGCACTTCATTTTTCCGGTATCTTTGCGAACTTTTCTTTTAAAATGTCTATCTAGCATAATATCTCGTACCGTCGATAATGGAACTTTCGTCATTTTACTGGTATTCTTAATAGCAATTACTTTAGGGTGGCCGCTCTTTAATAACGATTCACATACATTTTCACGATCACTTTGGCGTCAAAAGATAAACGCTTTCTGGAATGTTTAGGGTAGCTAGATATTGCATTAGCTGAAGATTCCCAAGGTTTCCACATACTTTTAATATTAACTTGTTGCACACTGTTTTAAAGTAAAATGAATAGGTACTAATCTATTTCGAATATTATGTTTACTATTTATATAAGCTACATAAACAGGTACCTGTAACTAGAAAGTTTTGAGAAATATCCTAATAATTAAGCTGTTTCTAGAAAACCCTAATTAGACAGTTTATTAATTTTGATAACAATCAAGTAATGTACCATCGTGCCGAGAAAAAACTGGTACACCGAAAATTTCCTGTTTTCTCCTAGACTATTAGAAAAAATGTAATAAAGTCTGATACCAGTAAAACTTCATATGAAATTTGATAAAGAGTATGCAAAGCACAGAACAATAAAGGGTTAGTTTATGCAAAGTCTATTAAGAATAGGTTATCATTGTTGTTAAAAATACAAGGAGAAATCAAAATACGTATAGTTTATTGTTTCAAAATGTAACAAAAATAAAAACAAGACTTTTTTAAATATTGGATCATATCACTGTTCCTATCAATTTTAATTTCAATCATATTTAAACTTTAATATAACAAAAAATAACATGTTTTTTAATATTTGGTAGCTGCACCGTTATTATTGATTAAGGCTTGCAAACGTCGTGGCATACTTAACACTAGGTTTCTCGTATACTCTTGCGTTATTTCATCCCATGCTTCCATAATCCTTTGGCGCAATTCAACTTGGGTTCTAGGCTGGAAGTTATGTTTATACATAAATTTTGCCATTTCACCCCAAACGTTTTCAATTGGGTTGATATCGGGACTCTTCGAAGGCCACGGCAGAACACGAATATGATTTTCTTCTAAATAATTCTGAACTATGCGGGCTTTATGTATCGGAGCATTATCGTGTTGAAATATAAAATCTTGGCCATATACTGCGCCCACCGATGGTATCATAAATTGGTTTAGTATATTGCAATATAATAGTGCATTGAGCCTTTCCTGCACTATTTGACAAACTCCTGGGCCCCTTGCACTAATCCAGCCCCAAACGTTTATAGAAAAACGTCCACTTTGATTGGTCTTATGTGTATATCTTTCATCGTATCTCGTACCAGAAGGTCTGTAAACGCGGATTTTACCATTGTTGCAGGATTGAAAGGTTTTTTCATCGGAAAATATTACGGTTTCCCACATGTTATCTTGATTTATATATTCATGAGCAAATTCTAATCTTCTCTGCTTATTTGCTTCGGTCAAAAAAATTTTATTTGTAGCACAACAACTTTTTATATCAGAATTACGAATTCTACTACGAGCTGTATTAGCCGAACCAGGAAAATGTGTTTCTTTATTGCTGTTTGGAATGGATTATCTCTTAAAAAATTAATTAATCGTATATCTTGACCTAAATTCGAAATTTTGGGTCGACCATAACCTGCTTTTCTTACGATACTTCCATATTCTTCAATTTTCTGCTTAGCTAACAGTACGGTATTTTTGCTAATTCCTAATTCATCTGCGATGTGTCGTATTTGATGCCCATCTCCCAATCGCGTGTAAATGATCGCTTTTTGCTCGACGGTTAACGCTGGCATTTTTTAAAAAATATTTCGTTTGACACGTCAGTCACAAAATTAAATCAAACTGACAATTTGATTTTTTGTATTTTGATCTACCCCGTATGGCAAAATACAAACCTTTTATTTTGTAACCTAGGTTACTTTTTAAAAATTAGATATTTTTACCTTTTCAACTCTAGACATCTTTTATAGTCGAGGAGATATGTATGTCGTTCGCCCAGTTTTTTAAATTCGCTGTACCAGTTTTTTCTCGGCACGATGGTACATATCTATTGTTATTATAAACTGGCATTAAAAATAAATGTGGGTTAATACGTCTCTGCGAAAGCGAAAGTCGACTTTATAAGGGGTTGTATTGCAGTCATTAAGCCAAACGAAATATGTTGGGAAGTACTTTATCGTAATTTTGATGGAAAGGGCTACAAATGTTTCACTGACCTGACAACAAATAATTCATTCTCTTGCTACGGTAACAAAAATGTATTGATTACTTGTTTGAGTTGGTTAAAACATAAATGAGTTCTGTAGGAGCTTTTTTGTTCAATTTTTAGCGTACTTACTAGACTAAAAGTGGAGTAGAAAGTGCGATATTCTAGTGACTAAAAAAAGGATTTTGTGAAGGCCTTAAAATTGTGTTATGGGTTTTTTGTAAATATAAAAGTAATTCAATGAATATTACATTGACTATACACGAATGCGTAATGTAATATATACAAAAGTTACCGTCCCTTGCAAAAATAATGACATGCATTACAAAATGCTGTTTTAATCTGTTTAGTCGTGACTTTTGATGGAATGTTCTCATCAGGATGATTAATGCGAGCTGTTCCTGTTGTGCACTTTATCAGGATTTAATGCCGTCCGATCTGCTGCAGATAGAAATTTACAATATTTAGATAAGGTGTGTGTTTATTTTAAATTATGGTACCCCACAGACTACAATCGCAAGTATTTATCTGAGATATTAATCCTAATGATTCTTTTATTTTTAATTGAATATTAAAAATAAAATCTAGCCCTCCAATTTTCTCGGGAGCGATTTGATCCAATCACCGTTTTTTTCTTTTAAAAATACAAAGATCCTTCCGAATTTAGTTCTACGTAAGAGATAATCAATAGATATGATTATCGAAACAAGGGCATTAAACAAAAAAACAAGCAGGTATACAAGAACGTCCCTAAATTGATAAATAACGGTTACTGACAACCAGATTATAGGTCATCAAGAGGCTTTCTTAGGGTGGGTCTGCTTCTCAGTCTTCTGGTGCAGGTTCAAATAGAGCGGGATACCGCAGGGGGTCTTCTTCGATTCTCTGTTCGGACAGAGAGAAGTTGAAGAGGTGCGTTCCAATATTTAGTCTGCAACTTATTGCATATACAAAATTAAACATACATAACCGTAATTTCAAGTAACTTTTACTATATATATATATGCAAGTTTAGGTCTAGCTGAACATGTTTTCCAATAAACCAAGGGTCTTACTAGGAAATAGTCTTGGTTTGTCTAGTTGTAAAGACAGACAGAGGCGCGAATGATTGGCCGTTATACTTTTCATCTAAAAGAATCTTTTTTTCCATTTAGTGCTATAGTTAGCTTTACATCTTTGACTTTTGAATTAACGTGGTAAAAAAGTAATTATTTTTCAATTTAAAATAGCCATTTTCAATTATTCAAGAACGTACCCATTCTTTTGTTTTACCAATCGACCGTCGACACGTATGAGTTATTTCGAGCTCTGTATTAAATTATTACAGAATAAATGTGTTCAATCGGCATCCAGTGTTTGTTTAGTTGTTAATCGCCTACCGATCGGATGCGAGTCTTTTTTGACAGACTCGTTTGACAGACGCAAAGAAGCGGATGTTGTTCTTGTACGATTCATGGACTTCGTAATGGTTTATTTTTAGGTTAATAGAGTAAGACGCGGTATGTATGTTGTGTGTTACTGTCAACGGACTGTGAGAATTTAAATAAAAGGGTTTGTGTGCTCGATATTATGTTGGTCAAAGTAGGCTGTAACTGGTTTGAATAGTTATCTATATGTCATTTAATTTATGAAGTACTAAGAGTGTTTAATTATTTTTCTGTTTTAGTTTTAGAAATTACAAAATGCTCTAAGCTGTTTTAAGAGTATCTATTTTACGGGTGAACACCGAAATGGTACAGGTTGCGATTTGCCCGAACAACACGCATTTTGCTCAATGGTCTTGGTCAAACTTAGATATTTTCAGTAAGGTATTGGGTTAATTAAAAGAGATATAATTATTAAAACTTTCTATACAGGGTGAGTCGGGAGGAATGGGCCTAACTCTAAGGGTGTAATCTATGAATCAAAATAATAAGAAAAAACTGAAATGTTGTTATCTAATATTCATTTGTTTTCAAGTTATAAGGCAAAAACAAAATATTGCATTAATTTAGCTTTCCTGTTATAAATGTTATTATTATTTAGAAGAAATAGACAATGTTCTAGCTTTACTAGAAGAAGATGCGACGACAAGCTCACGAAGAATTGGAATTCAGTTGGGGTTTCTCCAAAAAGAGTGATCAATACGCTTCACGAGCAAGGTTTATACCCGTACCATATACAGCGTGTACAGAATCTTCAACCTGGAGACTACGCCAAGCGTATGCCATTTTGTGAGTGGATAATTAATAATCGTACTCTTTTACCGCACATACTTTTAACTGACGAAGCTACCATATATGGTCGGACGAAAATCCTCACGTAATAGTCGAAAGTAATTTTCAACACAGGTTTTCTGTAAACGCGTGGTGCGGCATGATCGGTAATAATTTAATTGGTCCTTTTCTTTTGGAAAATCGCCTTACAGGGGATCAACACTTAAGTTTTTACAAAATGAATTGCAAGGACTACTGGAGGAGATTCCTTTAAACATCAGAATTGAAATGTATTATCAACACGACGGAGCGCCTGCCCATTTCGATCGTCGGGTCAAGGAATATTTAGACCAAAGGTTTCCAGGGGTTTGGATTGGTCGCGGTCCTATTAGTTGACTTCCTAGATCGCCAGACCTCACGCCGTTGGAGTACAATTTATGGGGTTGGTTAAAAACTGAGGTTTACAAAGTAACAGTAGATACTAGGGATGCAATAATTAGACGCATTAGAAATGCTATACTGAATATTAAAGAAAGGCACGGATCAATTAGAAGATGCACGCGCGCCCTTCGTAAACAAAGCAGGAAATGTTTGGAATTCAATGGCGGTATTTTTGAAAATTGAAAAAACGTAAATTTCATTTAAATACGTCTCGTAATTAATCATTTTGTATGTGTCAAATTTGTTGAAACTGATTGACGGTTTGTTATTTGACGTGTATTTTCTATCTTTAATAGTTAAACTTTTGTTGGTAAAGTCCTCTATCATGAATCGTTTTACTAACCCCAAGATGACTGACATATATAATGTTCCTAACAGAAAAGCTTTCTAAAGTATTTGTCAACGTCTTAATGAAACAGGCACATTGAAACGAATTGGGGGACTAGGAAGGCCAATAACAGTAAGAATGGTTAAAGTAGAAGAGAATGTGCTGGACATGATACACGAAAAGTTGCAAATACTTTGAATGTAAGTAATGGGACTGTTTGGAAAATCCTTAGTGACTATTTGTTGTACCCATACCACATATAACGCGTTCTTCCTGCTGATATTCCTCGACGGATTGCATTCTGCCAATGGCTTTTGCACACATTGGTTCAAATCCCTCAACTACGGACGCTGATTCTTTTACCGATGAATCGAATTTCTCAAGGAATCCAATAAGGAATCTTTACAACAGCCATGTGTGGGTTGAAGAAAATCCACATGACGCACTTAAAGATTGATCGTTTTCAACATCAGTACTAGTTGAATGTTTGGGTTGGAATTGTGGGTGACTAGCTAATTGGACCGGTGTTTCTACCAGGAAAACTTACCGGCGAGGTGTATCGCAACTTTTTGGAACAAGCGCTACTTCATTTTCTAGAGGATGTACCATTGGGAACAAGTAATGCAATGTGGCTTATGCACGATGGTACACCAGCGCATTTTAGTGTGGTTGCTCGTGAGTTCTTAGCAGTAACATACGGAGATCGCTGGATTGGTCGAGGTGAACCTCACTTATGGCCTGCTCAATCCCCGGACTTAAGCCCCCTGGATTATTTCCTATGGGACCATCTAAATTCATCAGTTTATACTACTCCTACTCCAATGGAGAATGTGGAAAGTTTAACAAATCGGATAATTGCTGAGTGTAACTTAATAAGAAACGACTCTGATGTTTTTGAAAGAGTTCGGCTTTCAATGAGAACATTGGATTCTTGCATCGTATATCTTAGAATAGTCCAGGTTACTCAAGAAAGTTGAAATCGGGTCATCGGTTTGCGAGTTGGGGGGAAAAATGTAATGATAAAGCAACTAGTTTATTTAGTTTTAAGAAATAATTGTATTAAGTCTTTAAAATATGGGCCGTTATTTACGAAGGCGTAGAAAGGCCACCCGAAAGAAAGAAACATTTTGTGTAATATTCTGAGTTTAATCTCGGAATTCCGACTTTATTCTCGGAATTTCGACTTTATTCTCGAAATTCCGAGTTTAATCTCGGAATTCCGACTTTATTCTCGGAATTCCGAGTTTTAACTTTAATCTCGAAATTCCGAGTTTAATCTCGGAATTCCGACTTTATTCTCGGAATTCCGAGATTAAATTTTTTTTTTTTTCGGGTGGCCTTTCTACGCCTTCGTAGTTATTGGCTAGACAATAATAATAAAGTAAATTTTGAAATTCCTTGCGGATGCGGAAATATTGAAAGAGCTTCATATCATCTTGAATTGATAAATCATGAAACTGTGATACACTCCGAATTCTGGCCTTTTTATATTTACATCATGAACCCCGCATTTCTTTTTCTTTCCTTTTTTGTTTATTCTGTTCTTCCTTTGTCAATAAGCAAATTATAATGTTATTTGGTTTAAGTAATGACATAACCCATGTTTCTACCAACAATAGCTAGACAACTGCTGGAGAAAAATACCGATGCATATGATACCGATTTCGATGATCCGTACCAGTGAATGCAGTGCACTAAAAAAATCATATCTGTGCGATGCCGATCAGTGGATGCTTACTTTTAAGTAGCTTTTCATTAACCTCAAGCTGGAAAACCTTCTTTCCGCCGTAGCTACTGAAATAATAAACGTGCATGCAATTTTTAAAATTTGGTGAACTATTGGGTAATAGGGGAAAGGGGGAAAAAAATCACAAAGTCTTTCTCCACTGATTTAATAGTGAGCTATTAAAGGCTTAATTTTAAAAATAAAACGTCTCTACATGTTTCAAAGGTGGTAACCTTCATTTTCAGGAGACAAAAAATAGTGCTGCAGTTAGTATAAGCAGTAGAGAGAAAACTGTTGGTGCAAAGTGACGTTGATGAAGCTTTAGAAAATATTTCGAACAAAATATTAAAAAGTGAATGTAAAAACAATCAGCACACTGAAATTTTAAATGAAATGCTTTATTTAATTCAAAATTTATGTGAAAAAATTGTTAACTTGTGGTCGGATATAAAAGAGAATATTATTAGGTTCCTCATATGAAAGTTCCAGTCAACCTTCGGTCCACAAAAAATTTTTTACAAATGGAATTTCAACATTATAATTTCTCATAAACTCTAACAAAAATTTTTCTTCTCTTCCAAAAAAATTTTTATAACATGAGCTAGAATGTCCAAAATATCTTTTTATATATCGTAGATTATAACTTTCATATGAGGAACATATTCTCTTTTATATCCGACCGCAAGTTAACAATTTCTTCACATACATTTTGAATTAAATAAAGCATTTCATTTAAAATTTCAGTATGTTGTTGTTTTTACATTCACTTTTTAATATTTTGTTCAAAAGATTTTCTAAAGCTCCATCAACGTCACTTTCCACCAACAGTTTTCTCTCTACTGCTTATACTAACTGAAGCACTGTTTTTTGTCTTCTGAAGATGAAGGTTACTACCTTCGAAACATCTAGAGACGTTTTATTTTTAAAATTGAGCCTTTAATAGCTACTATTAAATCAGTGGAGAAAGACTTTGTGATTTTTTTCCCCTTTCCCCTATATTTCAACTCCACTTCGAGAATGGACTATTTCTTTATATTGGGAAATAGTTTCTATCACCATTTTGCAAACCATTCTTTGTTTATATAATTGTATTTAAGCAATTGCATGAGTGAAGGATTTTTCAGCAGGTTGCCAAATTCGTCGTTTCTGACCTTATTTAGGGAATTAGGAATCAATGTATGAAGACTATCTATCTACTAATCTACTCCAAGATCTGTAAGCAGTTTTCGAGCTTGTGAAAACATCACTACAAAAGCATAGTCAACCCTTTGGGGGGGGGGGGGGGGGGGGTTTGCCACTGACTTAGAAAATATTAAATTTTTAATAACTCTGAACTCACGTCTCATTGATTCTATCTCTGGATCTGTAATTAAACTATAACGTATTACCTACTGATTATACTAATAATAATAATAATTATTTTTTGTTTTTATTATAAGGAATATATTTGCAACTGCCACATTACCATAACTTTATAACTTTGACGAAAAAAAAATATCTTTAGCATACAGGAGGACAAAACACTAACAGGAACAACAAACATAAACAAAGATGGAGCATGTAAACAAAATAGGTGAATACATAAGTAAGACACCATTTATGGGCAGAGACTTTGAATTTATTCATGCCCAATCAGTTTTTTATTTAATCCTGAATCGAATTTGATTAAAGTATAATCACTTTTAGAATTTCACCTATACCTTTAATAGTGTTTCGTTTTATACCTTTGAGATAGGTTAATATTCAAAAATGCATTAGTTTTACGACTTCCTTAATTTGTTTTTTTAATCTATTTTTATCAAAGTAAACCCCAACTTTGTCCTTCTCTACTATCCATACCCATTACGTTTTGGGCGTCATTTCAATTAATTACACCGTCTATTTAAATTAATTTGATTGCTACTTCCATGACGGAAAACTTTATTTCATTTAGTTTAATGATCAACTACAACCGTAAAATTACCATATATTTTTATTAAGTTGCTTTTCACACTTTTCTACTTTTTTCTAAATATAGTCATAAACTGATTAAAAATCGAGTTAAAAGTGGTATAAAAAGAGCGTTAAAACACCTTTGCCTTTAATTATAACACTCTCGGTTTGGTAGGACCTATAAAAGTAAACCATTGTGGCTACTTTTAATGGCCTAATTTGGAATAGTAATCTGAAAAGAAGTTATTCGGTTTTGTTACTTTTTTATAACCCTTCAATTATTTTATTTAAATTTCAAATAAGATCCTTTATCTTTATAGCTTTTAAAAATGTAGGTATCCTATTTCGAACTTCTCGTTGCTTTATGATTATTTTCCTGCCGATGTTTTCTGTCGTAAAATATCCCACTTTAACAATTTGTCAATCTATATACTTCATATGGCGTTCTTTAAACAAACTTTAACGTCGATTTGCCAGTTGTGTTTGCAAATGTCTGATGGACAAAAATTGAAAACGGTTTAGAATACAAAATATACTTTGTCATGTGTGATTAGGCGAACCTCAGACGAACAAATATACATATCAGGGTTGGTTTTTCTCGAGTTACAGTGGAGCAAATTCGATGCTTATTTAAATGATACGAAATACAGACAAGTTTATATTAAGTTACAGTTTTTTTTTATACAGGGTGTTAGTGAATAAGTGCGACAAACTTCAGAGGGTGATTCTACATGAAAAAATAATGATAGTTTGCTATATAACTTTTGTCCGCAAATGCTTTGATTTCCGAGATACAGGGTGTTAAAGTTTTTATTAAAAAGTGAGGATTTATTTATTGCTCTGAAACCCATCGAGATATGCAAATAAAATTTGGTAAGTTTTAAGAGGTAGTTATTGCGCATTTTCTAACATGCAATTAAGAATTTTATGTTTATCATTGGCGCGCATAAGGGTGATAATCTCAATTTTTTTAAAGAAAAATATGATACGCCACTGAGATATATCAAACTAAAAACAGTTTTTGAATTTCTCATTCAATTTGTGACAAAAAATCTCGCTTGCCTTTTTTTCGTATTGGGCGCCGTTTTTATGCAAAAAAATAAAACATCTTAACGCGTATTTTTCATTTCTTTCATACATCATCTAGTAGGCTACTGTCAACATTCTGTTAAATACGAATATTTCAACGAAATGTCAAATTATTAGAGTTTCTTCATTTTTAAGCTTTTAGTTTGGTATAGCATTAATGTTAATAAGTAGATAATTTTTCTTTTATCGAAAAGAATAAAAAATTATACAAATGCGGAATTGTCAGACATGCAATTTGTCTATGGTCGAAGTAATGGAAATGGTCGGCAAGCTCGACGATTGTACGCTAAGTTGTATCCAGGACGTAGAGTACCCCATCACACAATATTTGCTCGTCTGCACCAACGTTTGCGCGAAAATGGTACATTTAAGAAACAAACGGCTGACTGCGGACGCCCTCGAGAAGTACGAACTATGCAACTAGAGGAAGCAGTTCTCGAGTTAATTGCGGAGTCAACTGAAACAAGTACTCGAAAAATTGCCAACATATTGAATGTAAGCAACTTCACTGTATTTAAAAGTCTTAAAGAACAGCAATTGTATTCGTTTCAAATTCAACGTGTGGAAGCTCTACTACCTAGAGATTTTTTTCCGCGCCTAGTTTTTTGCCATTGGATTCTTCATCAAATCGCTCAAATTCCTAATTTTTTAAATGGCGTTTTGTTTACTGACGAGGCTAATTTTGGACGACAGTGTATACGAAATTTCCATAACAATCACTTATGGGCTGAGGAAAATCCACATGGAACCTGTGAAGCTCATTTTCAGTATCAGTTTTCAGTAAATGTATGGCTTGGGGTAATTGATGATCATTTAGTCGGTCCATATTTCCTTTCACAACGACTAACAGGCGACTCTTACCTTAATTTCCTACAGGAAGAGCTACCTGCTCTTTTAGAAGAAATCCCTCTACAGCTGAGACAACACTTCTGGTTCATGCATGATGGCGCACTAGCTCATTTTAGCATTAATGTACGTAATCACTTAGATATAGTATATCCAAATCGTTGGATAGGTAGGGGAGGTACGGAAAATTGGCCTGCTCGATCGCCGGATTTAAATTCTCTAGATTTTTGCATTTGGGGTTTTCTTAAGTCGTTAGTTTATTCCACTTCCGTCGAAAATGTTGAAGACCTGAGGAATCGAATTATAGGCGGCTGTGAGACAATAAGAAATACACCAGGAATATTTGCGCGAATACGACAATCAATGAGGCGAAGAGTTGAATCTTGTATCACGTCTGAGGGAGGTCATTTTCAACATTTGTTGTAACTTTGCTCCTATTTATTTATTAGTGTTATTTTCTGTTATTATTCTGGTTTAATGTTATTGTATTAGATAGTTTTTAATAATGTATTAAAGAAATGAAAAATACGCGTTAGGATGTTTTATTTTTTTGCATAAAAACGGCGCCCAATACGAAAAAAAGGCAAGAGAGATTTTTTCTCAGAAATTGAATGAGAAATTCAAAAATTGTTTTTAGTTTGATATATCTCAGTGGCGTATCATTTTTTTCTTTAAAAAACTTGAGATTATTACCCTTATGAGCGCCAATGATAAACATAAAATTCTTAATTGCATGTCAGAAAATGCGCAATAACTACCTCTTAAAACCTACCAAATTTCATTTGCATATCTCGATAGGTTTCAGAGCAATAAATAAATCGTCACTTTTGAATAAAAACTTTAACACCCTGTATCTCGGAAATCAAAGCATTTGCGGACAAAAGTTATATAGCAAACTATCATTATTTTTTCATGTAGAATCACCCCCTGAAATTTGTCGCACTTATTCACTAACACCCTGTATATTGGGTTGGGATTACACTTTCTACACTTTCATAATTAAACAGTATGTCCGCGGATGCGGTTAACAAGAGGACAAATGAACAATGATTGAAAAAAAGTCATTCTTGATAAAAAAAATTTGCTTGTTGAAAAAATAGGAATTACGATGGGAAAATTGATTCTTATTATACAAGGGCGTCTAAAAAATGCAAAAACATAAAATCAAACAAGAACTAACAGTCATTTTTTGGACTTTTAACGTGAAATGATTAATATAAAACTTACTACAAATTTAGTCCTAACACTGATTCCAAACTTACTGAAGGAAATTGAAATTTATTTTTCATTTCGCGTTAAAAGTCAAAAAATGACTGTATGCTCTTGTTTGATTTTATGTTTTTGCATTTTTGAGACGCCCTGTATAATAAGAATCAATTTTCTCATCGTAATTCCTATTTTGTCGTCAAGCAAATTTTTTTATCAAGAATGACTTTTTTTCGTATCTTTCAATTTTTGGTCCATTTGTCCTCTTGTTAACCGCATCCGCGGACATACTGTATATAAGTAAATTAAAATTTTTTGGTTTAACTGGAAATCATCTTGAAAAGTAGTTCAAACTAAAAGGTACAAAAACCGTCCCTGTTAAATTCTTTAGCCATCTTTGTCGTTTCGGTCATAAAAGACGCCAAACAAGAAAAGGTGCAAGAAAGAGGCGACAATTAAAATTGAGTTCTGGGTAAACACTTCTCTGTTAAATGGGACGAAATATTATTTGGGCCTTGACAAATTCAGGGTTACCTACTTTACACAAACAGCACTCGAAATTCGCTTAAGTAAACTCGCTTTCTGCCTGTTTGAATTCTACAAAGCTTCTTGGGACATTTTCGTACGTTGGGATTGTACGGGGAAACGTACTTCAGAGTCATAATAAGACTCGGTGTATAGGTACTTAACAATAACGATTTTTTTAATGTTTATTGATGTGTGTGCGCAAATGAAACCCATTAACGAAGCTATATTCTGAAGGTAAATAAAAGGTAATGTTAAAAAAAAAACAGAAACGGTTTAATTAATGAGGCTAGAAAAAATAAATAAGATAAATAACTTGTTACAGGCGGGTCGAAGCACCCGATTGTTATACGCGCTTCCACTTACGACTTGTGCGTCTGTCGTCGTCGTCGTGGTGTCAAATCGCGACATTTTTTCTATTTTTTTAATTTTTCTAAAAACTGTTCAAGGCGGAATAATTAAACTTTCCCAACAATTCAACAACTATTTAGGGTATGTGGTGCGATAAGATTCGAACATACAGGGTATTTCGGCAAACCGATATAAAACGTCAAAGTCGAAATTTCCAAATATTTCTGCGTGTTCGATAGAGGTTGCAATAGTCGAATGAATCGATTGAAACTTTCTGATTTTGTAGAGAACCTTCGTCGTCGGAATTGTACAGTTTTTGGGCAAGATCGGAAAATGGAAAGTATTTATTTTTTATTTTTTGAAAATTTAAAAGTGCCCATTTTTAAAAATTAATAACTCGCAAATAAAAAGTCGGATCTCCATGCGAATTAGACCATTGGATAGACTATCTGAAATACTTTTTACAAAGCGCTTCTCAAGTTATGTAAAAGTATATTTTAAATTTTGAAATTTGAGTGTGCAAAAATTCAAATCTCCCTTAATGTTTTTTTTTCATTGAAATATTCTATAGGAAATATAGGTATTCTTTTACATCCATATTGGGTTTTACTAAAAAAATAAAAGTTTTCCAAAAATTTTACACATATATCAGTTTTTATGCGACAAAAACAGCCAAAATTCAAAATTCGGGTTCATCAAAACTGCCAGTTCACGCAGGATCGGCCAGGTTAAACTAATTTGCAAAAAACGTTGTCAGAAAATGAGGATTTTAATATAAATCTTGCAGTAATTATACATGGTGTTAAGCTAAAAAAATTTGTTACATTGGTTTCAAATATTGTTTTCTTCTTGTGCAGTAACTTTTCCAAAAATATACGTATTTATTTCATAAAATTTAACATGCAAAATTCATTGTACTAATCCTAGTGACCATATACTTAAAGAGTAAATACGTTTTTTTTGTGATTCCGTATGAGTTTTAAAATATCGATTTACGATGCGGACTTTTAATTTCTGTCCCGTGTAAAAAAAATCAAATTGGTATTCGATTTGGATCAGTATTATATTATATCTTTCTTTTTATGGTAGATTATTAATTTATGTTGCTCAAAAGCTACTTCTTAACTTAAATGAATGAGGAGTCTTGATTTTACCTAGTTATTAATAATTAAGGCTAAATTCATGTTATAAATCGGAAAATATAAAGAGCCCGTGCTTTGTTTGCCTTTTAAAACATAAAATATTAATAGTGTAAAAGAGTGAAGTGATATACCCCAGGAAATTTTTGACAGTCTGAGGTTTTATTGAAAAAATAGCCCTAATTTAAAAAAAAAGGCGTTTTTAGATAAAACATTGAAATATTTCCATCTAAAATATTTCGTAATGTTTTTGAGTGACTTTAGTGTACCGGGTGTCGCGAATTATGTTTGAGGTTGGAAAAATTCATAATATAAATCGGAAAATAAATGGAGAACTGTTTTTTTTTTTCATTTTTTATAATGAAAAGGATTATCTATGAAAAGAGAAAGGCCACTTGATTTTTTTTAGAATAGGTATAAGATCAAAACAATGAGAGATTTTCATCTAAACTATTTCGTAACGCTTTTGAATGACAATTCTTATTTGACTAAAAACCCGATTGTTTCCAAGGCAAGTCCGCAAAAGTATGACTAAAAAAAATTCGTAAATTTTGGCTATCTTTATTAAATTAGCAATCTTTATTTTATTTAATTTTTTGTTAAATTAACGATCTTCATTATATTTGAATTTTTGAATGTACCCTATTGATCGCAAAGGAACGCGATTGCAACTAGCTAGTTTTCATTACAAATAATTGCCACAACCGCAAAGTATTGTAAATCCATTTCAAGTGCTAGACAGAACAATCCAACGGCATTATTAAAGTTAGACATCGATTTTTCACATAAATTTAAAAAAAATCGTTTGGAGGCTCATTAAGAGCAAAGATTTCCTAGTTGTCAATAAATCTTTTTGATTGTCAATTGCGTATAGAAAGGTTGTGTCACAATATTAAGAAACCTAATGAAGACTGATCTGAGGAAAGGTTTTTTAAAAACTGAAACAAAAACAGTATAATATACAGTGAGCTCAAAAAGCTGGAATAAATTCGTTTAAAATTCAGGTGATTATTTTCTGGAAAAACGCTTGGACATGCCGATTATTATTTTTAATTGCAAATTTTTTGACATAAGAAATGTGTATACAGGTTGTCTCAAGAAGAACATATACCGTCAACATTAATTTTTTTAAATAGAACTCCCCGTATATTATATTATGTTTAGATTGTACGATGAATTCTAAACACTTTTTGTATAACTTACCATATCTCCAAAATCAACGGTTTTCGATATATTGACATTTTTCTGGTACGAAAACTACAATTAAAAATGAACTCTTTACATCTATTTAGTCTATAATATTTACATAGACTATATTAAATTTTATTTTAATAAATGTTGAAATTGACCGCTACCAACTTCTTGGCAATATGCAAGTCGATCTTTGAATTATTCCGAAACGTTATGGATTACCTGGGGCTCTATTAATCTAGCCTAATGCCTTATTCGAGCTTTAAGTTCATCAATATTGTTAGGTCTGTTAAAGTATACTTTAGATTTTAAATAGCCCCACGCAGAAAAAAATCTAGAGGGGTCAAATCTGGTTACCTTGCCGGCCATTCTATTGGACCCGTCGACCAATCCACTTGCCAGGAAAGACTGTATCCAAGTACTCACGCACCTGGCGTGTGTAATGGACTGGTGCTCCGTCTTGCTGGTACCATAAGTTATTGTTGCGAATGTCTGGCTAATCTGGATTTGGATAGAATACAGCAAGTGCCGGTATTAACTCAAATTCTAAAAATTCTAGATACAGTTCGCCATTTAACGTACCATCAAAAAGGGACCTAAAATCCGGTTATCAACAATTCCAGCCCAAACATTAACTTCTTGCGGGTATTGTGTGTGGGACTCCATGATCCAGTGCGGATTTTCCTTAGCCCAATATCGACAGTTTTGGCGATTCACATGCCCATTTAGAGTAAATGTTGCTTCATCAGAGAACACAATTCTTTTTAAAATTTGAGGATCTTCAATGAATCTGTTCATCATTATTTATATTATTTTCCGTGGCAATACCGCGAGTAACACTATGGTGGTTTTCTTCGACAGCTAAGAGGACATTTAACTGCACATCTTCTGAAATCCTAGGTCGACCTTGAATATAATTGTCTCTAACATGCCCCAAATCCCTATATTTTTTTATAATTTTACTAACCAACAGATTGAGATATTGGTGCTCGGTTTGGGTACTTATTGTTAAATAACTCACACACTTCTGTTTGGGTTCGCATCCTATCTCCATAGCCAAGCATCATTAGTACCTCTATCCTATCTTTTTCACTTAACCGCGCCATTTTTACAGAATTACTTGAAGTTAGATAGATCTACACAATTTGAAGAATTATTGGCAAGAAGTAAATGTCTGTGTCAAAATAAATTAATTCAGGTAACAGGTTACAATAATAATAAAGAAATGCGCAATTAAAACTAAAAATCCACGGATCTCAGCATTTTTTCAGAAAAATGTTAAAATGTCAATATATCGAAAACCGTTGATTTTGGAGATATGGTATGTTCGTATGTTATACAAACAGTGTTTAGAATGTATCGTAGAATTTAAAAATAATATAATATACAGGGTGTTCTATTTAAAAAAATTAATGTTGACGGTATATGTTCTTCTTGAGACAACCTGTCATAACCTGACTTAAAGCTCGAATAAGGCATGAGGTTAGATTAATAGAGCCCCAGGTAATCCATAACGTTTCGGAATAATTCAAAGATAGACTTGCATATTGCCAAGAAGTTGGTAGCGGTCAATTTCAACATTTATTAAAATGAAATTTAATATAGTCTATGTAAATATTATAGACTAAATAGACTGTCATGTCCTGTCTTATGTCAAAAAATTCGCAATTAAAAATAATAATCGACATGTCCAAGCGTTTTTCCAGAAAATAATCACCTGAATTTTAAACGAGTTTATTCCAACCTTTTTTGAGCTTACTGTATATAAAAAGTAAATAAAAGTTCAATCCAATTGTTATAAATAGAGCTGGCCAGCATTTTCTAATACTGTCATGAAATGCGATTCTTCGGAACCAAATTATTTTTTTTTCTAAATATAGGATAGAAGAAAAGATCAACAGAATTATTTTTGTAAAACAAAGTAATTATATGTGTGTGTAGCAAGTAACAATGCTTGCACTACCGTCAGTGTGTATTGGTGCCCCTGGATTTAGCATGACACTTTTGATTTATTCTAAATAATTTTCAAGTCAAATTTCTCTCACCCTGTATATCGGACCACCGTACTATTTTATTATTAAATACCACTTACATCTATGTATATATACGCATATACGTATTGTACATCTTAATTATCGGTATACACCTACAATAAAGTTATATCTCTTATCGCAAACGTCCAGGAAAATTCTTTCTTAAAACGGCATTACAATGTATCTGCGAAGCATCCCAAGGCTAGTTAAAACTACTGTAATTTACCATTAGATGAATATTCCTTTAATTATTGTCATTACGAAATAATTTTTATTTTTTGGAAATATACGAGGTTGGTTTTTTAAGTATTTTAAACTATTTTGTACGCGAATTGAATATTTTCTAGTACCTAACTCCATCATATTTTATTACAAAAACTCAGCTGAATAATTCATGGATGTTTTTCAGGTTCCACTTCTTAAGATTTGAATGTAAATAAACAAATATCACCTAATTCACCCTCGTATAGTAATCTACAATACCCCAGACGTTGAAATAAATTATTGCTTTACATATATGTAGGTATGTATGTACCGGTGCTACATACCTACAATCTATATATTATCTTCACTTAAAGAAAAACAATTTTTAATTTCCTTAAAATGTCATTTTGCAAGAATCTTTCAAGGTTCACTAAAATTACCTGTTCGATAAGGCAAGAACTGGTCTTTAACAACAATGCTCTAAATAAAATATGGCCGTATTCTTCGCCGATTGGTTTGTCAATCGATTTTTTACCGATATAAAATATAGCATAATAGTAATGTACCAGTGTGCCATACAAACTTTTTTCAATACATACAGGGTATCCCACACTTTGTGAGCAATCTCTCAGATGTTGCAGATGTACAGATTAAAGAGGATTGGTCCCCGAACTGACCTGATGTGACTTTAAATGTTCGGGAAGTAGCACCATCTATTCTGACTACGCTGGTTCTGTCGGTAGGAAAGTCAGTGATCCATTTTACTAAAATCATTACAAAATTTTATATTCGAAATATTTTTTTTTACTTGTCTAATAAAAATAGGATGTATGGTAGATATATGTGTAAGTTTTTTTAGGTGCGCTGGGTTAGGTTAGGGGGTAGGGGGTTGACTCAAGGAGTGTCCTCTTTTTCTCTGAGGCAAATCTGGTCACCCTTCATTTTAGTAAATTTCCCCTTACTCCAAAGGATTTAAGTTTTATGGATCGCCAATACTTTTTTTAATCCTTTGAAGCTTTCGAATATTTCTCTGTGAATTAATTCCTGCTTAGTGTAGGTTAGTTCATGGATTGTCTATAGTGTCCTCTATACTCCTTAAACCTAAATCCCTGTATATGTATAAGCATCGAAAGAGAAATCTCTCTCAAACAATGATGACTGAAGATAAATCGCCCATGGAAACTCATCTCGAAGAGATATCTTTAAACTCTTTCGAACGGCCCCAGAGCGCTATCTAAAGTAATAATCAATAATCCTCGGAACACCTTGTATAGTAAAGAGGCGGGCCGATAAAAATGATAAAAAATGTCAATAACGCAGATAGCATCGCTTCGTCCTGGCTCGATGGAGATTATGGTTACATTCGGTTCACGGTAGTTTGGCGGAACATGCCGGAGAATGTTCCGCAGTGGCGGAGCGGCATCCACATGGACCTGGAAAAAAAATCATAGATTTACGAACATAACAGTTGGACGACAGGGTCGGCAATGTTTATAATCCAAAGCAATCCAAGGATAAACCGCTTTTTGTCTTTTAATTAACTACCTTGCAGGAGCAGAGCGGGTTGTGGGTGTTTGTAAACAATTTACTTTTTAATTGACATAAGTACACACATGTTTAATTTATATTTTTATTAGCGAGTCATTACAACCTAACACCACTCTAGTCGATATTTTAATGGTAAACGAAATTTTTAATATTCTTTTGTATGGTAATGATATTCAAATATTTGTAGTTCGTTACAAATTTCTCTTGGTTTATTATGGTTTAGTAATACTGCTTGAGACACTGTATTCGTTTGTAAAGATAGAAAGAAAATATTATATTATTGATTAAAATTAAAAATATATTTTTTAATACTGTGCCAGCAGAAATTATTTTCATCCAAGAGGGCTTGGACTGAAAAACCGTAGGGCTTGGTTTGATGATGACATATTTACTCTTAAGTTGAACAATGTTGTTTACTCCTTTTCTTTGTCGTTCTCTTTTTTTGGAATATTTGGATATAGGTACAATTGTTATTCAGCTTTGCTAATTCATGGTATGCTTTCGCTTGTAGAGTGGTTTTCAATTTTGAATGTTTAAAAGGTTATGGGTGTCTTGGTTACTATCTTCAGGGTGGGAGCCAGTCACGGAGAAGTCTGTATGTTGCCTGGTGGGGCGCGTGTATATGTGAGTGTCTTATTAGTGTATTGTCCGATACGTCGGTCTGTGCTTAATATTTTGTGAGTATTGTAAGTTAGGGCTTCGCTTTATCATCATCATCAATTAGCCTGGTTGCGTCCACTGCTGAACATAGGCCTTCCGTAGTCAAATCCAACATCCTCTATCCTCTATCCTGTGCTGCTCTCATTCAACTTGGCTCCACTCTCCTAATGTCGTCGGTCCATCTTGTTGGTGGGCGACCTCTGTTCCAAAAGGCTTCTTGTCGGGGTCTCCACTCCAGAATGAACTTTGTCCATCTTCCGTCTGACATTCTTGCCACATGCCAAGCCTACTTCCACTTTAACGTTCAATCGCCTCTGTTACTCCAGTCCTTTTGCGAAGTCTAACATTAGAAACTCTGTCCCTTAGCGTTATACCTAGCATTGCCCTCTCCATGACACTCTGTGCGACGCGAATTCTATTTACTACCTTCTTTGTCAGTGTTAATGTTTCTGCTCCGTAAGTTAACACCGGAAGTATACACTGGGTTAATACCTTTCTCTTTAAACAAGTTGGAATATCTGATTTTAGAGTGTTACTCAGTCTACCAAAGGCTGCCCAGCTTAAGCCGATTCTTCGTGCTATTTCTCGGGTTTGGTTGTCTCTGCCTATACGAATCTCATGAGCTAGATATCTATATGAGTCTACTTGCTCTATACTATGGTTAGCACCCAGGGAAATTTGTTCGCTTATCACTAGGTTGGTCATATATTGGGTTTTACTGTGGTTAATTTTTTAACCGGCCGTTCTCGAAGCTTTGTCCAGTCTCTTAAGCATCTCTCTCGCCTCATCGATTTTGTCGGTTATTGGAACGATGTCGTCTGCAAATTTCAGGTTATTTAGTCTCCCAGCATTAAGCTGGATTTATAAACTCGAAAAGTTGGCGAGGTTGAGGTTCAGTTGGTGTTGGAAATAGGAGTTCAATTTAAACTAAAGGGAACACTCAGTTCCATTTATACACTCATTCATGTTATTCATGTAAAGCTTATGTAAGGTTCGAAAACTTTCCGGGTAGTTCGAGATAACCAATTTTTATGCTCGGAGTTCGGAATATCTAACCTCACAAACTTGATCATAACTTCAACCTCACCAACTTTTCGAGTTTATAAATCCAGCTTTAATGTTCAGTCCCATTCCTTCAAAATCTATATTTTTAAACATATATTCCAGGAGCGTCGTAAGGAGTTTGAGAGATATAACATCGCCCTGTCTTAGACCTCGTTCGATGGGCAAATCCTTCGTATAGTCGTGCAGTTTTATACAAGCTTTGGCATTCTCATAGACGTGTTGGTTGGTTTAGATCACAATTATAAGGGTACGATTTGTATCGAACCAAATCTAGGTTAAAGAAGTGTTAAATTCATATTATGACATGATATGCCAAACTAATGAATATTAAAATAAATAAACAAACACAAATTTATTTTTGTTTTTCACAAAATTAACAAAGTAAGAATATAGAGAAAGGAAAATAAAAATTATAGAAATTGTTGAAATTGACCACCGCCATACTCCAAGCATAAATGCACACGTCTCACGGATATTTTTAAAATCATTGACCAGCATCTCTGGAGAAATGTCTCCACATTCTTGGATAATCCTTTCTTGTAACTGTTCTAAATTTTCAACTGGTGTTTAAAAATATTGGTCTTTAAATGAGGAAAATCCATAACAGTCAAACAAGGTGATCTGGGTGGGAATTCAATGTCTGTTTGAAAACTGATTAATCAATCAAAAATTGCGTAAGTAGTTAATAGTTTCTCGGATGTATGATGGGTTGTATCGTCCTATTAAAAAAAACCAGAACGTAGTTCATCGTCAAGTAATTGCTCCACAAATGGATGCGAAATATTGTCCCTATACCGCTGTGCTGTAACTGTGTCAATCAGACAGCAATTTTTTGAGGATGCAATATGCAATGTGGACAAAAAAATGGGGATTCCACTACTCCACATGCGTGTATTCTGAGAATTTACATCAGAAAATGTCAGGTCTAATAAATCATTTATTTCCAATAAATTTTGGGTAAACCGTTAACAGTAATTCCTGCGTCTTTCAACACCTGCAGCTCGTAATTCCTGAAATACTAAACTTGCACTTTCTAAGAAAACAAATTTAAATGTTTTTTTTTAAGAATAGTCCTGCATGCTCCATAAAATCTTCCCACGTCTTGAGATAGGCGTTTTGCACATTTTGTTGGCATATATTGCATTATTTCACGAGCGCTTGCACAAAGAGCAATGGAAAGCGCAATGTTGGGCATTTCTCTTAGAGACAGAATCTCAAATAAGGAGATACGACAAGCAACAAAAATAGTAGATGCGATAGAGAGAATACCCACTCTTAAATGGAACTGGGTAGGACATGTCGCCAGACTGACAGACAACAGATAGACCAGACGAATATTAAAATGGAGACCAGGTCAAGGAGCCTACCGAAATAAGAGCCGTCCCCCAACGAGATGGACCGATCACTTAAGGCGTTATTACGGGAACTGGATACAAGCGGCGCAAGATTGGAACACATAGACTAGTGATGGGAAGTTTAGTTCACTTTGCCGATTTCAATCTTTCGATCTCGTACAATAAAGTGAAAAGTACAAAAGACTAGTTGATTTAGTTCATTTAGTTCACTGATTAATACTCTTACACGCACAGTGAAGCAAATGAAATATATAAATATAACAATGAAACCTATTAAATAAATAAAAGAGAATTATGTTGCTTCGTGAAGATTACAGTGCAACTATGCCGTTCTTTACTCTATGAAAGTCGCGATAAATATGACAAATTTTGTCTCTAGCCACGGCACATCGAATGAGTTCACGCTATCTTGGCCGAGTTGTACGTGAGGCAACAGTCCACCTGTTCGACAGCCGAGACCATCTGTCGGTCTCCAGGCTCCGGGTAGTTCGGGATCTGCTTCACGGTCGCTTCGCTCTCGCTTGCGTTCTGCGTCTAGTACAAGGTTTTAGTTCGCGTTGATTCAATCTTTAAAGAATTACTGATTGAATCTTTTAGTTTAGTTATCATATTCGATCTTCTGAACTAGTTCGTTCGCGAGCTACACACCTCTAACATGGACGAGATTAAGAGAGACCTATATCCAGCAGTGGATACAAGGAAGGGGTCATTGATGATTGTAATGAGTCCTTCTGTTCTTACAGATGGTCCTCCAGCTCCTTTTTTTTTGTTGTATAGAACCTGTTTCCCTAAACAGACCCACGTCTCTTCTTAGGCATTGTTAAAGATGACGGAATAACTGATTGATTGATAATGCCGGTATTTACTGACACCCAGCAGGTATTAAGTTCTACCGTTAAGCAGTGCGACCTTATTTTTGCTCGCACGGTATTACAAAACATTTGTTTTTTCTTGATTTGTAGGTGCAGTTGCGCATCAAAAAATCTGATGGTAAAAGAAGAATTGGATTTAAAATATGGGGTTAAAGGAAGAAAGTGGAGGATCCGCCTATATAACAAACATAACTATATTAATTTTTATATCTTTTTAAAAGCTTGGTAACAGGTCCCGCTGTAAAATAATCCCAACCCAATAAATTATTTATCACAGTTTGCAACCGGCCACATTTAAATATTTATGCACACTATCGCTTAGCATGTTTATTGTGCAGGGTAGTGTCATTAAATTCAATTATTATCGCCATTGTTATATTATCAAGAGAGGTATAATTGTTTTTAATTTAGACAAGCAAGTTGCATTTGAAATGTTAATTTCATCCAACCATACGGGCATATTCATTTGAAATATAGTCGGGTTGCTGTGTTTTTACGTATGGAGAATGGGCTTTAAATACAAGGAAACAGACATGATGTAGAAAATAGCACAGGGTCAGGCAAAGTATATTTCCTATTTAATTTTTGAATTCATTAATAACAGAAAAAGGAATTAACTACATTTCTCCAAGAACTTAGCGCTTCACCAAAGAGTAAGCAAACCAAAAGTTTAAATTTAATTTTTGCCAAAACCACTGCCTGGTTTTTTCTTTGGATAATATGTTGTCTCCCCAGAAAGTTGGTGTTCTACTGTGTTTATACAGGGTCCTGCAATAGTGCGTCAGGCTTCCATAGCTCCTATACGAATTTAGTTAGGAATTTCATTCATATGCTAACTTATACTGTATCATACGGGGTACTTCAGGAAAATATTTTTTTATATACAGGGTAGCCCAAAAAAGTGTGGACATAAAAAGTTTTGATTTTTTAAATGGGATACCCCATATTTTTTTGCATATTTAGATTTATGCTATTGTCCTTTATAAATGCCTAAAATTTTGTTTGATTTGCTTTTTTAGTTTAAGAGCAATCAATTAAAAACTAAAAAAAAACATATTTTGCAGTCGTGAAAAAAATATCAAAAAAACAATCTAAAATTAGTTTTTCAACCACGGTATGAAGTGAGTTTAATGACAAGAGGTTTAAAGATACTATGAATCGAATAGTATTTATCTATTTTATACAGGGTGTTCATAATATGGTTTCAAAAATGACACATTTCAAACCTATTTTTCTCAACTTTTCCAAATGGAACACCCTGTATATTATTTCGGTATTTTATATAAAATACACAAGCAATTTTTTTTTGTAGTTGAAGCATATAAGTTATTTCCAGCCGTTTTCGAAATAAATGCAAATTTCATAAATTATGTTGATTAAACAGAGTTTATTTTTAAAATTAAGCGTAGGCGACTACACCTACTAATAATTATAAAGTATAGCAAATGTTTAAAATATCTTCCATTTTGATCTGTGCAGAAGCCAACATGTTTTTGAAAAGGTCTGTTTACTTTCCTTTTAACATTTCAATTGAAATACCAGCAAAAAGGTTCATTAGTAAGTTTTATCCCTAAAGCCCATAGTAGGCTTTGAAATAAAACATGGATTCTTATACTTAGTTTGACAAGTTCTTTAATTCATTTTAAAAAGGTGTAATATCGGGCGAATAAGTTATAAGAAATTAAAATGAATTTTAATAAAGATGAGTTGGTCGATATGATTTTTGTACTTGGCGAGAGCGAAAAAAATTGCTTGTTAGCAACTAGAATTTATGCGTCACGTTATCCAGAGAGAAGGCGCCCGGAAGAAAAAAGTTTTAAAAGATTATTACTAAGATTTGTTGAAACAGGAAATGTTGTGTATACAAAAGAAGAAAGAACAAAGACGGCTACTAACGAGGAAAATGAACTTGCGGTGTTGTTGACAGTCACAGAAGATCCACACGTAAGCCAAAATAAAATCGGTAACGCAACAGGTATAAGTGAACGATCTGTGCAACGGATTTTAAAAAAGCATCGATTCCATGCCTATCATATTCAATTGCATCAAGCGCTCAGCGATAGAGATTTTCAAAATCGATCCGAATTTTGTGCCTGGGCAAGCACTAAAATACAAGCGGATCCAATGTTTTTCAAGTATGTTTTATTTTCCGACGAAGCAACCTTCCATAACACCGGTAGTGTAAATAGACATAACTTTCATTATTACTCCACGGAAAATCCGCGATATATGAGACAAATCGATCACCAGCATCAGTGGTCATTAAATGTGTGGGGTGGAATTGTTGGTGAAACTATGATAGGTCCTCATATCTTTGAAGGTCATCTTAATGGACCCATGTATTTAAACTTTCTACGCAATGATTTACCAGGTTCATTGGCAAACGTTCCGCAATATACAAGAAATAGGATGTGGTTTCAGCAAGATGGTGCTCCGGCACATTTTTCACGGGAGGTAAGAAATTATCTTGATGATACCTTTCCGAACCAATGGATCGGTAGAAATGGACCCACGGTCTGGCCAGCTAGATCGCCGGATCTTACAAAACTAGACTTTTTTTTATGGGGACACGTAAAACAAATTGTTTACAAAGATCCACCTACAACTGCTAATAATATGCAGCAAAGGATAAGAGACGTGTTTGCGAGCATTTCCCCTGAAATGTTAAGGGAAGTAAACAGATCTTTTGAAAAGCGTGTTGGCTTGTGCACAGAACAAAATGGAAGACATTTTGAACAATTACTGTAGTTTTTAAATATTAGTCTAGTCGCCTACGCTTAATTTTAAAAATAAACTCTGTTTAATCAACATAATTTATGAAATTTGCATTTATTTCGAAAACGGCTGGAAATAACTTATATGCTTCAACTACAAAAAAAAATTGCTTGTGTATTTTATATAAAATACCGAAATAATATACAGGATGTTCCATTTGGAAAAGTTGAGAAAAATAGGTTTGAAATGTGTCATTTTTGAAACCATATTATGAACACCCTGTATAAAATAGATAAATACTATTCGATTCATAGTATCTTTAAACCTCTTGTCATTAAACTCACTTCATACCGTGGTTGAAAAACTAATTTTAGATTGTTTTTTTGATATTTTTTTCACGACTGCAAAATATGTTTTTTTTTAGTTTTTAATTGATTGCTCTTAAACTAAAAAAGCAAATCAAACAAAATTTTAGGCATTTATAAAGGACAATAGCATAAATCTAAATATGCAAAAAAATATGGGGTATCCCATTTAAAAAATCAAAACTTTTTATGTCCACACTTTTTTGGGCTACCCTGTATATAAAAAAATATTTTCCTGAAGTACCCCGTATGATACAGTATAAGTTAGCATATGAATGAAATTCCTAACTAAATTCGTATAGGAGCTATGGAAGCCTGACGCACTATTGCAGGACCCTGTATAGAAAAAGAGATAACATAAAATCCCTGTAAATAGACGTAATTTTCCTGAAAAAATTGTCCTTAATGAAGGCTAGTTGTTGTGAATAAAAAATATATTCCTGGCGAAACAAATAATATTCACTTTCTTTAAAATTCTAATTCTTAAAATATCTTTTTGAAACGAATATTTATTTTTTGCACAAATACAAAGAATAGGAAACGAAAAAAAAATATTTTATTTAACCATAACTTTTATGAAAAAGCTTTAAGGCTTCCACACATCGACGCGGCCACGGCCACGGTCACGGTCGCGGTAGCGGCCGCGGTGGCGGCCAATCCAAACACATAGAAATAAATGAATGAAATCATTATAGATTTAGGAAACTGATTAAACATATAAATCCAATACATTAATAGATTGCCATTAATATTTATATTTGGTAAAAACTATATAAACTAATTTTACACATACCGGTATATTATTGTATCTTACCTCACTGGAACTTTTGGGTAAGTGCACTTTAGGTACTGATGTGCATCTTTTTTCTTCTTTTTTACTTTTTCCTTAGGCAGAATTTATTTCTTTATTTTCTCTCGTTAACTAATACAGTAGGTTAGGATTATACTATAGGTTTAAATAAGTAGTTTGAATATTATGTAAATATGGCGAAGGGTCCACATACTAGCCTTAAGTGGCTTTAGTGGATTATTTCTATATTTCCAATAAATAAGGACTATTTATGAATGTATTGCTTTGTTAACGTATTATTATGGAAAATATATATTATTATATATTATTATTATTATACCAGCGCGGGCAGGTCTAGATCAAGAGGCCTATAGGGCAGCGTTCTGATATGCGGTGACGGTCAAATACAACGTGTCAACTTTGACTGACGGGAAGTGACAGTAGTAATGGGAAATAATATAATAGAATTAATTAATAGAAAATGTTAAATTATATACCATACTTTTTAATTTAAGCCATCTAAATTATAAAAATATAAGGGCTAAAAATAAGGTATGAGACAAAGAGCTAATAGTAACAAAGTCTCTTCTTCCACATCGTCTATCACAGCGTTTCTTAAACTGTGTTCCGCGGAATTCTGGGGTTCTGTGAAGATCATTTAAGGGTTCCGCGGAACTAACGTGATTTTTTACTAAAGCATCGACGAAATTTAAAATACAATGAACTACCGAAAGAAATAATCGTTTATTCAAAATACTATGTGAGGACATAGGAAGTGTACATATATATGTCTCATTAATCAATGTTTGTGTTTATAAATCATGACGATGGTGTAGGTAATTAATTAATTAAAAACTCATTAAAGGACAAAAATAAAAAATTATTTCTAATCTGTGTGACTGTCGCTGTCAAAATAACTAATTTCTATTGCACAATAACAAAATTCACCTATAAACAAAGTAATTTCTGGTAAAAAGTATGATAAAATTAATACTTCTGCACTTTTTTCAAAAATTTATTTTTTCTACAATGTACTTTATAATTAAATTAACTTTCGGGCCTTAGCAACACAAAAAAATCACGAAAGTAAACATTAAAGTTACCTGAATATTATACGTTGCTAGCTACGAAAGTAGTATGTTTCTAGCTACGAAAGTACTACTTTCGGTGTCAGGACAAAAAAACACGAATCCTCATAGGAAATTTTTAGTGTATATATTCAAGCGAATTTTGGAAAAAAACTTAATAACAAAATGCTTATATTTATTGAAAAAACAAGTGGTATAATAACAATACTATGAAACTTAAATAATAATTACTTATTGCCATTAAGGTGAATAGTGAAATTTGAACAGTTGGAAAAATAAATTGATGAAATATTATTCAATTCAATAGCTTCGCCGCTTCGTATTAGTCTCGTTATTATCCTGGATTTGGACCATATTACAACTCGTTCTATTTGTCACTCTCACGTCGTTACATGGAATAAACGTAGGAGTTCCATTTAAGATCTTTTTGTAAATTTCGATTTTATTAGAATACGAATCACCAATATATCCCTCCGCAACGGACGAAGACCTCCAACCGCCATGTTTTTCAAATCCAAAATGTCGACACCTGGAGCATTTGCGAGAAACGTAGCTGATGTTCTTCTAAACGAGTGACCAGCGTATTTATTTATGTCTTGAAGTTTCAAAAATTTGGCAATTTCTTTGGGAACATTCGAAATAGTGTGTTTTCCAATCACCTGATTCACACACCTATCTCGTTCATAGCGATAGAACAAGCGTTCGTCTTGTGCATTATTTAGCCGAAGTTTAATGTAATCTTGTAGTAACCTCACAAAAGAAACTGGACCTCCATCATCGGTTATCACAAAACTTCTTTGAACCTTGTTTTTGCTCTGGAGGATTTTAACTATAGCTACATCAACCTTGATTTCGACGGCTTTTAGCCTCATTTTATGGATATCATCGGTGTGGCATGCTCCAGCTATTCCCATTACTGCTATCACTTTCATAGATAAATAGCTATGATTAGAAGCGTCAAATAAAAACTTTATTATTTCTTCTTTTCTGAAAATTTTAGATTTTTTAGCTTCGTAACCATCGTTTTTTCGTTTAATAAATGCAATGAGTTTCTTAAACTGCGAAATATCTATATTATTGTTCACAGAAATAGTCAATTTGAGCATGGAATATTGTGACCATAGAGACGGAGGTGATAAAGCTTCAGATTTCTCTAAGAAGTACGCTAACATCACATTCTCGTCAATTTGAGAAACGTTTTTATCCGCGAACCATTCCAGAAACAGGTTGTACGTTTGATAGTATCCATCTTTTGACTTCTCAGGTAACAATGAGGCACATGACAACTCGGCCGCCTTTTGAATACCAACGTTTTGGTATTGGAACATTTTAGACTAGCGAAATTAAAAAATTCGAACTGACAGACTCTGACAGTACTCAAATAACTAGTTGTCATGGATTATTTTACAGGTAGAAAAACCTTATTTTATCCTTGAATAATAATATCAAAGTTCATTACTTAATAATATATTGATCAGAGAACAGTAGTAGAAAAAAATTAATACATCACACGATGCGAAAGCCTTTTTTGATGTTCGGAGGTATTGAATCACCTCGGCTTCGCCTCGGCTATTCAAGAACCTCCTCACACCAAAAAATTAACTTTTTATCCGATTGTGTCAAAAAATGACGTTTTATAGATCAGATATTTGGACGAAAAGGTAACCTTTTCAATAAGGTATTGATTATTGCGCTGGTAGCTAGGCAACCTTTGTCGTCCTAGTCCGAAAAACATTTTGTCGGGCGCTAAAATATTTTCAACAGTTTATTTTATTCAATTATTTACAATATTTATATTAAATGTACAATTAGAACAATTTTGAACAAGAACGGGGTGATGTAAATTTGATTTTGAGGATGTGTTATTATTTTTGGTCTCCGTTATGATATTATTCTCCAATGTTGAACTCGATTGGGAGACGGATTGCGACACCTGAGTCGAGACTGACTGCAGGTCAGATTGTGGAATGTTGAATATTTTCTTGGTCAGCTCTAACTTATTACTTAAGGAATCATCTATGTAGCCCTCGGCTACTCCCGAAGACTTCCAGCCTCCATGCCGTTTTAGAGATGTTATGTCTGCTCCCGCATCTACAAGTAATGTGGCCGATGTTCTTCTGAAACAATGTCCCGTGAATTCCTTGGCATTCGGCAGTTTTAAGTAAGATGCTATTTCCTGAGGTATAGAGCCAAATTTGTGTATACCGACAACTTGCTTATGGCATTTTCCATTGCGATAAGACACAAAAAATCGCCCATCACTCATATTTGTTGGACGTAAAGCCAGATAATTTCTATAATACTTTAGATATTCTCCAGTCACCGTAAATGATCTCGGTTTGTTTGTTTTATTATAGGGAATTTTTATTAACAAAGCCGTTCCCAAATCTTGTATGTCATCAATTTTCATATGAGCCAGTTCTTCTCGACGACATGCGCCCGCGATTCCAAAAATAAAAGCAACCTGTAATTAAGAAAATTGTTAGTCAGAAATTTAAAATACAGATATGCCCGAAATAAACAGTACTGAAACTAAGTTGGCGGTGTTTTTATGCGTGCGCTGTCACACTCAAGTTAGCTAGTATAGACCTGTCAAGTAAACCTCAAAGAAGTAATTAGTAGGGCCTAATTGTTAAAAATGGTGTTAAGTACAGAGGAGAAAGTGTTTCTGGTAGAGCATTATTTTCGCTCATACGGAATGGGCCGACATAATGGTGCAAGTTTGCTATACGTGTCTGATCAATTCACACAACGGTTTAATAAACGTTCTCCAAGTAATGCTGTAATTTTGAAGGTTATTGAAAAGTTCAGAAATACGGGTAGTGTATTGTGCCAACGAAAAGGAAACTCGGGGCGTCCCAGGACAGTTAACAACAACAATAACCATGAACGTGTTTTGAGCAAATCTTACAAAATCCGAAAGCCAGCCAGGCAAGGACAGCGTTACAACTTGATTTAAAAAGAACTTCCTTTCAAAGAATCCTGAAGGAGCTGGGTGCATTTTCGTATGTGATTCAGGTACATCAACAACTACATCCTCGGGATTATCGCAGTAGAGTGGAATATTGCGCCAGAATTCTCGCGTTACAGTATGAAAATCCTGAATTTTTGAAAGATGTTTGGTTTTCAGACGAAGCACACTTTCACTTGTCAGGCTATGTGAATCGTCGCACAAATCGATTTCTGGGCTTTGCCAGACCCGATGAGGTTCAAGAGGTTCCTTTACATAGTGCAAAAGTGAGTGTCTGGTGTGCTGTGTCCGGACACGGAATCATTGGTCCGTACTTCATCGAAGAGAATGGTAGGCAAGTCACACTTAATCAACAGAGGTACAGACACATTTTAACACGATTTATCCCTGATCTACGTCAATTCTGTCGTGCACGTAACTTGGCATTTCGAAACCAATTTTTTCAGCAGGACGGGGCAACTTGCCATACTGCTGCCGCAATTCGTCAATTTCTTCAAGAACATTTTCCAAGCAAATTCATTTCACGATTTACTGACTTCCCTTATCCTTCACATTCTCCAGACCTCACACCTCCAGACGCATACATTTGGGGCATGGCTAAAAATGCCGTTTTCAAACGGGCACCACAAACCAT
Source organism: Polydrusus tereticollis (assembly GCA_963920685.1). NCBI lineage: Eukaryota > Metazoa > Arthropoda > Insecta > Coleoptera > Curculionidae > Polydrusus > Polydrusus tereticollis. The sequence continues at coordinate 121,312,992 of OY987329.1, forward strand.
CGATGAATTAAAGGATGCCGTTAGAGTCTTCTTCGCAGCTCTGAGACAACCCTTATTCAATAACATGACCAGAAACTTAGAACATCGTTATGAAGTCTGTCTTGAACGAGGAGGTGCACACTTAGAACATATAATAAAGTGTCAATAATATGTATTTTTTAAATATATAATACGATTACAAGTTCAGTACTGTTTTTTTCGGGCAATACTGTACTATTATATAGTTACATTTACCTTCAACATTAAGTATTTGTCATCTGGAGAATGGCAAAGGAATTTGTGAACCTCTTCTCTAGTTAGGATCCTTGATTTCTTTGGACAATATCCAACACTTTTTTGTTTCAACAATGCTCGTAATCTCATGTATTTAGATATATCAATATTCTGTTTTACATTTACCACTGCACGTAGCATAGAATACTGCGACCACAGAGTAGATGACTTCATAGTTTTCGATAATTCCGCCATATAGACCAAGAAGACGTTTTCGGAGAACGACTGTATATTTTTTTCTTGCCGGTAATCCGTAAATTTTTTATAAGCTCTTTCATATATTTCCTTAGATTTTTGTGGCAACAAATGTAACATTACTTCCTTGGCAGTTTCTTGAATGTCAGGTGGTGTACCTTCTATAAGATCATCGTCTATTTCCATTTTTAATTGTGTTTTTCAGGTTTTAAAACTAGCAGAACACGAAAGATTAGTTAAAACTATCGCCTGATTGATAAAACGTCAGTTGATAATATTAATTTAATTATTTGTTAGATCCATGGATACGCATATTACAGGTTTCATTGTTCAAACATTCAAGGGACAAAAAATTACAATGCAAGATGAAATATATTGGTTTTCTTAATTTTTACATTATTTTATAATCCGAGCAAAAACACAATCGGATAAAAAATAACGTATGTTATACGGACGAAAAATGTATTTCGGACTATGCGGGTTACTGGCCTCGGCTTTGCCTCGTCCAGTAATCTCCCGCAATACGTCCGAAATACTGCATTTTTCGTCCTTGTAACATAATATACTATTCGCTTCTAGTAATGTAAATAACTATTACGTGACTATCGTAAATAAAATACATTCTTGAAAAGTCAAGAAAGTAATGACTTAATTTTGAAATACAGTTGATATACGCCCCAAAAGTTTTTTACGGTATCAATGATAAATATATATGATTATCTTCATAATTTATGAGATATTTATTGAGCTGAGTACAACTTACTTTGAAAACTATTACCCTGTACTCTGAATAAACTATTCTATAGGAATATAAAAACAAGATAGTTAATATAGGGTAATTTTACTAATGTGTCAAGTCAATTTTAACTTTTAAATATTTAAATAGAGACTATTTTCCAAGTTCTCGTTTTATGAATGATGATCCATCTGTCACGTTAGAATTAATAGTTCTATGAATGCTTATTTATCATTTAACCATTAATGACTTTAAGCCGATTAGAAATGTACTTGCTTCAAACTATTCTTTAACCGCGAGAAAAAGAGATTTTTCTATCTCCAAATTTTCAAAAATTCACCAATACAACTCGTACAAACTTATACAAATTATACAGATCCAAATGAACAGTGCATCTAACTGATGTAACCCTTGGTATGTGCGTATCTATGTAATACCAAATTTTCTTTTTTTTATGTCAACGCTTGTCCATGTAATCAATTATACATACTTTTATTGGTTGGACACCATCAAACTACTAAAATATTATAATGACATTTAGTTCATTTTTTTCACTCAATTGAAAATTCCTTTTGAGTAGGCACCTACTTTTATTTTTAGTTTCTTCACCTAAAGGCGGGGCTTCACCAAACTGGCCTAGCCCGGCGGCACTGGCGGCTCTGCCGCCGGCAAAATGTTCAGCGGCTTGCAGTGGCCATCAGTGGCCTTGCCGCGAAATTAAATTCGACCACACTAAAATGGGCAAAATGACATTCGGCTTTTTAATTTTTGGTCTGTGAGTCTTTGTTCGTGGAGAGGTATGGATGACGAAAATTTTCTTTTAGGGTATCTGGCCCTGCAGATTATTCAAAAAAGGAAACTGAAAAAAAGCAGGTTTTGGGTACCTACGTCCCAGTTTAAGGAGAAGCGCATATAGTGAGTATCCTCTTGTGAGTGCTCATCTAGTCCTTGGCTATCCATCATACTATTTAAAATTCACACGAAACGCACACGACGTAAACTCGGTAACTGCAAAATGCACACAGGAGTGCCCGTATTTTAACCAGAAGTGAAACAATAGCCGTAGGCCGCGAGAATTCCTTTTGATCTTTACCGACATTTTGCCGCTAGCGAAAACAAGCCGGCGGCCCATGCCGGCGGCCCTGATGAACGTTTTTGTCTATTTTATTTTAGGCAAAAGCCGGCGGCCTATGCCGCTGGCACGTGCCGCCGGGCTAGGCCAGTTTGGTGAAGCCCCGCCTTAATAAATTGTAGCATTTGTGACCTAGAAATGTCACGAATTTTTGACCACCATAATTAAATCTTATATGTTTCTTCTGGGATACCCTGTATAAATACTGGCACAATATATTGACTTCCCCTTCTTTTCTCATTATTTTTGATCCCTTATATTTTTATCGTATCGGTCATCGTTTTCTAGTTATTTTTTTTTTAGTTTAGAAATAGACAAAAATTTAAGACAACTAACCTGTAAATAAAAAAATGAACAAGTGTTCCAAATTTTTATTCAATACTACTATGTCCTAATTCTTTTTATCTCAATTCTTAGAAGAACAGATTTCTAGATGTTGTTAGATCAAAATTTCCCTAATAATATGGAAATATACGACGCCTTAATTCTGACGTTACACGACAAAGAATTATAAGAACTGCTGAAGATAACCTCCTCTTGCTAGCATGCAGGAATCAACTCTTCGTCTCATAGACTGGCTAACTTTCTCTCCAGTATCCGACGAGTATTACTTCACATGAGGCTATAATTCTCTCCCTCAAATCTTTCTCTCACTGGGTTGAAGTCTGACACACTAACGATTCTACCTGCCCCCAGAAAATATAATCTAGATAATTTAAATCGGGGGATCTAGGGGGCCATGGCTGACCTCGACCTATACAGGGCGTTCGGAAAATACGTGTACAACGTTTGACTATAGACTCCTGTCGTCAAAATAGGTAGATCTAAGCCGACTTAGTTATATCCAAAATTTTCTCGTTTAGCCGTTAAGGGGCGTCAAAAATTTGTAAAAATATTGGTTTTTCCTAAATTACGTGAAAACCTGCTAACCGATTTTAATGATTTTTAGTATGTAGACTAATACAATAAAATGACGTTTTCTAGTAGTATATTCACCGGCGGTAAATAAGTGGAAGTGTTATAAAAGTGATATAATACTTCAACATTTCTCCTGATTTTTTATATCAACGGCGTTATGACAACCCAGATATTTTTGTCGAGGGACTGGATATATTTGAAAGCCATTTTACCTCTTCAATATTTTTCGTTGGGTGATCTGTTTTGCCAGAAAAAAAATATTTACAAATACCTGCATACATCAATTATTAACAGTAATAATAAAACAAAGTACAACAAAGTTGGAAGTATGTATTAAAAATATTGTAAGAAACGAAGTAAAACGAAAACATTATTTAAGCAAATGTGTAAAATGGCCGCCATCTTGCTGAATACACTTATCAACACTCCTTAAAAAATGATATTGGCCCCTATTTAATGTCTCGGGGTTATTAAAATGGTTGCCTGCATTTAAAAACCTCGTCAATAAATCATGGCGTGTGTTTACCGGAGTCTTGTAAACTTCTGTTTTAATAGCGCCCCACAAAAAGAAGTCACACATATTTAACTCCGGAGAACGTGGTGGCCATTTAACTGGTGCATCATTGCCCCTTTCAATCCATCGGTTGGGATATTGATGGTGTAAGTATTGGCGAACGGCAACGGGAAAATGGGGCGGGGCACCATCATGCATATACCACATTTCCTTTCGAAGTAAAAGGGGCAAATTTTCCAGAAGAATTGGTAATGTGTCTTGCAAAAAATTTAAATAAATATTTCCATCTAACCTGTCTAGAATAACAATAGGACCAATAAGTATACATATAAAATACCTGCCCAAATATTTAATTTAAATTGATGCTGATGATGTGCAACTTTAGTGGCATGTGGATTTTCATCGGAATAAATATGTTCGTTGTGCAGATTGGTACATCCTTGTACCAATAGTAAAGAAATAATTATGTGTATCAAGTTGCATCCACAATTATTATCTCTGTTTCATTTGTAACTTTATTTCGATTTTAAAATATATTATTAAACAGCTATTATAGTAAACAACAATAATATCTACCAATATCAAAATACCCAGCTGGCTTAAAACCGTAAGATCAGAAAATTACCCTTTTTTAAAAACATTTCCCATAACTTCTCCTAAATAATAGCCCAATAAAAAATTATGAATGCCATAAATATTTTGACCCCACCGTATAATAATGCCCCACATTATACAATTTTTAATATTTAAGTAGATCGAATAACTTCTCATTAAATTCACCGCACACACAACACAATGAAGTTAATTATGAAAACACAGCGTTATTTTGTTTTAATTATCTCTAAAATAATACGATCCCGTTTTTAAATATTCCCACAGTGCAATGCGGTAATTTTCAATATGATTACTACATGGAAATTAAACATTCAAAGCATAATACGCGGTATGTATACGAAATTAAAATATCCTCGTCGTATAAAAACATGGCTGAACGTAAATAGTAATATTCTTAGATTTATTACTTTTTATGACATTTTGTCCGTTGGTTAATGAGAAGTAGCGATAATATTACAAGTTATCATGATTGCATGACGACTATTCCTAATTAAATTAAGAAGAAAGAAATACCTAGGTACCCCTAAACTAAACTACAGCACCTTTTTTTTTAACACGAGTTGGGAATAATTTTATTAGAAAGCCTAGAAATTTGTTTTTTATGGTGAGGCACAGCACTGCAGGATTAATCCTTTATGGAGCTCTGCAAGCGGTGCGTGTGCGCAGGAAACGATTCACGTTGGTCTTGAATCTTTGGATATTATGGTCGTTGGAGAACACTGCTTCAGGGAGGTCGTTTCAGAGTGATGACGTTCTCCAGATAAAAGTTTTTTAAACAGTGTCATTCGAGGGGCACTAAGCTCAACCACGTACGGCTGGGCTGCAGTGCTATGAAAATATTTGTAAAATAGATTCCTGTCGCTAACATGTCTTCGATGTTCAAGGCTTTCCAGGTTGTTTGTCAGATCATGGTCACCGATCAAGCTTCTTTAAATGGAATCTAGCAATCTCAGGGTGACTGATGTCATGACTATATCCGTTTCTTCAACATTAACTTTTTTAAACAGAATCTGCCGCCTGCATGGGTTTTTTTATCGTTAAATTCTTCTTGGTTACTGTCAGCCCAAGACAGAATTCCTTCAGGGCTTTGTTGAGATGTGAGACCTCTTGCTACCTATAGAGATGTGCATTGGCAGCCAATGTCCCAGCATCCAAAGTAAAAATTGAAACAAGTGTGCTGTTATCAGCGAAGCTATATATAGGATTTTTAGTTTTATCCAAAAGATCGTTAATGTATAGTTTAATTGAGTGACTCCGGCGTTGATGTTAAATGTACCTGAAAGAAAATCGCCACTCGCAGAGAACTGTCTTTAAGAAAGCTTGACAGTCATGAACAAAACTGAACCGGCATTCCTTTAGTTAGAAGCCCCTTATGCCATACTCGGCCATAGGCCTTGGAAATGTCCAGTGCTACCGCCCGGGACTCCCCATGGTGTTCTATTGCGTTATTCCAAACGTGAGTAACATAAGCGAGAAGGTCTCCTGTTGAGTATTCAATTTATTTCAATTTCTTAATTGTGTTTAAGAAATATTACAGTAATTTCTTATCACAAGGGTACGGTTGAGCTTACATAGTCTATTTTCGTTATCACTTAAAGTAAAAAGAATATAGGTAACCAAAGTATTATGATAAAGTGTAACAAGAGAAAATTAAAGAATAAAAGAAAACATTCAGGTATCATGAAGACAGTTATTTACTAAGACAAAGAATGCAGTTTCTTGTTTTTGCAGAAAAAAAAAACAAAAGATATTACTCGTTTTAGAGGAAAGAGGGCTTCGTAAGAGTCTGAGTCCAGAGCATCCGCAAGGTCATCCAAGGAGTTAACTACAGGTATGTGGTTTAAACGAAGGTGGCTGTAGAAAGGATATTCGAAAAACAAGTGATTTACCGTTTGTCGATTGAGATTACAAATTAAGTCTCCGTATGGATTTTATGGATGTTTTGTTTATCTAAAAGTTTAATATAGTTCTTTGTGCAAAGATGCAACTGTAAAATTATTCTTACAAGGTATGTGGGAAATTTTAGCGTTAGATAGTAAGGCAACTGGTGGCCAATAGTAAAGAAGACGAATGAGATAAAATGTTTAAATCTTGTTCTAATAATACATTGTTATATGATTCAAGTAAGTCATTCGTTATCTGTCTCCCATTGTCAACATTATCAAGACAAATATTCCAGATATTAAGGCGTCCTGCTGAATCAAAAAAATGTTTTAATCGTGCCACCTAGTTGTATTTTATAGGACTTGCTTCGCTTAGGTACTTCAGGCGATTACAGCATACTCTTGGGAGTCTCTGGTCTGACACAGTTTTTAGTCTAATAAGCCATGCAAGTGTAGCTTTAAAGATTAGACAGCTAACTTTGACAGTGGCTGTTTCCAGATGCATAATATAGTTAGAGGTATTTCTTGGTAACCTTAAAAGGTTTTTAAATGTACTTGTACTCTCTCAATGTTATCTTCGTACTTTCAGCCCCAAATTCCAATGTTATAAATAAAAGAAGAAAGTAATATGCTGCCATATAGTTTATTTCTGGAAAACCACGAGTTACTTTTTAATCGATTCATAAGGCCAGCTACACTGTCAGAAGCTGATTTAGTTTTTTGAACGCTACGATTTGACATTTCTAAAAATAAGCCAGACGACGTAAATTCTACTCCCAAATATACATATGAAGGTGCTACACACTAAGGAAAAATTTTTTCTTGCGCAAATTAAAGCACCTCATTAATTTCTTGTTAAGTGCTGTAATAATAATAATATAATAATAATAATAATCTTTATTTCAGAATTACATAAATTACATTTATATAAAATGAAATAGTGTCAATATAAATGTCTAAAAGCTAATAATAATTAGGAATTTTTCTAAAATACTCCTCTATGCTGTAAGGTTCAATATCGAGAAGTACCCTGAAAATCATTTTTTTAATTTTCCCTATATTAGTTACCTGTTTCATGCCAATTGGTAAACTATTATAAAATCTGATACAATTGTAGTATGCTCCTTTTTCGTACATTGTTAGTCTATGTCTAGGAAAAGTATAGTTCATTGTTCTGGTAGGATAAGTGCCCTGAGACTCATTGCTTCTAAATAGTAAGCGATTTTTACAAAAAAATAAAACACACCCCTGTATATAAACAGCAGCGACCGTAAGAAGTCTGTTTTCTTTAAATCTACCCCTACAGGTTTCTATTAGGCCAAGATTAAAAAGGGTCCTAATGGCTCTCTTCTGACAGATAAACAGTCTTCCTACATCACTACAATCTCCATACAGGATAATACCATATCTAATATGTGATTCAAAATTTGCGTGGTAAATCATCTTTTTCGTGTCAATATCAATATATCTAGACAATACTCGAAATGTATAACATACTCTGTTCAATTTTGTTACAGTGCAATCAACATGTTTTTCCCAAGAAAGATTGCAATCCAATACCATTCCCAAAAACCTAGTGGTGTGCTCTAAATTTATATTGGTACCATTTATACTTATATTCTCTGGTTCTTGTAATCTTGATCTCTTTGTCCTAAAAAGAATGACGCTGGTTTTATTTTCATTCAAGACTAACTTATTTTTTGTAAACCACGTAGATGTTTCCATCATTAACAATTGGGATTTTTCTACGAGAGTTGGTAAGCTTGAGGCAGTTACTAATATGTTAGTGTCATCCGCATAATTTGTTATTTTACAATTATTTACAGAGTTTATTTCAGTTATATCGTTTATATAAATTATGAACAATATTGGCCCTATGACACTACCCTGGGGTATACCTCCTTTTATTTCAACCTGATTAGATGAAACCCGTTTTGAGCCTTGGCCAATACTAACTTTTTGTTGTCGGTTTGATAGATATGATGAAATCCACTTCAAAGCCGTTCCTCTTACACCATACAATTCCAATTTATGCAGCAATATATTATAATTTATGGTATCATATGCCTTTGATAGATCGAGAAACAGCCCTAATACATACCGTTTTATCAAGTAAAACAAGTTGGAGGTTATATTATATTTAGTGGTAGTTGATTCAACAAAATTATTTAATTGCCGAATATTTTATTAACTTAAACGATATTTCATTGGGTCAATTAAATTTAACTAATTTAGTTTTCTCCGGATTTTCTTTTATTGGGACTTTACTCTAAGAATGTAATATTGGTTCCTTCAAGCATTGGATGCAAAAATGATATTAATAAACTTTTATTGCCCGTACAATTCGTCTATTTAACGGTTGCCAAAATGATAATTTAATTTCCATATTAAAAATGTGGTTAGCCGAATAAAAGTTTTATGATGCGGTGGTCACGTGACCATCTTCTTACTTCTTCCTCATTGGCAATCAGTGAGTCGACGAGATATCGCGCCGACGCGCGCTTTATGTCTTGTACAAGTTTGGTTTATGGCAATGGCAATTTGATTTTCTGCATCGTGTGTTAAGTGATTTGTTAGACGATTGGGGAAAGGTCTTTATGTTATGATTAGCTGTGAGGGTGTGCTGGTAAGAATAACCTTGGAATAAAGTACTAAGTAACATAGTATTTGCTTAAAGTAACGAGAAACGACTCTTCTACTATGTTAAATAGTATGTAAAACCATTTGAATTAGTGAAATAACTTCAGTGTATAGAGAGTAAAGTGCTGTAGCTCTTATAGTGTGTTATTAGAGTAAGAATAAATGATTCATGATCATCTGTGGTCAGAATGTAGGGGTATTTTTTTTATAATAAATCAAAAATATTAGGGAGGTACTTATAAAGACTATTTGTAGTTGTAGTTAGTAGATACAAATACCTATATTTATGGTTTTGTACAGGTTTAGCAAATAAAATATTATTACACCATTAACACATTGACAACTAATTCTTTTTTATGGGAACCATACGAAACAAATATTATTAGGAAAATCTTTAGACATAGATTTATTATAAAGCTATAATGGAATAGACAAGTATAATTTAATTGTTAAGGAAATAATTTAAGTGAAAACACATTTAGTTTACGGTTTCATTCGCGAATTTGGCCGAATTAAGGCTTACACACACCGACGCGGCTACGGCCACGGTGGCGGTGGCGGCCAATATGAACACATTGAATTAAATGAGTAAAATGAGTAAAATCATACCAAGCCCGGACAGGTCTAGACCAAGCGGCCTGAGAGCAGACATTTGCAGCGATCTGATCTGCGGTGGCGGCTAAATAAAACGTGTCGAGTTTGGACATAGACCTCGTAACTATAGGTCTATGAGTTTGGACGCGAGAAGTGACTATAGTAATGGCGAATAACATGATAGAATTATTAATAGATAAAGTCAAATTTTATCCCATATATACTTTATGGTTTAGGTCATCCAAATTACAAAAATATAAAGGCTAAAAACAAAATGTATGCTTTGATCTTCTTTATCACTAAATAAAGTCTCTTCTTCCACATCGTCTATCAATAACAAATATTATAAATAAAAATTAAACCGGGACGTTTAAAAATACATTTTTATTACTTAAAATACGTATACAACAAATATCTTACAGCTCCACTCACTGCTTTGGTGTGAACACGTCTGACTGCTAATACGATCGCCACCGCGGCCGCCACCGCCACCGTGGCCGTGGCCGCGTCGGTGTGTGGAAGCCTTTAAACCTAAGTTGTGATAAAGTAATATTAAGTATTTATTAGAAATAAATTTTAATGAAGGCAATTAAATTTTGATAAAATACATAAGAAGGTGATGTATTCTCCCAATAAAACTTTAATTAAATTTCTGAATAACCTAATTTAATTCGGCGAATAAAATATTTTGTAGCTCCTTTTCAATTAATTTTTGAAACGATTTGAACGATTTGTATCAAGTTTAAATATTTTTCTCAGTTCGTAAATCTATTTTTTTTAAATCTTTAAACGAAATGACTTTCTATGCCATTTACAACCCTCAACTTTATAGCGCTAATTTTAATATTTTTAGAAATAAATTAAAATCGGCTACATCAATTCACAATAACTTTACTCCCACTAATCCGTATATACTAGATTTTACATGCGCGCTTTGTTAAGACTTATTCCGTTTTGTGACTGCGACAAATCAGACTGACACCGGTTATTTAAATCAACGTCAAGATCCATTTGAACGGATTAAAACGAATCCAAATGAAGTTGGATCGTAGGTGTTAAATTTATATGAGGGGCAGAGCGGAGCAAGTATATTTTATAAATATTTATTTGCCGTGTGACGGTAGGAATTAGTTTAATCTGAGTATTTTAATCTGCTTTAGGGACTGTGTAGTAAAATTTAAGTATTCGCGTAGGTTCAAAACAAAATTCAAAGAAGAGTGAAAGTTAAGGTGCTACTTACTAAAATTCATCTCCAAGCTCTTATTTTATAGATAAATATAGATTTAACAGAGACACAAGCTCGAATTGGTAAAACAACGGTACCAAAAACAATTAACGCGAACATTTGCCATTAAATATCTATAACAGAGGCTTAAATCATAACCTGTCTTCGATTTTCTTCTTCTTTCAAGGTAAGTTCACAGTCATGTGTCCCCAATATTCCAACCATGAGCGAATTTGGGCTTTATACTTTAAATATTTCCGTTGATCCAATTAATTAATTGTGGCTTGTATTATGTAACCCTCTATGCGCCAGGCACATATTTTATAGAATTTATTCTTTTGCAGTTGCTAGTAGGGCTGATGCCGATACAGTCACTAATTGCTGTAAGGTACAAGGCCAATAAAACAATCTTATTTTGATATACAATTGGATTCTTCATTAAAATAATAAAAAAATTAGCAAACACAATTGCGATTTTAATGAAACAATTTAATGCAGATCTTACGGACGATGGATTCAAAATAATTACTAATAATAAACCTTTACCTCCGAGTAACTTGCCTTGAATAATGCTCCGGTTAAATGACCTCCGTCAGAGACGGAGTGGCCCAGAAATAATAACTGGATCAAAATGAATATTCCTGTAAAATTAGTTTACTAATATTAACGCTTGTATTTCGACAAATATATGGGTTGATAACAAATCATCCTTTCCTCCATTATACAGGGGCACCATATACGCGTCGGTACATTTGTTAAAACCAGTATAATATTTCAATTTTTTCTTTGTAGATGTTCAATACCCTGTATATAAACTTATTAGTTTTTTGAGGACCTTGCGTATTATCCTATGCTTAGCCCTTAGCGTTATCAAGATATTAATTTATTTTAAGTTTTCTTTCGAAAAATATGACCTTTAACAATTGCTGATATTTTTGAACTCTGAGATACTGAAACTTGGTTTAGAGTTCGGAAATACCATAAAATGCTTTTTGAGCAATAGCGAAATCTTAGTTAGAATACAGGGTGATCTAAATGTACAGATATTTTGGTCACTTCAACAAATGTACAAAAGTACATTTCTTCAAGATGAAACGTCCTGTATATTATTACTGACTTGAAAGGCTCCTAATATCTGCTCTTGATTTAGGCATATCAGGTCTAGCTACTCAAGTTTTTGACTTATAAACATTTGTTTTAAAAAAGTTCTTTGGGAAAGATATTCTCACTTGGTCAGTGTGCCATAATGCTGTTTCTAGTTTGAATTATTTGTAAACATGCAGTGTGACCCCCAAAATCACCCAATCTTAATCCATTCGATTGTTACGTGGACTTATTTAAAAACAAAAGTTAGAAATCAGCAGTAAATTCAAGGGAAGGGTTGCTACATCGTGTTTATCAAGCATTTTAAGATTTAAAATGAAATTAGATCTGCTACGACATGTGTCGTTAACAGGGGCATCTTCTGATATTAACAATCTCGCCTATTTGGTTTAGTTTAATATTCTTATAAAATAAGAGTTTTTCTCCTGAAGAATATGCATTTTATAACAGCATTGTTTCAACAGACAGCCGCTCCTAACTCTCTCTGAACGGTAACCACATGTAACCTTTCTGGTTGGCCCTATTTCTCTAAACTATCACAGGGCTGTTTATTAGATCAAACCTAATATTACAGGTATATTTAAACTTAAAAGTGATTTATTATCACTATCATAAGACATAATATTGTTGCCAAAGCTAGGTTGTAAATATACCTACAAAAGGATACCATATAAATAAACAAAATATAATATCAGCGCCAGCATAGGCAATAGTAACAACACTAACAACAACCAGCAAAGACAATAATAAATATACATGTAAATACGATATATCGGCCTAAGCTTCCTAAACTATATGTCATAACCTAAAATATGAAAATGGGACAGCACTGTCAACATGGTCTTAAGAATAAAACAGGTTAGAAAAACAAAATTTAGTTAAATCGATAGAAGTAGTTTATGTACAGGATTTTGTAATACAGCAGCAGTCAACAAACATACATTAGTGATGACACAGAAGAAACAGTTATCGCTTATAGACTAAAAAATTATTGGCATTTAGTTCAGCATTAAAGTGTCCTGAAAGTACTCCCTCAAGGAATAATAGCCTTTTTTTCAACAGGAGATTCTTCACGATTACTCTAAATATTGTTTCAGACCTAACGGCTCGGATATTTAGAGCCAAGTGATTAAATTTTTTTGGCATCATATACTAGTGATTTCTTAACCAAAATAAAGTGTGAGATTGGTTACTCTATATTTTGTCCTTGCCTGGTGGCGTAGCCCTATTGTCTGTACTAGATTTATGTTTCTCCAGCATTAGATATTATACTGTCTCGAGAATAAAAAGGGACGTGAGGGTTAAAATATTGTGAGATTTAAACAGTGGCCGACAGGAGTTACGGTATCCTGCTCCAACTATATACCGAATGGCCCTCTTCTGCAAAACAGAGACCGAGTTCAACAAACCACGAGTGCAATTTTCGCAGAAGGAAATTCCATACCCTAAGTGCAATTCTATCACAGAAAAGTAAACTATTCTCGATACAGAGGCATCCAATTATATAGAGATATAATCCTCAAGGTATAGCAACCCATAGCCAAATTGCTGCAGAGATTAAGGATATGCTCGTAAGACGGCAGCTTATTGTCAATGTATAAGCCTAAGAATTTAGAACACAAGAAATTGTTGATATTCTGGTTTTCTACTGTATTTTTATTATGACAGCACTTAAATGACAGAACATTTGTGTTTAATGCAAAAGCTCTGTCATGCCACGATATTGTGGTTTCTTTCGCGAGCATAGTAAATTGACCTTGAGTATTGAAGGATGCAAGGTTATTGACATAGAGTTAAAACAAAATGTGGCCGAGTACTGACCCCTGCGGTACTCCACAGGCAATGTGCGCCTCATCGGACATTTCACCGTTCATCGAAACCACCTGTCCTTGCCCAATAAGATAGGACTCAAACCACCTCAGCGATACATTCCTAAAACAATAGTGGTCGAGCTTCCGCAGCAGAATCCCTTGACCTACACAGTCAAAGGCCTTGGACAAGCCACAAAACACCGCCGCGGCAGCGTCCCTATCATTTAAACCCAAGTACCGTTGTTTAAGAAAAGAAAAACATTGAATCAAGAAAAGACAACATTGGATCAGAGGTATTCTTACCATTCTGAAATCCGAACTGAGCCGAAGAAAATACGCTACTTCGGTCCAAGAAAGACAATAATCTAGCCTTAACTAGTCTCTCAGCAATTTTAAAGAAGATAGGTATCAGCGAGATCGGACGATAGTTTGAGGGTTCATCACAATCTCCTCCTTAATGAATAGGGACAACAGCAGCAAACTTTAGACAGTCAGGAAACAAGCCATGAACAAAGGAAAACTTTACAGCCTCAGCCAACGCTTCTATAGCAGTTGTAGGCAGATGCTGGAAGATCCTAATAGACATTTTCCCAATCTGACGCATTCTTATTGTTAATTTCACTAAAAACTGTTTTTAATTCGTTTGCGTCAGTAGCCCCAAAGAAAAAGGTACCATTTATAGGTGCATCTGGCATATAATTTTAATATTCATTCTCCCTCTTCTTATTTGGTTACCTTATCATTTATTTACCTTTCTTTAAGATTTTTTTCTATAACACTTTTAAATCCCTCTATTTGTTGCCCCTGTTCCTTAAGATACACACTGGTTTCTTTTGTTATTAGTACCTTTCCTGTCCTTGTAAATGCTTTAATGTAAATTTAAAAAAATTGAGTCCACTCCTGATTTAAAATTCAAGATGAGTCGAGCCGGCCTAGCTACTTGCGCGACCAGTAGAAAAAGCGAAGCATGTTCAAGAAACTCTTCGCTCGGGCATTAGTTTTATATTACCTGATGACTTTTTCCTTGCCAACGAGTATTAAGTGTCTGAAACTTGATATCAGAGCGTCAAGAAATCAACCTGAGCGAATTAAATCCAGGGTGGGAAAAAACTTTTCGAGTTTTTCGAGGAAACACAATACCGTCACGGCTGAAGTTTATAATATGTAATAATAAATGGAATTCTGCATCATCGTTTATTAAGTTTTTGTTCAGTTTTCATATTTTCGGACAGAGATATTATGAAATCGGATAATACGATTTCTACTTGATATGATGGTTTATTTTTCCGACTTAAACTAGTAATTAAAACAATAAATTAAGGCTGCACCGAGTAGGTGGAGTACTCGGTGCTCGGTCAAATTTCTATCGAGTAACGAGTACTGAGTTTAATGTTCACAACTCGGTGGAGTAACAAAAATTAATAAAAAATAAAGAAAACATGATTTATGTTAATTCTTGATACATGGAATAATTTTAAAAAGTAGTAAGAAACCTAATGTAATAATAAACATTTTACAGTTTTTAACACGAGTACTAAGGCTGAGGGGCTACTAGTAAGCACCTAATTAAATTTGTTATAAGCAAAACAATAAATGTAGTCAGTTATCAAGTTTACATGAGAGCTTAATGCGTTTTAACTAAAAATACGATTTAGTGAAAATACGCCTTAAATGGTGTTTATATGAGTGGTTCGAACAGGGGATTTTACGTTTGACTTTTAACTTCAAAAGCAAACACAACTCGGTTGGTAGCATTGAGAGATAATGCGTATTATATGCTTTTATACTAATTTATACGAATACATATTTAATGTTTTTTAATTTTTTAGACCTGCGTTTTAATAATATTCGTATTCCGTTAAGGCGCATTAGAGCGTTTGTGTAAACTTGATAATTATCGATTAATGCTGGTGATTTAGAATATTAAGGTTATGATGCAAATATATAAGTTTCTATCCATTGTCCGGCATTAATGAATTTCTTTTTGACTCGAATACGTTTCCTGCCTCTCTTACTAAAAATAGTAGAAGCTGAAGTAGACAAGTATTGCTTCATTATCTTAAATAAATGTGTGAAGTTATTTTCATTATCTCGCCACCATTCGAATGGTGATAGAGTCTTATCAATTATCGGGGACTTTAAATAAGTGTCAATTTAAGTCTCGAGTACTTCCTTAGTTGATACAATGTGACTTCAAGAGCTTAAACTTGAGGTTGATGTAATAACAGAAAACATATCACCAATAGAAGTTTCTGACATCGTTTTTTTGTCGGAGCGGAATAAGAGTATTTAAAGTTATATTGTCATCGCTATGAAAAATTATTTTCCTCAACATCTTGTACATCTAATCCTTCTAAATGAACGTCATTACCAATATGTTTTAAAAGAGATGTGAGCAGCTTTAGCCTAATTGCATTTTTATTATTGTCTGTTGAAAAATATATTTAAATATAGGATCTAATAAATACCATAATTGGAATTTAACTCTACATCAAGACGGCTACTCAAGCATTCAATTAGACTCCCTCATAGTTCCCTCTTAATTCGTCTTACGGGTTAGTTGCTCATTTTTACTTGAATTGGGCCTTTCTGCACATGTATTAGTTTTCTTGTAATTTCTTTGTGTTCGAATGTTTTTAAATGGATATTACCTACGTACCGACACTAGCTTTATAGAATTATAGAAGCTCCAAAAAAGTAAACCCGATATACAAGGTGGTATTTAATAAGTGTCCGATATATTACAGGACAATTCCTCAGTTATTTATAAGGTGAAAAGTTCATATAAGCATGGGTCCGCAAGCCCTTCATTTTTGAGATATAGGATGTTACAATTTTTAACAGAAACAAAAATATGTAGCCCACTGTTGTTTTCTCTTTTGATGACAATGTTATGTAGGCACTTTATTGGCTAATTCAAAGAACATTTTCATAATTTTTTGATTTTGGCCTCACTCCTACAATAAAATGTCCATTTAACATTTGCATTTTTATCACTTTGACACCGATAAAAAAGGTGCATCCTTTTTTATCGCAATAAAACCCTCTTCAGCTAAAAATTAAATTTAAATCAAAACCTCTCCAGTTCAAAATCGAGTAACTTTTCTTTTTCATTGCTCGGCAACCTGACATAATTGTTACAAATTAATTTGATGCTGTGAAACATTTTTTTAGTGTAGTATTATTTTTTTTTAGTATCTATTAATGCCAAAATTCGTGAATTTCTCTAGCTAAAAATCTCACCTTTTTTCAAGATCGGAAAAACTTTTATTTTTTAAACTTAAACTAGATCACTTTTTAGCAATTTAAACTCGAAAAACGGTAATAGATAAAAACGCGACAGCGGATTTCGTTCGTTCTCGTTAAATTTCTATGCAATCTAGTTTTCGTAAAAAATAAAAGTCTATCAGATAAAAAAAAACTCTTGTGGTTTTACGTATGATAAAAATTACTAAAAAAAAAGAGTACCGTATTTTCGGAACGGTTGAAAATAAACGAACAACTATAAGTTTTTGAAATCGGATCGCAAAATGCAATTCACTCGTATCGTTATGGATAAGAGTTGCCATCTCAAAAAAAATCCAATTTGGCGCCATATCTGTCAAATTTGTTAACCTATACCGGGTGTTGCATCGTCGAGCGGGACATAGGAAATCCCATGTTATTTTAAATGGGGTCAATTATTGGCTTCCCTAATTATTTTAGAGAAAAATTCTATTTAGGTTTATTAAAGAGCACTAAAACCCACATTCAAAAGAATAACTTTAGATATTTTTGATGAGCCCGTTTACGGGTTATAGCCGATTTCTTTTTAACTATTTCTCCTTTTTATGGCCCCGTATTTGCGGGCACCAGTCAAGGTAAAAGATGACTGTCAAATAAAGTTGTCATTTTGAGGAATATTTGAACATCTTCTTAAATCCTAAAGTTCTAACAATTTAATAGTACCTACCTATTAATTAGTAAAATATTGAAACATGTAAAATGTCATAATTAACCTTGTAATTTGATAATTTATTTTAGTTTTATTCAGATTAATTTGTACTCATAAATACACCTTTAATATTTTCGATGTACGAGTTTTGATAACAATAAAGCACACATTTCAAAATGACAACTTTATTTGACAGTCATCTTTTACCTTGACTGGTGCCCGCAAATACGGGGCCATAAAAAGGAGAAATAGTTAAAAAGAAATCGGCGATAACCCGTAAACGGGCTCATCAAAAATATCTAAAGTTATTCTTTTGAATGTGGGTTTTAGTGCTCTTTAATAAACCTAAATAGAATTTTTCTCTAAAATAATTAGGGAAGCCAATAATTGACCCCATTTAAAATTACATGGGATTTCCTATGTCCCGCTCGACGATGCAACACCCGGTATATTTTTTGGCATTAAATTTGACCTCCTTGCGGAAAATCATTGAGAAATGTGTAATTTGTTTTTTTATTATAGTCAGCAGGAAAATCGCCAATCAGGTGGGACACCACAAAAAATGTCCCTTTACAGTCATGTCAAACTATTTGAAGAATGATATGTTATTCTAGACTCGCTAACTCAACGAACCTGACCTTTTATTTCTTATTGCCACGAGTCGAACCTCAACGATTTTATTTAAATATTTCATTGAATAATCAATACAGCCATTATTTTATTAGAGCAAAGCTTTTTTCATTTGTCTCATTATTAGGTACCCTATTTTTTATATACAACAACCAAAACAACATTTAAGGATTAATACGAACATTTAAAGAAAAAGGTAATAATCATTTAATAAATAATTCGATGTAATGAGAGACAAGTCTCTAGAGGTAATAAATAAATATTTCATAGAATATTTTAGCATACCTACCTAATGATAATTTGAAGAAAAAGGATAATCATACTTATTGTCTTTTTAAGTTTTCTTATGAAAAATATTCTATTTGTATTAGTACAAGAGAATGATAAAATTTAGTGATTGCATAAAATATAATCAAACACTCTGGTAACCAGTAACTAAGTAAGTGTTCCCATATATTGCCTTATATTTTAAAGAGAAGGCGCCATGTAAATCGTGTATAAATCCTACCGTAAAAAAACGAATTTATAAAAGTGTTTTACAGCGAAAAAAAGTATATTAAAATGTTTCACTTAGAGGCCGCTTTGACACTAATAGCATAACAAGCAAGAATACTTTCATATTTTAAAACTTTTTCTCACACAAGTCGTCTCGAGGACAGTTTCCTTGTCTAAGTGACATGAATAAAATGTTAAATAGCCACTAACCAGTATAATAGCTTGTAAAATTCTACAAACGTAACTTTTATACTTACAACTCTAATGTCTCCATTTGTAGAAAGGGAAATTATATTTCTTCTTTAAACGTGACAAGTTTAAGTGAAATTTTATAACTATATTTTTCAGTTTTATTGCTTGTTAACTTACTTGTGTTTTGTATACGCACTACATGTGTTTTTTGTAAAGTGTTGGATGTAATACTAAACAATAAAAATGCGTAATTTTTGTTAAAATAACGAATGTTGCATGCAGTTTCGTCACGAAGTTATTGCTTACAAAAACAGGTCTTTATAGCGAGTCTCATATTGTAATTAGGATTGATTTTATATACCTAATGACATTCTCGCATAAGCAGGATCATAATAAATCAAGTTTTTACACTGTGCAGAGCTAAGATCCATTGAATCCGGTAGTTTTTAATATGTATTAATTTACAAAGTAGTACTAACTACTAACGAATGTAATATTATTATCGTCGGCATTTAGCAAAAACTAACCAAATGATAGAACTTCGAAGTAGAAATAAGAGTTTAAGCCATCGGAGCATTAGTCTTTGGAAAAACTGGTAGAAATCATAATTAAAGTTATAACCGGAGGAAAACCACTTTATTTATAGAGCAGTAATTAATTAATAATTGCATATCGAAACTCTGTCATTATAATATAAGCGACATAATACACATACAGGGTATCCCACTAAACTCGGCAAGGTATGATATTATGGAAGCCATAAACTTTACGGCTTTGAGAAAAAAAATTATTCAAATAAAACAACGGCAGTCTACCTCCACAATATGTATTTTAATGTTTATATCCTACATGTTTCGGACATAGAAATGTCCATCATCAGGGATACAGTAGTCGATTACGACAGCTCTATTTTGCATAAGCGAAGATCAAAATTATGTTAAAATTGAAAATGCAGTTCTAATGCAGGTTCTAATGAACCATAATGTTTTAATAAAACATGACTATTACCCTTTCAAAATACATGTAGTTCAAGAGTTATCAGAAGATGATTATGAGCGAAGAACTGAATTTTGTGATATTGAGATGTCAAGGTTTGACCAAAATAACCAGTTTTTCAAATTTATAGTATTTTCGGACGAAGCAACATTTATGTTAAATGGTAGAGTCAATAGACACAGCTGTAGGTTTTGGGCAAATGAAAATTCCCACTGGATGAGAGAAGGTCATACACAACGCCCTGGAAAATTGAATGTGTGGGCTGGGCTTCTGGGTAACCACAAGGTCGCTCAATTTTTTATTGATGGAAATTTGACATTACAATTTTACTTTGAGCTCTTGGAAACGCAAACTGTTCCTATATACGAAATGTGACGGGTCCAAATTATACAAAAACATTCTTCCAACAGGACGGAGCTCCTCCCCATTTTGGTCGAAACGTGCGGTAATTTTTGAAGAACACTTCTCCGAATAGGTGGATCGGTAGAGAGGGTACAATCGAGTGGCCACCTAAGTCCCATCATGTGTCGCCTAACGACTACTTTTTATGAGGACACTTGGAGAACAGAGGTTATACCACAAGACCTCAAGATTTGGCGGATTTGCAGCTTCGAATTTTGGACGAATTTGAATTAATAACGACAGAAATGATTTACAACACAATTGAAAAATTTTATTTTCAATTAGTACACTGTCAAGCTGTACAGGGAAAATAGTTTGAACATTTAATATAAAAAATATATTATTTCTAAATTGTACTCGTTATTTCGAAAACTACTGATATTAGGAACAAAGTATGTTATACCAAAAGTGTAACAAATTTAAAGTAAAAACTATGAATGAAAAAATATACAGGGTGTTACATTTAAAAATATAAAGTTCGTTCGAATTCCAGACAAACTAAAAAGCTGGCAACAACGCCAATATCGTCATTCTGTGCGTCAGATCCTCTTACATAACTGTACCAAATTTGGTTTAAATCGGCTAATAGATTGTGATGTTATTAAGCCGTTTCCAGACTTTATACACACACTGTATAGTAGGTAGGTATTATTTCATTTAGAGTAAAACGGGATGCATGACAAATATAAATAAAAAATAAATAACAAAATTGCGCAGGGTAGGTGCTCTATCATGCCATGCCATAAAATCTTAGTAACAATATTTTAAAACGCTCTTAAATATGGTCGCTCAGTAAAGAAGAATTTAAATATCTACGAAATTCGCCCATTGACTTAAGCGACATAAAAATCATAGTAGCTAGTTCACCATTCAACGCAGAATTGAAAATTATACTTGGTAGTGCCTAAAAACCTTAATTTCATGGAAAATGTCGCTTATGACCTTCTGGTATCGATACGCTGTTTTACCGACGCCATTTCGTTTTTTTTTTGTAAAATTGCTTTTACGCCGCCATTTTGAAAGTAAAATATGAACTTGTTAGATGTCGTTGAAAAGGTAATTTTGAGGAGAAGTCGATTGTGCAATAAAACATACAGGTTATTAATCATTTAAAAATAAGAAATAGCATGGAAATGACTTTAGTTCGGGGTTTAGGTAAATATTGAGATCCCACTGAAGTATAGCAGCAATCCAACTTTGAATTAAATATATTTTAACATATCGCTGTGGTGCTCTGTACACTGATTTCGTTTACACCCGTATAATATATATAATTGGAAGACATGTATTTAAAATTAATAGCTTATTTATTTTACAGCTGTGTTTTGTTGTACTCAAAGATTTCTCTGCCAAACCAAATATGTTCATCCTCATGTATATTATTAAAAACGGCATCCAATATCCTAATCTCCCAAAATAGGATTAAATTTAAAATATTCCGCTCTTGAAACCACTTAGTGCCTGCCAATTGTCAAATATATTCACGAAAATTCTAAATTATTACGACAAGTTAAAGAGGCTGAAACATGTTGAAATCCCTGAATTTATTGCTCTTAGTATGTTACTGGCCATAATATATATTTTAATACGATAATAACAAATGATCTACCAGCTACACCAGGGAGGAACTAGGTATTTGGTTCAGGTAAAATATCAACGTACCCACCAATATGCAGACTATAATATAAACAGTATAATAGGCGATTTCTAATTCAAAAATGACAATATTATATTTATACAGAGACCCATTGATTTAATCGAAATATATATTTTTATGATACTTGCCATACTTAACCCGAAAGTAACTTTAATTCCATTTTTCTCTGTTACATTTGCAATAATCTCATCAGGTCAGTTCAGCTTAGGAAGCAAAATAAATTAGGTCTTTATTATTATTTGCATTTACATTTTATAATGGCGCAATCTGTTTCAGTACAATTATACAGATAATATCTCCTGCAGGGCTCGAAATTAAAAATACTTAATCCCGACGAATTATTTATCTACAACCACCACACACCCCTCATTAATAAAATCATTTTTAATTTTATTCTCCTTTTCTTATCCCACCGGACCCCAAAAAAAACGCCACGGATAATGAGCAACCATGTAGCGACCCTAAAAAATCTGATTATAACAATACCCCCGAATAAAGCTATTTTGCAACAGACAACTTAGGGTGTACGAAGGTACACATTGATGAATCATGTTCATGTCAAATTTGAAAGGTTCGTAAACGGTGGGTGAGCTGTGGTTGGAAAACAGTGGCTTACAATATAAGAAAACTCTACGCCAGCTAAATCTTTAATGGCGGCCGACGCCATATTTTAAACTTATTTGCCAAGCTGTGATTTAAAAATTCTTCAATTTAAGAATTGGCATCTCATTTCTACCATGAATATTAAGTAGTGCCCTGGCAAATACAAATAAATGCACATTAACAATCAATATAAAAATTGTTTATTAATTATAACTTTTAGTATGTCTCATAAACATTGTATTATAGGTTTTCAATTTTTCTTTGACAGATTGCCCTGGCAAATGCACATAATTTTAACTTAGTTTTAAAAACAAAATGGAAACCAATAGGCATCTTAAAAATACCTATTGTAAAATATAGAAGAAAACTGACTAACTAACACTAATCTTTCATAAAAACAACAAAGAACGAGCATCATGAAACCTAAAACAAAATATTAAAGAAAAAAATTCTATTAAGGAAAAAAATGGTAGACAGGTATGCGCAGGTAGTAACAATGTGGGTTTTTGGTGGAAAGAATATCACTCGTTATTCTTAGCCAGACAAAGGGCGCAATTAAAAGAAGTTACATATATATTTTTTTCTTAAGATTTTTAACATGGTAAGTTCTGTTACAACTCAAAAAATATATAATATTTGTACACATAAAACATAATGCGTTTCTAACTTCTATGGTCATGTTATTTAATCAGTTGTTTCGTTTTTTCCTGAAGTGTTGAATATGTTTCAAGCATGGCTCTCAGCATTAACATTTTTGGTTGTATTATCACAGAAAATGTTATTTTGCCTAGTCTCTAAGCAATTATTTTTTAACAGCTTGTTCTGTTCTTTCCTATTCGGTCTGCTTCTGCTTCTTAAGGGCAATTTGCCAGGTTCTTTACAAGATTTTTTTTTGTTGTTTTCTTCTTTCTCTTTCAATCCAAGTTATCCTTTTTTCTTATTTTTTTGATTTTGTTTGTTCTTTGTCAATTTTCAACTTCTCTTTTTCTTCAATAATCTTTTAATACCCCGGCAACATACGGACATAAAAATTATACAGGTGGCTTATAATATAAGAAACTCTACGCCAGCTAAGTTTTTAATGGCGGCCAACGCCATATTTTATACATATTTGCCAAGCTGTGATTTAAAAATTCTTCAATTTAAGAATCATCTCTCGGAGACAGGCAATCCTTAAAATATTCTGTTTTGCGCCAACCAGCTTTCAAACAAAGTTAGCTTAGCCTCAAAACAGCCGACAACACTGCTCTTTTCCCTAGCCACGTTTGTTAATAGGCAAACGTTACACATTATAAATGAAATGGAAACAATAAGAGGTAGCTTTAGTTTTCACTGGCTACGCATAATACCGACTAAACAGACTTGAAATTTGTGCAGTTCAGAAATACGTTATTTTCAACGAATAAAACAATAAAAAAATGATAGACATGGCTTTAAAGTAGATCATCCTACGGAGAAAGTAAGAGCGACTAAGTTTGGTGCCCTAAAGATGAATTTTGGTCATGACCAAAGTTAAGTTCTGTAAAAATATTGTTACTGGAAAGGACATAATATGGCGTCGGCCGCCATTAAAGCCTATTGAGGTTAAAATTAGCTACTGACAAATTTGGAGGTTTCTTCCTAAACGTACCCTCAGATTGCTGCACTCCATCATTCAAAATGAGTCATTCACGCACGCATCATTCTCATAGCTCTTTAAAGAGTTTTTCTTGCAGCGTTGTCACAGATTTATCCACACGCTGCCGCGCTGTGGCGTTGTCTTGTAGGCTGTGGGTTACCTGCACGATTAAGGTGTATGCATGCGGTACTTGACATAATTTCAGTCAGTTGTATTTCGGAAACTGTTTCTACGCCCCTGATTGCCATCCGCACCCTGCACTTGGTCTTACTGAACCAGTTTTTATAGGGGGTTAGTTTGCCCCGAAGCGGGGTCACACCCCCTTTTGTTCCTAAATGTCGGTCAAGCTGATGGTCATTTTCTCCAAGTCCTTTTGTGTTACTTATCGTCGCATCCAGGAAATATGGGTTAAATAATTATACAGTATTGTTCCTGGCTATGTCCTTATGGTGGTACAGTGTCAAGTATCAAGGAGATCATAAAACTAGAAGAATCAACCAATATGTTATAATTGTGATCCAAAATGTTTGTTGTTAAATGTAACTAACAATTTGAAAGGTAGTTTATGGAGTAGGAGGAGGGGAATGAGGGGGCTCAGGAGTGAGCCAGTCTCTCGGTAGTCTAAATGATTTTAATGAATTTGAGTGTATGACGGGATTCAGGGAAGCGTCGGTCCGTTTGTAATAGTCAAAGTTTGATGCTTAACCCACTACCAACGTATCATAATCGAAATAAATATGAGGTTTTGCGTTTTCCTTTGTTCCACTTTAGAGGAACTAAGGTTGATAATTTTTGTTTGTTAATAAATGGGGTGAAAGTAAAGTAACGAGACACGCTTTTGACAAAGATATGGTGTTAAAGTGTTAGTTTTGTTAGTTACTGGAGTCCGGTCTTTGTTGGCTGTTCCTTTATAATTTGGAAGAAATGGCGCATAACTAATGATTTTATTCGAATTTGGAAACTATACCGTATCAGTTACGGTGAGTGGGTAAAAAGTGTTAAAATAGTTTTGCAAGTGAACATTATACAGGGTGTCTGTAAAAGGTATTTACAAAAACCTACCACATATTCTTCAGTTCAAAATTAGCCGATTTAAGTAAACTTACCTTAGTACAAAGTTGCTTAATTTGGGCGCTAGACGGCGCTGAAGTAACAATTTTAAAATTGTTTTTTTGGATTAATTCATAAACTGCTCATACTATTTTGCCGAAATTTGGTACGTTGGCATAGTTTTATGGGGCAAAAGAACACATGTCACAATTCTGATTAATATCAGTCCATGGGCGTAGAACCTGGGTTTTTTTACTAATTGCTTGTTTAAGATTTTTGTGCCAATGGAACAAGAGGGGTTTGTGCAAAAAATTCAGATGAACCAACTCATTTGCTACAAAAAATGTACTCTTAATAAGACTCGATTCCTCTGACGGCTTCCAAGAAATTTGCATTTTATTACTTAATACGTAGTAGTTTTTACAAAAAAGGAAAAATATAACTAAATCATAAACAGAATTTTAAGATGCCCCCATAAGAAATAATTCAGTGGATTTAAGTCCGGCGATCGTGCTGGCCAATTTACAGGGGCATTACCTCTACCAATCCATTTATTTGGGTACTGCTGATTAAAAAGTTTCTAACATTTAATACAAAATGCGGTGGAGCTCCATCGTGCACAAACCACACATCTCTCCGAAGTTGTAAAGGTAAATCTTCTAGCAAATCTGGCAGCGTATTTTGTAGATGTTGCAAATAAATTTCCCCAGTTAATCTTTGTGGAATAATGACAGGACCCACAATCTGATTACCAATTATTTCAGCCCACACATTAATTCTAAACTCATTTTCAAAATGTTTTACCTTGATAGCATGTGGATTCTCATCTGCATATACATATTCATTATGAAAATTTGTAATCCCTCGTCTTGTAAAACATGCTTCAACGGTAAACAAAATATTGTTGGCAAAGTTGGGATTTCAGGGATCATTAGGTAAAAGATCTTGAACTCGCATTTTATGGTATATCAACTGTTCTTGAAGTACTTCATGAACAATATCTGTGGACACTCCTATTTCCCTACCTAGCCTCTTGGTGCTTACTTCTGGATCTTCTGCAACACGTTCTAAGATGTCTTCCTCGACTTCAGGAACCCTTACAAAACGCTGTCTTCCATTATCAATGGATTTAGGAGTAAATTGGCCGCTTTACCGCAGGCGTCTTTCAACAGCTGCAAACGTCGGGTGGCTTGGTATACGACGATTTGGAAACTTTTCGGTGTAGACTCTGACACATTCTCGAACATTTCCTTAGCAATACCCAAATACCATCGGTATATTCTGGATTAGTGTATTGCACCGTCATGATAATTCACGACAATTAAAGTTTTCTCATAATTAATGCAAGCAGATAAAATGATTGAACGTTAGCAAAAATATTAAATGTTACAAATTTGACAATAATCTTATGAATCTCAGAAGAAAGTAATAATTACCAACAATAACAATCGTTTGTGAGGTGTACGGCCGTATTGTACATACATGAAAAATACCGTGCGAACAAAAAGCAGATGATAAGAAAACTGTTCAATAGGTTTTTTGTAGTAAATAAGTTGGATTAATCTAAATCTTAAACTTAAACATTTTATCTTCCCTTGGCGTAGAAATCAAAAACAGAAACATTCTATAAAACCCAAGTACTACTTGGTAAAAACTACTACGTATTAAGTAATATAATGCAAATTTCTCGAAAAGCGTCAGAGGAATCGAGTCTTATCAAGGGTACCTTTTTTGTAGCAGATGAGTTGCTTCATGTGAATTTTGTGCCCAAACCCCTGTTGTTCCATTGGCATAGAAATCTGAAACAGGCAATTAGTAAAAAACCCAGGTTCTACGCCCATGGACTGATATTAATCAGAATTGTGACATAGGTTTTTTTGTCCCATAAAGCTATGCCAACGTACCAAATTTCGGCAAAATAGTATGAGCAGTTTTTAAATTAATCCAGAAAAACGATTTAAAAATTGTCACTTCAGCGCCGTCTAGCGCCCAAACTAAGCAACTTTGTACTAAGGTAAGTTTACTTAAATCGGCTAATTTTGGTCTGAAGAATATGTGGTAGGTTTATGTAAATACCTTTTACGGGCACCCTGTATTTGCCACTTTTTTGATGGGCTTGCCTATCAGGACCTGTTTTTTCTGCTTATCGCGTGGCACGCTGTAATCGTTGCATCAAATTTAAGAAATATATTTTGTTAATCTTATATGATATGTAATGAATTATTTCATATTAAATAATACCAATACATAACAGGCCTCTTAAAAGCTCTCGGGAGTAGAATTAAAGAAATTGATACGGGATTTAAAAAAAAATTACTTGGATTATTACGAACAATAAAAAAAAAGCAAAATTAATAGGAGATTCTCTTTTTCTTAATCTCCTAGATAGCACATCAATCTGCTCTGTGGGCAAAAAGCGTTTGTTGTGACTAGAAAGTAGTGACTTGTTTAATTAATAATTATATTCTATAAATCTTACATTCTTGGAAAAAACAGTATTGTAAATTTACTTTAATAAGAGTTGTATAGTAGTATATTTCTCTATAAAACATCTTAATAACCATAAATCTGTACATCACCAATTATCAAAATAAAATTCTAAACTAAATTTATAAAAAAATGTGGTTAGCCTTTTTATAAAACAAAGTATTATTATGCCACTACTAAGGTTTACATATATTATATTTTAAAAATGTGTTTTGGTGAAATTTAATCACTATTTTTTTTGTTAAAAGTAAGGAACTGTATTGTGAATTTTACAAAATCCTTTTGTGGCTTTTATAATTTTTATATACATTTATATACATGAGCATATATAAGTATAAAAAAATGGTTATAACGGAAAATTAGTAAAAATTACTATATTTCTTTAGGCTCTCTAGTTCATCTTTGTTCAGCTATTGGGTCGTAGGTTAGCAGAAGTTTTAACCTAAGAACTTCTTTGACGTCGCGCACATTTACCTGATTGTCTAGTAGTACACTGACATTTTTCCACAGTACTTGATATTAAAACGATGTAAGGCTTCCTTGACGGATTCCAAAGGAATGCCATTTTAAGTACTCTCTTTGGGGACGCAATATGGTATCTATCGATAATTTGGATCTTCTGGAGAAGCCACTATATTTGGCTTAGTTTGAGTCCACGTTGCTTTCTTATGGTGAATATGTACTTTTTTATATAAGGCTTCGATCCAGGTTCATGCCTAGATATTTGGCATTCTTTGCTTGCTCCAATTGTTAATCTTAACAGGATGTGTGTTCTCTGCGCATCTGGCCTTCATTATGTGTTATGTGCCATCTTTTTGGCCACTCTCATATTTAATTTAAATGATTTGTAGATTCATAGAGGCCAATGTAGCATATGTGCGTGGTGCCAAGACTGCTGTGTCATCGGCGTATGTTGGTGGTGCTTCTTGTTGTTGGCAAGGCAGTTATATTATTATAATAGGTATAAAATTGGTCTTAGGACGCTTTCTTGCAGATCGCCTTAGTTTATTAAATGTAGGTATGTTGTAGTAGTATGTATCTCACTATAATTGTAACCTTGAGCTGGTAGTGGGGATGTGGGAGGAGCCTCTTTAGTCTAACTTGCAATATGGTGTGCTATACTTTATCAAGCGGTCGTATAATAGTCCCGTGTCAGTTGTGAAAAACAAAATGATATTTTGGTATTATTCAGTTTTCGTCTAGTATCTTTTTTAGCCTCTTGGCTTACAACTTTACATGAACTTTTGAAAGCATTGGAAGTTAGACTTATTATAAATAGGTTTGTAAGATGAGACACGTTTTTTCGGGTAGCCCTTGTATAATTTCACCCTCAGAGATGAGATTAAAGCCCATTGGTTTTTTACTTTGCAAAATGTATAGGAAATCCTATTTTAGATACAGGTATAAAGTTCAAAAATGTAATTTTTCAAAAGTCGATATCTCGGAAACTATTAGGTTTAGACTTATAATGCACTTATTAAAAAATAATTGTTATTTCTTGTTAAATCAAAAAATATTCGAAGATATAGGGTGTTCCATTTAAAGAAAGGTAACTTTGCTTCCCTGCGGATTTCTGACTCATCCTGTATACTTATTCTTTTTAAACTCTAATACACTTTAAAAAACCCTAAAACGTTTATCTAAAATATTTTTGCTATAAATAAATAAATAATCGACCTTTTCCATACATACCAACTATGTTTACAATTTTTACTTTGCCTATGCATTCTAAAAGTGTCTCAACGATACGTTACGTAGTGATTTGCGACCTGTGTCCTTCAAGAAAACCCATCGCATATAAATAACATAACTTTTCTTATTACCGGACTGTCATATATTTTCCAAAATGAAAATAATATGATAACCAAATGAGCCTCCAAACAAAGAGCTCTATAAAACTTTTTTCACTCTACTTTATCATGCCAGTATTGTGGGCGTTATGTATAATAACCACGCGACAATA
This sequence comes from Polydrusus tereticollis, assembly GCA_963920685.1. NCBI lineage: Eukaryota > Metazoa > Arthropoda > Insecta > Coleoptera > Curculionidae > Polydrusus > Polydrusus tereticollis. The sequence goes on from OY987329.1 coordinate 121,342,659, forward strand.
TAATACTGTTGTGTGTGTGATAGTTATCAAGTTGTCAACAAAGAAATTTATTAAATGTTTATTTTGGCTAACTGCTTTATAAAAATAATAAGGACTCGTAATATTATAATAAACAAAAGGTGTGCTTTGTGGAAGTTTTTGTTGAAGAGCTCGTGCTGCTGGTCATTAGGCTTTATAATAGAGATATTTTTTCGTTTTGTTTGTTCGATTATTACGAAAATTTTTATCGTTATGTTACGAACTAGAATAAATTAATTTATGGAAGGAATAGATTTTTCGATGAGCCCATTTATATGCTTGCTAAATTCAATATTTCAATTTAACATTATTATAATTCCCCATCACTTTTCAAAATTTCGTTGCGATCTAAGGTGAATTTTATTTGTGTATATAACTTATGTATGGGGCATTCCACACAAAATTTGCAACTCAAATTTTTTTTCCCACGAACAATTTTTTTTACGATTCAGCAGTCAAAAATATTTGACACGTATTTTTTTATTTTAATGTGATGCACAGATTTTTCGAAAAAAAATTTTTGGAAATTTCAAGTTTGTACAAAACCACCTTTTTCCGATCGCTTATACAGCAATATCGAATAAAGATATAAAAATTTATCACATACATGAAATGTTCGCCTTTTTCTCAGCTTTCGAACGGAGTATAATAAAACTTAATTTTGTAATTTGTTAAATGACAAAAATTAAAAACTTAAATGCAATTTTTTCAAATTTGGACATGACTTTTTTCCTTTTTTTTTTATTGAAAAAAATCAACTCAAACCTTTTTTAAATTACTGTTAAAGTTTAGAGTGGAGAGTTGAATACTTACGAAACAATAAATTGTTCGCGGGAAAAAAATTTTGAGTTGCAAATTTTGTGTCGAATGGTATATATCTATCTAAGCTATGAACAACAAAACGTAATGGTAAAAGTTGAACTTTTTATGAAAATATTAATCAACACTATTTACATTTTTATATTGTATTATTTAAAAAAAAATGCTCCTTACAGAATACCGTTGAATTTGGTCAACTAACCCAAGCAGGATTGTGAGTTGGGGTGTCACTATGGGATAGTCAATGTTTTTTCATAGAGTGTTTTTTTCTAATGTAAATATTGCCTACTTATCACTGAGAGGCATAAAATGGGGTAAAAGTGGGAGAGACGCCACACATTCCTTATCTGGCGATGTGAAAGAGATAGCCCTATACTTTATACTGAAAATAACTACCTATCGACGCTGTCGTCGTAACGAGTCAGTGCCTGTTCGGCTAACCTTGTGTTCGTTACGTATTGTTAAGGAATATTTTTTTCTGCGTAATTTATACGATGAAAATTTTAAGCATATTGTGTTTTGGTGAATGTAATAAGTACAACGGTGAAAAGTTAAAGTGAGTACCTATTTTAATGTTTTGTTCAGCTTGTTTTTAACATGATAAAAAAATATTTTTGTATCATTGTTTATACTAAGTGATATATTAACTGTATGGCATCTATCCTCCAAAATGAGGAGAGATGCTACGGCTTATATGATATGCATTTTACTGGTAAATTTGAACAAGTTATTTACTATTTCAGAATGCCCAGAAAATATGTACTTTCCCCATTGCAATAATTGTGGGAGGAAAATAGTACGCAAAAAAACCTTAGTCAGACAAAATAATATACATGACATCCCTCCCTCGTGTTATGGCATCTCTCCCACGTAGTGTGTGAGAGAGGGCATTTTGAAACTTGTGATATTTTAATTTCTAGATTTCTATTTTTTTGAAATAATGTCCTAAATTGCGTTTTGCCACATAGCGAATAAGAGTAACTTTCCTGCAAAAAATTAACAATTTGATTATATTGCATTTTTTCTTATAAAATTTCACACTTGCAAAAACTATAGCGCCTCTCCCACTTTTACCCTATGGAGGTTTTGATTCAAATTCAAGTAAACCACCATTTACAAATTCATTTTCCATACAAATGCGTTGTTATTAACCTGCGCCATTTACCTGCAGGTATTTTCAGACCAGTAGACAAACCTTCTATAAATGCTTGACGAGAGTTTTAAATATTTTTATCCTGACATATCTTTTGCACTGAACATCCTTCGTTGAGTCAGGTTACATCCAAATAAAAAATGTTATTTTTTTCTCTTCTATATCTGCCAACATCTATTAGATACTGCCGTCTCCAAAAAATAATATCTTGTCTATACAGTAAGACTGTCTTTCGGTTTTGTTTTTCCCAAGAAAAATTACAAAATGCTGAGGAATAATTATTCGCCATTTCTGTAATAGAACCACAAGCTTTCTATAACACGTTGAAAACTAAACTAAGTAAGTTGGAAATGTTCTACTATAAAGGCACCTGTGTTATTTAAGACCAGGAGCCTGTTATTGTCATGTCTATGATTTATTGCGGTATAACCTGAGCTAATCTGAAATAAAAAAAAAATTAATTTCATTTAATTTGCCGACATATTTTTGAATCGTGGAAAAAGAATAGTGGCTTGATGGAACTAGCAACAGCGTCCGAAAATGTACAACTTTCCCTACTAACTGCAAAATATAATACTAAATACACTCATATAGGCTCACCCAAAAATTCAGCATTTTCTCAGTTCTTTTATAAGTCATAGAGTAGACCAATTCGGATATTAATATTCACAGCCATGAACGACACACTTCTAAAATGGGACAGTATTATATAAGCCTTTTAAAATGAAAAAGCCAAATATAAAGACAGGCCCCCTGCTGAATATGCATCCTGCAGAGAGAGCTTCCATCAGGGATAATATATTCTTTGCCCTCTCAAACTTTCATAAAGAATTCTGGCCTAATTTTTGAAGACTTGCCCGACTTTTGTAAATATTTATGGTCGATATCATAAAAAGTTTCTTTTAAATTACTTTATGGCTTCCAGTGACAATCGGTAGCCCGTTTTATACTACGAATCATTGCTTCATGGTCTGTTAGGGGTGCCTTTATAATAAATGATTCGAATATGTCACTCTGGTTGAATAATTACCAGGTCGGTAGGTAAGGCGTAATTAGATATGCCCTAGAAGTGTCTTAACCCTTCAGTTAGTGGAAAACTGGCATTTGGTAAACAGATATTATACAGCGTGTCAAATAATTTTTTTATGACCAGTCCTAAGGAAAAATCTCTTGCGAGCGGTGGGTCTGAGAAGGAAGCGATTCACATTGGTCTTGCATCTTTGGGAATTTCATTCATCAGGTAATACGACATCAGGAAGGTTGCGCATTAACGCAATATGAATTTTATTTAAACGCATATGTAAACATCCCTAAATTAGTTTAAAGAACATAATAATTCTGTTTAATTTAAAATGCATTAAATGCGGATTATCCGATTTAAATCCGGATTTAACCTTCGTTTAAACGTGAATATGCATTATCCCTCAATGATACCAAACTACAGAAATCGTAACTCGTAACTATTAGACCGAACAATAACAAATAAACGTGATGTCATCATTGTATTTTAGTGTAAAGCAAATCAACATACAAGCTGCTCCCCTCCATTTGGTTTGCCAGACTTACGCCACAGAAAACGTAGTTTTCTGAGCTTACTCTGTTAAAAGTATTAACTTCTATGATTGACTAGATTAACATGATGTGGGAAATATATAACATTGCCTAAAACCTTGTAAAAAATATGTAGTATGGCAACGCAGCAATAACGGATCCGCCCAGATTTCATCATTTTCGTGGCCACCCGCATCGACTCGACAATACTCGGCATAGCGGATGTTGTTTTCCTGGAGTTTTGTCGCATGCATATGTAAAGTCAGCGTAATCCCCACTCTCGGCAACACCTAGCTCCTCACAGTGTCTCGCCACCAAACGATTTTGGCATCACAATTTTATAGCATTTATGAATGGCTTGTCGGATCTACAGTTACGATGCCTATGTACCAAACCGAGTGCCGAGTATTTGCTATTGAAGTTAAACGTCAAATCCGATATTTTCATGTTGGCAACGGCAAACAGCTGTTTATTGTTATCGTGAACACCCCTTTTTTGAATCCGTCGTATAAACACAATTTAAAGTTTAGTTCATATACAGTATGTCCGCGGATGCGGTTAACTAGAGGACAAATGGACCAAAAATTGAAAGATACGAAAGAAAGTCATTCTTGATTAAAAAATTTGCTTGTCGAAAAAATAGGAATTACGATGAGAAAATTAATTCTTATTATATGCAAAAACATAAAATCAAACAAGAGCAAATAGTCATTTTTTGGACTTTTACCGTAAAATGATAAATAAAAAACTTGCTCCAAATTTAGTCCTAACCCTGATTCCGAACTTACTGAAGAAAATTGGAATTTATGAAATTTAAAAAAAAATTAAACATTTTTGCAAGTCCGCATTTTACTACTTTCATATTAGGACATTTATACCTGTACATTATTACCTGTTGTTGTAGTTGTTAGTGTCAGTGTCAAAATAAATATTGTGGAAAATGCTGACCGTAGAACAAAGAGTTTTTATAGTGCAATGCTATGGAAATGGCCAGTGCTCTTATCGCTACGTAGTGGAGGAATTCCAACGCAAATTTCCTGGCGTGTACGTTTCGAAAGTTGGTGTACACAAGCTGGTGAAAAAATTTTAAAGGACAGGATCAGTTATTGACATTAAAAAGAGAAGAAGCAATATAATGAGGAAAATGCCTGTACAGTTTTGATATTGCAATATGTAAATGAAAATACATTGCTTTCCTTAAGAAGCATTTAGAGGTGGTACAAAAAGCTACCATTCAAAAAGTTTTAAAAGATAATAAACTTTACCCTTACAAGCCTCATTTTAACCAAACCTTGGGGGCTGGGGATGAAGCTAAAGGCTAGATTTTTGTTTACGGGTTGGAACTGAGATTTGTAACGTCAATAGAAATTTTCACAAGCTTATTATGTTTTCTGATGAATCAACATTTTCAACCAACGGAACTGTTGCTTCTTAACATGTCAGATATTGGAGTAAAGAGAATCCTGAATTTGGAATTCCCGCAAGACGTCAGTACTTTAAAAAAGTTAATGTGTGGTGTGCTATTTCATATTACGGTATCATTGGGCCTTATTTTTTCGAAGGTACTTGTAACAGAGCAATTGCAATTACTAGATATATTCTTTTGCGATCATCTTGAAGAGCTGCCCCTGGATTATCGCAACGCAATGTATTTTCAACACGATGGTTGCCCTGCACATTACGCTGGAAAGGTCAGAGAATGGTTAAACAGAAAATTCGGTGTGAGATAGATAGGAAGAAATGGGCCAGTTTAATGGCCCCCAAGAAGCCCCGATCTGACGTTAGCCGATTCTTTCCTTTGGGGCCATATAAAGCAGCTTACTTTTGCGTAACCAATGGATAGTAATGTCGACATTTTAAAACTAAGAATTAAGCGAGCAGTGGAATCATTATCAGTTGAAGAGATTCAAACCAGTTTTGACCACAGTAGGAAGCAGTTGGAAAAGTGTGTTGAATATGGGGGAGGGGTTTTTAAACTATGACAATTGTGTATTATGTTTCGCCCATTGTAAATTTATTTTTATAAATGTCTAGTAATGTAAAAGTAATAAAATGCGGACTTGCAAAAATATTTATTTTTTTTTTATTTCATAAATTAAAATTTTCTTTAGTAAGTTCAGAATCAAAGTTAGAGCTAAACTTGGAGCAAGTTTTTTATTTATCATTTCACGTTAAAAGTCCAAAAAATGACTGTTTGCTCTTGTTTGATTTTATGTTTTTGCATTTTTGTATAATAAGAATCAATTTTCTCATCGTAATTCCTATTTTTTCGACAAGCAAATTTTTTTTTATCAAGAATGACTTTTTTTCCTATCTTTCAATTTTTGGTCCATTTGTCCTCTTGTTAACCGCATCCGCGGACATACTGTAGAAGCGAATCACGAATAATGCTCCGATTGGTATATTTCAAATATTTATTTTGCGGTAAAAGTGTCGGAACGAAGTTTTCCGATTTTGTGAATTCACATAATTTAAAATCTGGGGGGCGGGAATCTTGAATGACTTTCAAATATTTTACGAATATTCGTATTAAGAGTATGTGCCTTTTTATCCGACCGCCCAACTGCTTTGACAATTCCTATAACCTTATTTATGGGTTTAACTGTTAGGTATTTTTTTAAGTTTTGTGGTATTATTTTTATAGATTTGTGATTATAATATAATAAAAACGTAAAAACTACAGGACAAATAAATAAATAAAGGCAAAACGAACAAAAAATTTAGGTTGAGGCTTGAGGTTATGTAGTTTTGTTCCGCCAATGTATTGCCAATTGTCAAAATATTTTAAACTAAAAACACTAAAATATCCTTAAATTACCAACGAAATTGGTATAGGACAAAAGAGGTAATTTTTCGAATCCGAAATTCGTGATTCGCATCTACATGAACTAAGCTTAAGGCGTATTTTCACTAACTCGCATTTTTAGTTAAAACAGATTAGGCTCTCTTGTAAACTTGGTAAGTGTCGTTTAAGGATCATTAAGCTGACCCACAGATGGTGGTAGTTTATTTATAAAATGTACTGCTCAGGCTGGAATCCAGTGATGACACTTGCCATGAGAATATTTATAAAAGAGCCTCAAATTATGACCAACCTAATTAATCCAAAGAATCATAATCAATAAATAAAAACCACCCTGTACCTACATAATATCCAATACTTTACCTCCTAAAATTAAATTATCAAGTCTTAATAACACAATAAATTTGTTATATTATTTAGTAAGCCCCAATTTTTTTAGCTAATTATTTTGACTTTACTGTTTTGGAGATTGTTAATTTTTTATTGAGTTTTAGCGCGGGGGTGTGGAACTAATATCTAGGTATATTCACAACTTCCAGTTGCTAATAAGCCTTCTCCGAATTTTCCAGAACAAATTTTTCTTTTCGTCTTTTACAGCATCGGATTAATTTCAGTGGCTTGATTGAATATTAAATATAAATACATTCCATTGGAGCTAAAGCACTATTTCTAGTATTTTATTTAGCTGTCATTATCCTGAATACAACACTGCGCGCTCATTAATTTTTCACAAACTGGCAGTTGTTTAAAAAAAGGGGAAAAGAATTGTAAACGTCCCTTTTTTCTAAATTATAGTTAATTAAATATTGATATTCCGTAAATCGATGCATAACAAAGTCGATTCTCTCAATAGCATTAAAAATAGAGAAAAAGTACATTTTATAAAAGTTGCTATCGACCTGCTTTGCACTTTTTAAAGCTAGTAACTTATAAAATAGAGAAAGAGTGTTGAAATAGCATAACTTCTATAATACCTTGGCTATTACGAACTAACAAAGCTCTTTGGCAAGGGGTTTGGAAAATATTTTTTCAATTAGCTAATATCGTTGGATATATTATCTCAAATAAAACTTTTTTTGCATTACATCTTTCTATACTCAAAACTTTAAAAATTGTAGATTTTGGAGAAAAAATTTAAAAAGACTATTGTCTGAAATACTGTTTTTAATTAATTTTTCTTAGGTTATACAAATCGGGATCAAAATTCTGAACGAAATAGTCCATACCTAAAGTGAAGTTGAAAGTGTAGGGAAAAAGAAAATCCAAAAGTCTTCCCCCTCAAGTTTAATTAAATTAAATGTTGATCACTTATAATTAGACATATTCAGTCTATATGTTTCGAATGCAGCGTTCATCTTCAGGAGACAAAACAAAAATAAGGTTGCTGCCGCTTGAAAGAAAATCTTTATGGAGATTGTTAATCTCAGCATACTAAGAAGATAATAATATATATTATGTTTTTTTCTAAACTAAAACAATTTTCTCCTTTCACTTAATAAGAATTTAAAAAATCTTGTTAAAATTTCAAAATACTCCACAAGGTCTATTATACTTCTTACTTAACTACATTTTATCCTACTGATATTTTCCTATTCCTCTAGATTAGCTGGAGCCATGACAAATTTTTTCGACGAAGTCTAAAATCTCCTTCGATATACATCTTCTCAGTATGCTGACTTTCATGATCTAAATAAAGATTTCCCAAAGCTCTGTTAAGTTTTCTTACCACCTAAGCAATTTTCTTCTTTGCTAACACCAACAGCAACTTAATTTTTGTTCTATGTCTCCTGAAGATGAACGCTTCTGCTTCTGCGTTCGAAACATTTGTCGAGAAAGACTTGTGGATTTTATTTTTCCCTCCAAAAAATTCTGTTTAAACGGTAATATTTTACACGATAAAAATTATTTTTACATTGATTTTGGGTTTTTCTATAACCCTATATTATTTTTTAACCTTAATAAAAAAAGTACAATATATTAAAATACAAATTCCAACATATTGTTATCCTATTTAATAGGTGTGCCTTATAACCAAATAAATTAGTTTAGCAGTCAAATAGTTTAATGATTCTAGGTAGGTAATTATTAATATAAGCATTTGTAATTTCTACATTTAAAAATATTTTTTTTCTGTCGTGAGTAAATTGACTAAAAAAGAGAGTTAGTTCAGGTTTCTTTAGATTTAATTATCTTAACAAATTCTTGGCATTTTAACCAATGCCCACCTGTAGTTAAGAGATACCTAGAAAATACCCTTAATTAAGAATATGAACACCCTTAAATGCTCATAAGTGAAACCCTAAACGTTAAATATACCAAACATCCTGTCTGAAATTGAAACAAGCTCTTTTGATATTTTCAACTTATAATATGACCTGCAAGAATTTAGTTTCGTGTAATATTTTGTGACAAATATAAAAAAAAAAACTGGTAGGCTGCGATTAAGCTAAAATGTTTTGCAAAATACTCTAAAGATTTTAAATAATAGTGAAAATACCTTTATATACTTTGTTTCTTAATGCGAGAGAGCAATAAAATGTAAATTTGCAATAACAGGGCCCATTATGCAGGGTGGACAACTTAAAGGTTGCATTGTAAATTTCAGAAAATTGCAATGATAGTTTTTAAAAATTCGGTATTTCAGATATTTAAGACCTGTACACCCCGAATCGGTCCTAAATTAAGGCCGCCCTAATTAGCATACAATAGAAAGGCCAGTTTGGTGAATGAAATAAAAACTACCTGTAGTAACAGCGGCGTTACTACAGGTAGTTTAAATATTATTATTTATAGAAGAAATCTACTATGTAAAATACAACAACTTAATTTTTAAATTTTAGTCATCATGTTCCGAGTAGTCCGATGAACTATAGTCGGTGGGGTCCAGAGAAATAATAAGGAGCCCTACAGTGTTCTCTTCGAAACTGGCTAACTGCCAGCAGATGATTTCGTTTTTCTCTATTAAAAGTGATTTTCTGTTTTGAATTTTTTCATAACAAAAATTCATTTCCTTGAAAGTTTTCCATAGTGTCTTCTTACCCATGGGTGGAATGAAATCATCCTTTTTCATTTCGGATATTATTTTGTCCAAGGTAGGTATTTATTTCTTTAAGTAAAACGGGTGTATGATTCTGCTGATGGCAGTCTTTTCATCCTCATTTATTACAGTTCCTTTTCTTCCTATACTTCTCTTTGGTGACCTGATGGGGCCGCGTTTATCCTCGTGCACAAGTCGGATATTGTTGACTGTCCGACTCCAGTCATATTCGAACACATATCAACTATTTTTTCAACTTCGAATGTTATATGAAATAGTAATTGGACTAGGCTTATGTAATACCGCGAAGACCACTGGATTTTACAGTTCAATAATGATTTATTACTCTCTCCCTTTAAGAAATAGACTATAGAAAAAATACATTTCAGTTTGGACTTTCCTTTGAGCCTTTCTGTTTTTAACTTATTTAATATATTAATAGCAATAACAACTAAACGTTTTCCTCACAATTTTCACACTTTTAAAGATTGGTGCTCCTAGAATAGGAGTTTTGGCCCTAAATTAAACATTGGATAACGTTGTCACGGATTTACGGAGGGTAGAACAGCACTCTCATCTTCTCCCTTGAATATAATAAAAGTTGTTTCATTCTTAACTAATTCAAATACCAATATTGCGTTAAAGAACTTGCCCGACAATGTGATAACAGACTTAGTAAACATTGCACAGGCTATTATTGAAAAAGGCCATTTCCCCAAGGTTTGGAAAAAGGCCAAAGTGGTTCTTATCCCTAAACCAGGACTAGATCAAAAATTGGTAGTCAGCTATAGGTCTATCAGCCTTCTGTCGTGTCTTGGCAAGGTCGCTGAAAAACTCATACTTCATCGTATTAACGATTTTGTATTTGACAACAACATTTCACCACGAGAGCAGTTCGGTTTTCGGACTGCTCATTGAACGGTTCGCCAAACGACTAGACTGACTTCAAATATACGAAATGGCTTTAACAGACGATTCAGTACGGGAGCGGTCTTTTTCGACGTCAGCAAGGCCTTTGATAAGGTCTGGCACGACGGACTCATTTTAAAGTTGATAAAGTTAGGTATGCCGAACTACCTAATAGAGGTGATTCATCCATTTTTGATAGACAGGATTTTTGCGATATCAACTGTGCGACACGTCAGAGCCGAAGTTCCGCTGGGCTCCCCCCTTGCGCCGGCTCTGCACAATATCTATACCAGCGATATTCCCAAATTTGGTCAAACAGACCTGGATCTGTTTCCTGACGATACCGCGATTACCGCCACCGCCAAACAGCCAAGGTTGGTAGTCTCTAAGCTGCAACGTCACATAAAACTTATCGAGGCGTGGTTAGATAAATGGAAAATTTACCTTAATGATGCCAAAACCCAAGCTATCTACTTTTCAAGAGCCAGAAGCAAATTTCCACAAACCAGACTGAAAGTCGAAACCACCAGTCTAAGCTGGGGTGAGAAAGTTAAATATCTGGGTCTGAGCTTTGATAAGCGGCTGGCTTGGATCGACAACGCAGACCAACGCTTGAAAAAAGCATATGGTCAACAAGCGCCATCTACTCTCTCATAAACAGTAGAAGTAGACTATACTCACGGACAAAGACATTACTTTACAGGACAATTATTCGGCCAGTTCTGATTTATGGTATCGTTTAGAATCTTGACGGGTGCTCCACGCTTTACCATGGTGCATACTCTACACAACGACTTACAAATGCCGACAATCACTGAACACATAGACAAACTCATTATCGATTATTACAAACGGACGGACATTTCCTTGAATCCTCTCATTACACGATCACACATCTACTCCAATCCCAACAAACCATACAGACTGCCGAGAGTCTGGCTCACTCCTGTTGTGCCACCTCGTCGCCCCCTTCCACTACAATGAATAAATACAACACCGGACCAAAAATTATTTAAAAGTAACTACTTCCCTGCTGCCCCCCCTTTAAATTAACTATGAAGCTATCTTCTGAAATCAACCCCCAAATTATGTCCCGCTGAACAGCAACCTATTAAGAAATAGAAGTAATAGTCGCAGACTCACTTAGGAGACAATCATGATCCGATGTAATACCAATATTGTATTTATAATATCATGACATACCAACAAAATTACTAAGAGAATACCCACTACCGTTATAACAACAACAAGATAAAAATTAGTTTATATAATTCCCCTATATATAAGACTTTCTTCTACTTTTGATGGGATTCTTTCTTTTTATCTAATTAACGGCACCACAGTAACAATAAAAACGGAATAATAATTCCAACAACGATAACTTTAAATTAAACTTTAATTCCCGAATTAAAGGTAACCCGGTGTTAGAGGAAATTGATAATGCGATCGCGGTATATTTTTCGGCACCCCGCAAAGCTCAAAATTGGAATAGTGTAATTTAGTTTTGAAAGGTGAAATATCAGAGCCGGATTTAGATGTTGATGGAATGCTTTGTAAGATTTAATAGTATTAAATGATGGTACAAAATGTTGGCTATTTAGCAAAACCAACGTAAAAGTCAAGAAAATAAATCACGTAAAGAGGGTATGACTCTGTATTTTTTTTAGGGCTTTTATTGCATTGAGTTAGATGCTTCAATTTTTAAGAATATTGTGAATAGTTTTAGTTTGTAGGCCCACACTCAATAGGGTATATTAACCAATCAGTATATCTTGTAAAAAAGACATTTTTGAATGGTTTTTTTACTTTTTGATGGGTGTTGGTTCTTCTAATTTATGGGTAGGTACATTTACACTATCGTGTCTAAATTATACTCACAGATTGTAAACCTATCTTTCTAGGGTGTAAAAGAAATAATGAGAGGGGTAAGTTACCATTTTTTAATGGTAATTTGTAATTAATTACTGTAAATATCATATTATTGTAGTGTAAATTTTATTTTATTTGGTTGTGACTTTACTATAGTGAGTGTAATAAAATTATCTTCCCAGGGCTAGAATACTTTCCACTTTGTTTTAGTCATTTAATCCCGTATCAAACTAACCGGGCGTTTATAGTTAAAATGTAAAAAATTAGGCATTCAAGATGTTTTACATTATTATCCTCTGCTTAGTTTGATACATGATTGAATGACTTAATCAAAGTCGAAAGTAGTAGCCCCTATTATATATAAATCTTCAGATCGCTTAGAATAAATGAATGAGAATATTGAGTATTATTTATCGTTTATTTATAAACAAAATGATCGTTACAACAGAACTGGAAAACCCTGCGATTTTTTTACACTTATTATTATAACTAGTCAAACAAAATGACACACCTATTATATAGTTTAACAATTTAGTAAATGAAACATATATATATAGATATATCTACGTTAAATGTACCTCATTGTTAAGCTTAACAAAAGAAATAACATAATAAATATATGTTTACTTAGAACACTAAACAACTAAATAGAAGTATGCTTTGTAACAATATAAAAGAATGAAAATGACGAGTATTATATTAATCGTATATTTATTTAGAGATCTATGAAGTAAAATATGTAGGTAGGCACCTAAGTATTTATATAAAAAAGGAATACATTTATATTATAAGCTTATATCAGAATAATTTAAAAGCCAAAGGGAAAACTGTAACAATGTAAATACCTACTTAGTTTCTTAAAAATGGCGTACTTATTAGTAAGATTTCTATTACATTTCGTTAATATGCCTACCCAATTTAACAAGATCCTCATAAGAGGCACTCTCATTTGGCACTTTACAGAACTTTACTTTGTTTCTATATTTTAATTTAAATATAACATTATTGTATATCACGTTCAAAGAGCGCAATCAGACTGACTTGAAAGTTGAATTTGCATATAGCGTCGGCGTCATGTGTCAATTCCTAGAATTTCACACCACTTGTTGCCGCCTGTCTTTTCGGTAACACGGGTTTAGGTATTTTTACCCGGGGCCGTGTAAAAAAACGATTAAAGAATAAGTTTTACACTCAATGTGTTAAAATAACCTTCTAGCGGGGTTTATTTACAGGCTAATATGGTGTTATTAGATATTATAGAATATAGAAAGATACAAAACAATCCTCTACTCTAAATCCACGAAGCCATTGCCCAACTCGGTCACAGGCTACGCTCCAGAAAACCCCCAATCCAAACGGTCATAGACCTAACCGCAAGAAACTTCAATTTAGATCGCGAATGGTTGCTAACTTGGCAAAGTGAAGCACCTCCAGATATCCATAACGTTCTTCACACAAATGAATCAGTCCCCGGATGTACTCTCCCGAGAAAAACATGCTGTTCGCTAAACCGTATACGCTCGGGTTGCGGCGTTTGTGCGGACTCCCTACATAAATGGGGTAAATCCGACAGCAACGCCTGCGACTGCGGTGAACGCCAAACCATCCACCACCTAGCCTTTGAGTGCGTTAATCGACAAAATCACTGCACAGCAACAGACTTCTTGAGGGCCACTCCATCGGCTGTTACTTGGATTGATAACCTAGATATTAAGATTTGATTATATTGCATTTAGAGAAGACATGTGTATTGCCATACGATAAATAAATAATAATGGTGTTATTAGTTGTCATTGTATTTAATTTCCTTGATAGAGTGTAAAATTGAATAAATAACACCCATTCAACAAAATTAACTTTTTATTGAGTTAAATTCATAGGCAAATTTAATACAACAACTTTGGTCCCATATGAGTGTAAAAATGTGGTAAATTATGTTGATCCGAGTGTTAACATTAACACTACTTTTTTACCACTCCTAAAATGATTTTTACCAGGTGGATATTTTTTACTGTGTAGTGTTTGATTTCAACTTGAGACATCTAGCCGGCTCCAAAGGGTTTTAAGAGACTAAGGGATTATTTAGAGGAATTCCGTGAACTTATGTTTAACAACATCTTGTTATATTTCTTCAACATACACCTTTGGTTTGTCAAAAAGATCAATATCTTGTAATAAAAGTCAGCAAATAAACTCCAACATGGGTGAACAAGAGCTAAAATAAGTTAGACACAATTTAATCCTATGAAAAAAAGATACATACACAAAATACATATAAATACAAAATAAATATTAACTTCTGGTCTTTATGGTGATTAAAATCTTCATCTTGGTCAGTTTGAAAGCATCTATTCCAATTAAAGTAGAAGATATCTGGCACCACTGCCCTGATCCGGACCTAAAGAGATATCGTACGGTTTCGTTTCACTTCTACTATTGTTATTTCTATTGTTACAGCCAATAGTAATTTACGTAATAAGTTCGGAAAATACTGTTTTTTTTTTGACGAGTAGACAAGATTCGAAAAAAACAGTTTACGGTCATGTTACATACACTATTTCTTCGGCAACCATGTGGAAGAAGAAATAAATAAAGCACGTTTCTTTATAATATTTATTTGTATGTATTTGAACACAAGTCAGCTCTCTGATGAATAGCTCGGGATGAATGGATGCAGGTGTTTCTTATAGTTGCTGCTGCATTTATTGTTCGATCGAGTAATGCATATCCAGTGTTTACTTTACTGGAATATACCAATGACATTCGAAATCTTCATTGTCTGCGTCTCTGATAAATTTCTTGCTCTGCTCGTTGTTGAAGACTTCTAATTTCTTTGCTTCACAACCAACGTTCTTCCTTTTAAGAAATGCGATAACCTTCGGGAACGTAGCTATGTTTACATTATTCTTCACTAAAATGCTACTTTCAGCATAGAGGATATGCTCCACGGGGTTGAAGATCTAACAATTTCTGAGTTTTCTTTTAAATAAGTCGAAATTATGTCCTCTGTAATAGTTTTGCATTTCCTTATATCCATTCATTTCGTAAACCAATTATAAACATTTTCGTATCTAAACTTTGATTTTTCAGGTAAAAATTATGCTGTAGCAGCAGCCGCTGCATTGGAAACTTTGTCAGGCACATTTTCAACCTAGCTTTACTGCTGCTTTCCATAATTTATTGCATTAATCGCTACTGAAAACTATGCAAACTTTTAAAAAGCAAAATGTCAACTATCTTATTATCAAATTGGTAAGTCGTTACTTCGTTGCTTTCCTATTGATCAACTGCATTCTTCTAAAGCATACCTCTCTGGTTTTGCATCCTTTGGTTATTAAGTACAATGACAACAACGATGTAATTCTTCCCAGCCTAGTCCGGGAGATACGTACTTCCTAGTCCCGGAAAAGTGCTACTTGTGTGGTATGGGTACCTTCCGGAAAGGACATTTCTGACTTAACTTTTCTATTTGTTAATTATAATAAAGTTTCGTTTTGGCCGTTCTTCCTTAAGTATAATTTACATTTTGATTTATTTATTTACCACTTTGATTATTCTTTGGTATAAAAAGCCTTTTATATACTAGCGGTGAAGTGTTTACTAGGTCTAGTAGTCAAATGAAACTTACTTTGACAAAAAAGGAAATAAGGTTTTGTGGGTTTTCAAATTGGACAGGTAAGTACAATGTAGAGATCACACATCACATCATATTAAAAGCCGAATAAAAGCAAACTGTTTACGGAAATTAATATTTTATATTTAAATACAAGGTGAATGTAAGTAAGGCATCCATTAAACGTAATTGCCGCAAAAAATCCAGGATAATACCCAATAATTTTAAAACAGTAATTGATGGTATATGGCACAGTAAGCTGAAGAAATCTTAAATTAAAACGAAGTATTGGGTAGCGATATTAAAATATTTTAAGAAAATAATGGCGCTACAGGGTATAATTTTAACATGGACGATGAGCCGTGTGCAAGAGTTGATTTTTATGGTTTATAGTTAATGCCCCTACGGTATATTTATTGATTTTAAGAGGACTTTAGGCGTATATCGTGGGTAATAATTTGCTGCATGGTAAATCAGTGCAGAAAATGTGAAAAATATGGTTTTCTTTCATTTATGTTTGTAAATGATCATAATATGGGTTCAAAGTTGTGTAAATATTATATCTATAGGCAGTAGGGGGCCCTTATTTTGACAATCTTTGAATTTTTATGCTCCTCCTCACGGCTCGTGATTTTGTCAAAAATATCATTCGCGAAATTGCCAAGCAAGAAACTTTCATACCTTTCGAAAATTTTGCCGACAAAATTTTTTCTCTTGTGATATTATATATGACTATTCCACTCATCATAATTTGAACCAATCAAAATGTAGCAATTTTAGATATTTACCTGTTTTTAATCGGAAAAACCACTACCTTCATAATTTTGCCGACCCCACTGACCAATCGGAATTTCAGAAAATAGCTAGCAACATAGCTTTCAATCGGCAAAATTTTGTTACCTTAGTTACATTCACTGTTAAGATTGGTAATTAATGACTGACAGTAGATTGTCACTGTTACTTTTGAAAGGTTGATTCACCCATATACCTAGTTTTAATATTATTCGTGAAATAGTCTTGACGAATACCACTCAAGAAAAAATTTTTTAGGTAAAATTTTCTCTCTTGTGGTATTATATACGACAAAATTTTAATATTTGATCGAAAGAAATTTTGTTCCCATGGTTCGGTTAATTATTTAAAATGTCATTGTATTATTTCTTGTTAATAAACGTCAGATTAGTTCAGTACAAAAATAAGTGTTCCTGAAGATAAAAACAGATTTGGAATACAATCCATTACATAAATTAAAAAGGCAGTGTCGGAGAATATAATTTTATTGTTCTTTGTCTTTTTTCTCGTGAACTCTTATTAAAACTGGTCTTTATTAAGCATGGTTTACACTACTGACTACTTAAAAGTTTGACCAATGGTAATAATTCAGCAGAAATTTCTACATATCAACTTTAATTAGCAAATTACTCTGCTGGTCGATCACTGTATCCCCTGAGGATGAACATTCGAAACATGTTGGGAACTCTGAAGTGATTCTTTGAAAATATATAGGTGGGGGTATACTGCCTGTGTTTTATTTGATTATATCGACTTCACTGCAAGCATGGACTACTTCTTTAAATTTATGATTCAGCCTACATCAAAACTAAAAAAAATAAATCAAGATGCCAGAAAGCGCACAGTAGTCAATAGTAAATTGATATTAATCATTTATTTATGCAATAAATACAATTTTGGTAAAAACTCCAAAGAATAGCAACTATTAAAAGGTTGAAGTCAAGTGCCAAGTTTCAAATTTTTTGAATAGTTATTTTGGCCGGAATAAAAAATTGATTACTCAATGCCGAAACCTCCATGTTATTCAGATATAAAACTTACATTGCAAGTCGGCATGGGTTAATATCAAGATAGAGACATGAAACTTGGCGAATATTTTTTATTATTTATTTCGAGCCCTATAATAATTTAAAGATTGTCCTAATAGACAGATCTATTTCTGAGGTCGTTGTTTCCCTTTTTTTACTAAAATAGTAATTTTTTTAACATTTCCAAAGGGTAAGACAAGGTTCTAGGCGTGAGTACTTATTTAAACATTGACACATAATTTTGGGATCACCCTGTCATTTCCTCTGAATAATGAACCTGAACTAAATCACCGACGTCGCTCCCAAACCAATCGTATTGATAAAGAAGTAAATAGAGTCAATATCAAATTCGGCCAAACATATTGAAACAAATATGTTTGCTTGATCGATATTAATCCTATCGTCTCCCATTTTTCTTGGAAATCGTGTCATTTTTCGTTTTTCCACGGGCGTAGAACTAAATTGTCGTTTTTTTTTCTCAGACATTTTATTATTTAAAATAACAAAAAAGGTTCGGAAAAAATTGTTTACTTTAACATTGACGTACGTTGTGCCATAGTTTTCCTAACGTTATGATAGATATACGAGTGGTCTCTACCATAATGGGGATTTAATTTTTTCTTACGAGCGAACGGAGTGTGACTACTTTCAGCACTGATGCCAGTGGTGAAAGTTGCATTTTTCCTTACTAATGCTGAAGGTTTTTCCAACACTGTGGGATACGATACATCGACATTCAATAATCACATACACCTATATCGTTGCTATGCAATTAAGTTGTAATAAATCAATTCGTTGATTGTCAATATATTTCACTAGTAATTTCACTTTGATGACACTGTTTACATTAGGTACAAGTCGATGCAAGTGCAAGAAAAATTACCTGAAATCATGCGCATTGGTGACTTTTTAATAAACTGATGCAATTTTACTAGCATTGCACCAAACTAGGACAGGTTCTAATTTAATTGCAAGTAGCATGCAATTTTAGAACATTTTCTAGTAATCCTGTCAATACCAACTTTACAAAAAAAGGGAACATAACTTTTCAACTTTATTTAGCACTATCCACAAAAAATTCTGCTTTATATAAAGTAAAATCAAGCTAATTACGATAGGACCATATGTTTTAGACATGGATCTCACATAGAGACTGTATTACCCACAGTATAAGGTTGGTTGGTTTTATTATTGCTAGACCTATTAAGCACAACTTATTTTGCTATGCTTTCACCACCCTTACAATATTACAATTTTTGCATTGATAAACATGAATACATCATCTTCACAACCCTAAAGCACTGCACCCAAATACCGTTAGAATTTCATTGGTTTTTACCTTAGAGAATTGTCGTCTGAATATCACGAGGGTTATTTGAAACACATATTCTTTATAGAACGGAATATTTTACGTATTCACTGCAAAACACTGAGGTGCAACTTCATGCACGTCATTACCAAACACAAAGAATGTAGTATATTTAACTGCAAAATACACGGTACTTTTACTATACGATTAAAAGAATGGTAACCTGTGTTACCGGGCACACGTCCCCGAAATATCAATTACTTTAACATTTGAAAATCATTTTGCCTGACACACATGTCAGATCAAAACACGTGCTATTATTGTTTTAGCTACGTGGATCTTCTGCTTACTTTGAAGTCTAACAGGAGACTGCTTTGTTTATGGTACTACAGCGCTCTAGTTTGGGGGACCACCAATCGCACGTGGTCACGTGTACGCTCTTAACCAACGCCAGAACGGCACAAACGCCACACTGGTCACTTTTTAGTTAAGCGCACTGTTGGATAGAGTTTTTTTTATTTCGCGTTGAACTGTGTGTGGGACTTAACCGACAAAAATTTATGTTCGCTAGAATATTGCTTTAAAGTTTCGCCAAGCTCCAATCTAGTGACGTAGCTGAACCGATGGCGGTTGACAAACGGCATAATCGCCAGACGGCCATAAGAGTAACACGTTAAAGTGTGCGTGCTCGTTTTCATGTTAAGGTATGTGTATTTTCTAATTATTGTTAGTATGCATCACTCGTTTAATGTAGGCATGGATATTTTTATGTTATTAGTTACCTGCATAATATAATATAGGTTTATTTCCTTAAAAAGTGTAGGGCGTTTGTGCCAAAACAAACCATTTAAAATACGATTGGCACAAACGCCACTACCCTGGTACATTCTTATGGAAGTTTATAAGTCAAAAAATATAATGTTGGGACCTATAATTCTTGTTTTTTTTTGTGGTAGGATGATTCCATTGCCTTTAGTTTGTATATAAACACATAGGTACATTTATGTGATGAATTACGTTTAACAGTCTTAAAACAGCAATCGTTTTTTGGCGTTTATGCCATTATTTTTGTTTGCAGATGAGTGCTAGAAGCAAGAAAATAATGACGTTACTGACACTACAAAATAACTTTTAACACTTTATTTTCAGAAGAAGATCGCCAGCGAATCTTTATTTTTTTTTTTGAGTTTAAAGGATAGCGCCAAAACATAATATTTTTTGTTAAAAGTTCATCTTTACAGTTGTTATAAAATAAAAAAATCTTAGAAACCGTCCTGTTAATTTTTTTTTTGTTTGGCACAACCGACATAATTTTAACCAATTTTTTAATTTGCAAATGGCACTTGGACTTAACAAGCGCCATGCTGGACGTTTTTCGTTAGGACTGATTAACCTAAACGACATATATTTTTTTGGCATATCCACCTTTGCGACATTTCGTTTGGCACAAGCGCCTTTTTTAAGTTTTTTGTTTATTTAGAGAAAGCTGTTGCTACTGTAATCACATTAAAAATTCTAACATTATTTTAAGAAAGAAATTATTTTAAGATACTAACGACTACGTAAAAAATAGAACTAGATAAAATAATCAGTTTTTTGTGTTTCCTGGAAAGTTTTACGAATGGCGCTTATGCCGTTCTGGCTTGGCAGCATCGACAATATGCTTGAAGCCGCAAGCCTATTGTAAAGCTACATTTAACGGTTTTCCTGGATATGAATTTATTATTATTTAGGTTAAAATATAGCTTGTTAATATGTTTACAGAAGACTTGATGCTTTCCGAGAATAAGAATACTACGGGATAAAACACTAGGCCTTACTTTGATTATTGGAAAACGTGTTTCCCAAATAACCATAATAAAAACAGGGGGCAAACCTTAAAAATGAGCTGATAATGGGTGGATTTGTAAGGTTGGCAATATCTGAGGCTCGATCTGAGCCTCATATACTTGAATAAAAATACCTGCTTCATATGTAGACAACTATGCAATGCATTTAATTGCATTGCATGAACTTGCATGTAGTCACTTGCACCTAATGTAAACAGGCTGTAATACGTCTTAAAAATATGTTCCGCGCTGGACTGCTGACCTGCAGTCTCTAGCAGAAAAGTAACACGTAAGTATTATGATGTTTTGAATTGTCTGAATAACAATACTATTTATATTTTTATTTACAACTCAATATTTTGTAACCGGTTGCAACTTGCAGCTTTTCTGTTATTTTTATGTTTCTTTATTTTTATGTTTTTTTGAATGTCGAGAATTAGAATACTACGGGATAAAACACTAGTCTATTACTTTGATTATTAAAAAACGTGTTTCCCAAATAACCATAATAAAAACAGAGGGCAAACCTTTTCTTTTATTAGCTGATATTGGATGGATTTGTAAGGTTGGCAATATCCAAGGCTCGATCTGAGGCTCAGATACTTGAATAAAAATACTTGCTTCATATGTAGACAAATATGCAATGCATTTAATTGCATTGCATGAACTTGCATGTAGTCACTTGCACCTAATGTAAACAGGCTGTAATACGTCTTAAAAATATGTTCCGCGCTAGACTGCTGACCTGCAGTCTCTAGCAGAAAAGTAACACGTAAGTATTATGATGTTTTGAATTGTCTGAATAACAATACTATTTATATTTTTATTTAAAACTCAATGTTTTGCAACTTGCTGAGAGCTTTTCTGTTATGTTTCTGTTTCCTTATTTTTATGTTTTTTAAATTTATCCGTAGTTTTATTAATTGTTACTCAGAAAATACTTGAAATCTTTTTACTTTGGTCGCACGTCTCTGAATTTCTGCGTCATTTTTCCTATTCGTCACAAATTCGACGTCTATAAGCCAAATATCCAAACAAAGATATATTGCGTCGGGATTCGGCAGCGCGAAAATCGTAACGAAATTGACAACCTAATTGAAATGTCTTATTCGGATTGAGGAATTGAGACAAAAATGACAAATAATATAAAACAAATCAAACGAAAGCGAATGGAGCTTAAATTATATGACGACAGACATTTGAATATAATAAAAATTGCTTTTTGACTTAAACGTTGGCAATCTTTTTTTCCTTTATTATAAATGTAGATTCTATAGGCGAAGGAGAAGAGCGAAGGGGGATCAGGTGATGCGCAAGCACCAGCTGAACTAACCTAAGTTTAAAAAAAAAATTTAAATAAATATGATAAGAACTTTATTAAGATATTTGTATAATTATTGAAAGATAATCCAAACGAGTATCTAGTTATCTCGTGGTTAGTTTCATAAATAACGTAGATAGATGTTAAATCGATAATGCCTTTAGTTCCCCAAACGAGATCGAACTCGGTATCCTACAGGTAGTACTCCCACAGAGAGTACTGGGTCAATTTCTTCCTTTGCGGATGACAACCCGATTATATGTACAGGAGAATCTTGGAGGGCCGTAAAGAAAAGTGTAGAGCAAAACCTAATAAGGTAAAATATGGTTTGACAAAATATCCCTAACTATCAACTTTGAAAGGACTAACAAAATTGCTTTTAGCTGCAATAGAGAAAGACCACCTTACTATAATGCAATTAAAGTCTATCAAAATCAACAAATTATTTACATAAAGGAAACGGTTCATACTAGATATCTAGGAATATAAGTGGATAAATATTGAAAATGGCATAAACATATTAATTAAGAAATCACTGTCAATTGTATATACATTTAAAAAATTTGGATCTATTTTATGCTTAAAAGATCTCAAGACGTTATATTATTCACTGGTATACTCAGTTTTGCAATATGGTATTGGTGTTTGGGGTTCTCCGTATAAATTTTGTTTGGTTAAGCTTACAACTGTAAAAAAACTTTTTATGAAAAATAAAATATGCATAAGACAAAAAAGGGATTATCCCAGCGATATGCTGAATCAGGAGTCAATTACTGGATATAAATAAATAAAATTGTTTTAAAATACTCAATTTATAACATAAAAAAAGGATCAGCTACAAATAAAATGAATAAACAAACTACAACACTGAAGGCCAAGAAAAAAATTTGTCAAAGATCATTTTACTTTTTTTTCTCGCAAACATATTGTATTTACATATTCCTAAAGAGATACGGTACGAATTCAGAAAGCAAAAATTAAAAAGAATTTTAAAAAGTTGGATCCTTTCCTTACCTAGGATTGAAACAAGCGAATTTTTAGGTTTAGCAAATTGATAAAGCTTATAAATCCAATACACTAATTTATTGCGATCAATATTCACATTTAGTAAAAACTAAACACTAAACAAATTTCACATACCTACTTGTACATTATTGTATCTTCCCTAACTAGAGCTTTTGGTTATTAAGAATCCAGTTTATTTCATGTTGATGGTGTAGGGGAGGAAAAGGGAAGGAATACTTAATGCACTGTACTATAATTTGCACTTTTTTCTTCTTCCTTAATTAGAATTGATTTCTTTATTTTTTCTTTCGTTATCTGATAATAGTAAATTGGGATTATACTATAGATTTAATTAGTTTTGAATGTTATGCGAATATGGCGAGAGATCCACACTCTAGCCTTGTGGCTTTAGTATAGTATTTTCCATGTTTCTAAGAAATAGGGAATATTTCTGAATGTATTGCTGTGACGCTGTAATATTTATTATGGAAATATATATACCTTGCGAGCATTGTTGTTTAGAAAATTAAGAAAATTAACAAAGTAAGAATGTAGGGAAAGGAAAATAAATATTATAGAAATTCAAAGAAATAGTCCGCCATTCTCAAAGAGACCTGATTTAAATATAATAAATAAAGACACACTAAGTCTCGGTCTCAGTCAGTTTTGACTGAGACCGAGACTTAGTGTGTCTTTATTTATTATATTATAGAAATTGGTGAACCTGGCAACCGACATGCTTCAAATTGGATAATCCTTTCTTGCAACTGTTCTACAATTTCAACTAGTGTTTTAAAAATATCGTTCTTCAAATAAGAAAAAATGTAATCCGAAACCATCAAACAAGGTGATCTGGGTAAGAATTCAATATCTGTTCCAAAACTGAACAATCTGTAGTTGAAAAAATTGCGTAAGTAGTTAATAGTTTCGGCGGATGTATGCCCACACATAAGCCGATGCATCGTTCTGTTGAAAATAACTAAAACCTAGTTCATCGTCAAGAAATTGCTCCACAAATGGATTCAAAATATTGTCCCTATACCGCTGTGCTGTATCTGTGTAATAAACTAATAAAACAAAACAGGACTAACATTTTTTCTTCGGGAAACAGCCAACTAAACACCAATTTTATGAGGGTGCAATGTGGACTTCGAATAAATTTTGGGTAAACTACTGCATCTTTCAAAATGTGCAGTTCGTATTTCTTGAAATACTGACACTTTGTAAGTAAACAAAATTAAGTGTTTTTAAGAATAGTTCTGCATGTTCCATAAGACCTTCCCACTTCTTGAGTCTTACACATTTTCTTGGCGTATTTTGCATTATTTTACGAACGTTTGCAACAAGTTCTTTTAACATTGAAAATGTTTATATTATCGCACGGGCACGTTAGTAATTATGCGTACGGAATTCAACGAAATTCTTGTGTTGTATTTGTCCCATACGTCACACAGTCTAACGACACCGAATTAAATAGATCCACAAGCGGAACTACGCGAACCGCCGCCGCCGAGTCGGTGGCCCGATGATGACGGGGAAGGGAGAAGGGACAAATGACGACGGGATCAGACCAAGTCGAGAGTTAGAGGCGCGTTAGAGTTTATAACCTTTATTTTACTATTTTTTATATTATGAATCAATAAAACCTATATCAACTACCTACATATTACATTCAAATCTATGAGTTTTCGCAGATCTCAAATCTCACAATAATCACAAGCGTTGCACTCTGCTTCGGCATTTTCAATGTCCTCCTCGGTTGCATCTTTGTAAAGGACTGTAAATTTTATTCTTACAGATAGTCTTCCAGTTCCTTTTTTATGTTGTATAGAACCTGTTTCCCTAAACAGAATTATTCAAGAAATTGGATAAATTACCGATAAATCAAATTACTTGTAACGACTGTTAAAAATGACGGAATAACTGATAATTACTGACATCCAACAGGTACTAAGCTCTACCGCTAAGCAGTACGACCTTAGATACACAGCATACTTTGATGATAATAATTTTTGCACTTATTTATATTTAGAATTAATTTTAGGTCATTCCATTACTAAGTAGGTATGACAATAAGGGCCGATTAAAATAATCAGGGTTTTGAATATGCCAATATCAATATAAATTCGCAGGTTTTGGTAAATGAAAACTATAATAATTTTAATCGTCTACCAAATAAGTTATTCAGTACTCAAACTGCCGACCCTTAGACTTTTATCTTTTCGGGAAATTAGTTACACTTTATTTAATAGATATAGGAGGGGGCTTTTTCCCTTAATATGTTCAAATATATTTTCTCGATCCTTATACAAAAACGGTATCCGATCGGTAAAAGTAAATAAAGTATAAGAGGAAAAGAAGATTATTTAGTCTTTGGCAAAAGGCTTTTAGTAAACAAATACCGAATTTTAGCCAATTTTATGTTTTTTTTCGCTTTTCTCGTTTTGCGTAGTAGGTTGCTTTATTTACCATTCAAATTTGGGAAAAATGAAAAAATATTCCATATTATGCATTGGGTTTCTTTAATCGGTATTATTCGAGTCCCTTTAAAAGAATTTATTGATAAAATATCTGACACTTATGCATTGCGATATTTTGAAAACTATTTTAATAACTATTTATGTTAGAAGTGAATAAAGCTCCGTTTATGTACGTGTATCATACAATATTTTATGCTTGATTGCTCCCAAATGGCAATAACATAGAATTCGATTTTGTATTTATTTAATAAATAAATAATTAACAGGAATAAAATATAAATTACAATAAAAAATCATTAATATTCGTGGCGGTATTCAGCAGAGCTGCTCATACAACCACTAAAAGAAATAACTATAGAGTTGGGCATAAAAAACCGGAGTTTTTATGTAATAACTTTTTTATTTATGGACCGATTTTATTAAATTTTATCTTGTTTGAGAGAGGATGGATCAAGACAGACCGCTAATCTAATGTTTTTGACATTTGTTGAAAAATAAAAATGGCGGACATACCTCAACTTGGTTAAACTTTAAAACTTGCTGGAACTATTTTGAATCACACGGTATATCTCTACATATAAGATTCTGAAAGCCTAAATATTTCTGAATAAAACAAGAGGTCAAACATGCAAATATGTTCAAAAATAGCCGATTTATGACGAAATAAAAACATGGATGTTTTAACTTGTTGATTTCGATTTTTCTTTCGTTTCTTTTCAAAATCAGCGTAACGTAATAGTATGGCATTGTGCCCCTAACTTGCTTTTAAAAAACAATTATTTTTAAATCTTTTCAATTTATTTTAATTTAGTTGAAATTATAATATTGCACATTTAACGACATACCTATTGAAATAATTTTTTTAAACAAAAGTGAAATCGATTTTAAATAAGAACCAGATTTTAAATAGAAAGACAAAATTATATATTTATGTGACACCCATTAGCTTCAACTACTAATTCCACATGCCGTCTCCAACTCTCGATGGCTCCTCTGATGTGGTCTTGAGAAGTTTCTTCCCAACATTGAAGAATTCGTTGCCGAAGATCCTCGACATTTTCAAATCTTCTTCCGTTTCTATGGACCGTAGCCTCCAAATCACCCCACAGAAAATAGTCGCAAGGATTTAAATCTGGGCTATTTGGAGGCCATTCCTGGGGTTCTAGAAATTCGGCAACGTTATCCCTTAAATAACTAAGGGTACGGGCACTGGTGTGACACGGTGCACCATCCTAAAAACATGTTCTTATTATTTGACATGATCAAAAACTAATAGGTAAGATAAACATACCTGCATAAAAATATAATCGGGCGTTACATCTTCTATTTGAGGAAGCATTTGGGCTAAAACAGTTTCGCAGTAACTTTCAGAGTTTAGCCGGACCCCTTGCTCAATAAAAATTAAATTAACTTCGTAATTTCTTGAAATTCCTACAGACACCATAACATAACTACTGAATTTATTTCTTTCCCTAAATAGACGGTTTAAGGGTGTTTCCCGTCTGCGTTGTTGTTTAGGAATACATAATCTGCCATTTTGGGCATTTTTCAACGGATTTATTGCAAAAATCTTTTTATCAGTAAACCAAATTTTTTGAATATCTCTTCTAGCTCAAAATTTATTTAAAAGATGTCTACATCTCAACAATCTTCTAGCTTTGACTTCAGGAGTAAGTTTAAATGAATATTCTCGCTTAATGAATTTAAGCCCCAAATCTTCCTTTATTATCCGTTCTACAGATCTACGGGAAATGTCAATTCTCCTGGAAATTTGCGGACCACTTAGGCCTATTCTATACGAGCCACAAAAACGCGACCGTTTGCCTGCGAGCGACACGCGTGTGTTACAGAACCACAGAGTGTTAATTGGGCATACTATACGGGCAACTTTGCGGTCGCGTGTGGACGCGTCGTTGGCGTGCCGGCGTGTTGAACGCAAGAGGTTGCGTAAAAGTCGCGCGCCGGAGACCGGCGTTTCATTCTACATGTAGCAACTTGCAAGCGTCTGGCCGGCCGAGCCGATTTGTCCTTTAGCAGTCCACGACTAGTAGTGCAGATCATTGTTGTTAAATTTTTGAGTTCTGTGATTGTTGTGCTTGGTATCTTTGCAAACAAGATGTTTGAAACTGAACGATTTATTTGTGAAATCGAGGGTCAACCTCCTCTCTATGATGTTAAAAGTAGGGAATATTCTAATCCGGTAGTACTGAAAAAACTTCTCAGGATATCTCCGATGTTCTGCAAAGCTAAGATGAAACACCCCTAAGGTCAGGCGATTAGCACCAACCGGGTGTACCCACCAACGTCTTTTTTTACGTTTTTTGGCCAAAAAACTTAATAACGTTAATTGGTGAACAGCGATACACCCAACTTGTACGGGATCCATAGCAAATATGAGGCGTTTTGTCGCTAGTCTAGAATGGGTCGCGTTTCACTCGCCGGTTAGATGCGCTACAAAGGCGCGGCGTCAACACGCTCGTATAGAATGGGCAAAATTTTCAAGCGACTGAGCGTCTAACCGGTCGCGTTTTTGTGGCTCGTATAGAATAGGCCTTAAGCTCGTACCAGGTGCTCTTTCAGGGCTAACTGCCAAATTTGAAACTTGCAGAATATTTCCCTATAATAATTTTAGATAAATCGTTACACATAATATAACAGTAGATTACTCACCGGCGTTCGTGCATTCCTTGGACGCCCACTTCCTTCGCGTCTTGCAATGGACTGTGTTAAGTTAAATTTTTTGACGAAGTCGTAAATTGTACTTTTCTTATATTGTTCAGCAGGAAAACTTCGTAAAATTTCGCTAACTTTGTATCCCCTTAAAATTAAAGTTTTTATAAAAACTTTATCGTCATTAGAAATGACCATTATAAACAATATGACAAGAAAAATAAGTGAAATTTTGCAACTGTCAAAAACGCATTTCGCAACGAAAAACGTTGCTTGCCTTGATGTTTGTCCTCGCCGACTTGATTTTTGAAAGAAACGAAAAAAATTGAAATTAACGTGTTAAAACATACATGTCTTTATTTCGTCATAAATCGGCTATTTTTTAACATATTTTCATGTTCGACCCCTTGTTTAATTCAGAAATATTTGGGCTTTCAGAATCTTATAAGTAAAGATATACCGTGTGATTCAAAAAAGTTCCAGCAAGTTTTAAAGTTTAACCAAGTTGAGGTATGTCCGCCATTTTGATTTTTCAACAAAAGTCAAAAACATGAGACTAGCGGTCTGTCTTGATCCCTCCTCTCTCAAACAAGATAAAATTCAATAAAATCGGTCCATAAATAAAAAAGTTATAATATAAAAACAAAATTCCGGTTTTTTATGCCCAACCCTATATATACAAACAATAAGTAAAAAGAAAAAAATATTATGTTTAAGAATGTAGAACTGTTGTCCTATAGGGAATAGAAAACCTGGCTATCGTCGGGGTATTGATAAAATTTACAACTACTTAAGAATCTATAGCAGTATACTGCCCTGCGCGATACCTCTAGATACTCCTAATGAATTAAAAGTACATTTGAAATTGAAAAAATAGTCCATACTTTGAGTGGAGTCAAAGTTATGTAAAAGTTGAAGACTTAGTGTACGAACTTTTACATTTATCATCATGTGAGTTGTACTCATTAATTTGAGACAACTTACATTTCCGCTAGACTCGATGTTAGGTACGTCCTACCTAAACTTTATTTTATATTTATTGTTCGTTCTTAACTTTGTACTATCCTTTTTAGTATCCCCTGATGATGAGTGTTTAAGCACTCAAAACATGTAGGGAGCTTTTTTATTTACTGTGATAATCATTAAACTGTGGAGGAAGACTGCATTGTTTAATTTACACAAATTAAAAGTACGATTATTAGTTACGGTTCTCTGCTGTCGACCTAAGAAATAGCTTTCAAATAACTTCAGTGCATGTTTACTTAGGCCAAACTATTTTAGTTCGATATTTAAAGTGTTATGATCTAGTATGTCAAAAGCCTTGCTATAATCTAATAAAATCAAAAACCTACTACCTTGGTCATTTGCTCTAAAAATATCGTCAGTTATCGATATCAGAGCAGTTGCAGTACTGTGATTTTTAAAACCCAGATTGTGTGGATGACCAAATTTCTTGATGAGTTAGGAAATCAACAGTCATTAAAAGGTCCGACATACTCGTTAAAAAATTTTGGGTACTGCGGGTAAATAATAATGGGTCTAAAATGTGACAGTTTTGTATTGTAGATAGTTTTGGGAAAGGGTAATATATTTACTATTTTCTATGAACTGGGAAATGTATTGGTTTTTAAATATTGGTTAAGGATAAAAGTGAAAGTTTGGGTCTGGCATCAAGAGTAAAATCATTTGTAGATTTATTCCATCAACACCTGTGACATTGTTCTTAAATTAAGTAATTGTTTTTTCAAATTCGTCTACAGTGACTTTGCGAAATGTAAGACCAGGGAGTATCAGTGAAAAGGATTTATTTAAGTAAGTGTTAGTTTAGGAATCATGATCATGATCTTTAGATACGCAAGGAGAGGTGCTGTTGACGAAAAAGTCATGTGTCGGGTGTGTGATTTAAAAAATCACGAGATTGAGAATTAGAACTGGTACGAATATATAAATATTTTAATGTCTGCCAAAAATTTCTAGGATTAGTATGGAAAACTAGTTGCAAATAGGCTCTTTCTTTAGATTCAAAGGACATATTTACTAAGTTTACTAATGATTTGTTCTCGTTCCAAGCCATATCTGTTCTAAGTCTTTTGTATTTATTATTATTTAAAGGCGTATCTCTTAATTTCCTCATAAATTTTAGATTTTCTGTCAGCCATGGCGGCTTTGTAATTCTAGCTGTTAAACACTGCATACATATTAAGTAATTAAAGAATATTTGTAATAAAATAGTTGACTATTCCATCGATATCCTGTAGCAAATAGATGTAATCCCAGTTAATAAGGTAAATATCTTTGACAAAATTATCATAATTAAAATTCGAAAAGTCTTTGTAAGTTTTAAAAAATGGCGTAGATTTAGTTCTTAAAAACTTTTATTTATCTTACAACTGGCTAAAAGATGATCGGCTATATTATCCATCTGCAGCACCTTAGCGCTATCAAGAATGTCAGGAGATGTATAAGCTATTAGATCAAGTAAAGTCTGAGATGTATTGGTTTCCCTAGTAGGTTACGAAAAAAAAAATCTTAAAACCCTGTATAACCGACTTGACTTTGTCAAGACCTTCACAGCTGTCACATATATTTGCAAAGTTTGCTATGATTCCTAAGAGTTACAAGTTATTTGCGCTTTGCTTTTACTATATCAAAATTCAAAATTTTTTATTCATGTCAATACATTAAAGCCTACACATGTCAATATAAAAGTAAAAGTTCCTAGCCTATACATTTAAACTAAAAATGCTAAAATGCAAATTCATAAGGTATATTATTAAAACTATACAGCCCCAATTACATTTCTCAGACACTCACTGAAGTTAAACATTTACAACAAATTAAAATTAGAATTTAGGTATTCGTCAAGGGAATAAAATGCATTTCCTATCAGAAAATTTTTGATTTTAGATTTATATTGCTTTAAAGGCAAATTCTTGACATGAGTCGGTAATACATTGTAAAATTTGATCGACCAATAACCCGGGCCATCCTGACACCTTCTCAACCTCCAGTAAGCAGGGATCAGATTCTGTCTAGCTCGAGTACTATAGTTATGCACATCTTCATGGGTTAGAAACATGTCCGAATTCTGTTTTACATACATTAGGCATTCAAGCACATACAAACACGGCACAGTCAAGAATCTCAGATGCACATAGGCCTGCCTGCAGTCATCCCTATATGCCAGACCCAACAGTATCCTCACAGCCCTTCTTTGCAAACCAAAGATTCTGTGTACCTTAGCCGAATGTCCCCAAGCAAGGATTGCATAAGATATATGCGTTTAAATGGCAAAACAGGCTGTTCTTAATATACTAGCTGAGACACATTGAGACATGGTCTGTAGCATGTATAGGCTTTTGTTTAGTTTTTTTGATATAGCAGTTATGTGCTTGCCCCATTGCAGATTGGGATTAGGGATTGCACTACCGGTTTACCGATTTACCGGTTTACCGATTTACCGCCTTAAAAGTTCTTTAAATTACCGACGAGAAATCGACATTTTTTACCGGTAATTTCGGTAAAAAATGCCAAGCTGACAACAGCGCGGATCCGTTGTTTCTGTGATGAATGCGCAGCGAGGAAGGGATGAATCGTAAACAAAGATTGAACAGGAACGCAGGTCGCGGCATGTTGACCGTCAAGTGAGGAATTAAGCGCTTAAATTTGCATTTAGTACTTAATTCTGTGAGTGAATTTGCACTTTGAAGGTATAATTATTTTATTTTAAACAGGGGTAAGTAATAAAAACATCTTTCTTCTTTTCCTTGCAGTTGTAGCCAATAGCAAACAATGGATACAACTTCTGTTTGGCAACATTATAACAAAACTAAGGATGGGGGTGTGTGTAAACTTTGTTCCAGACAAATTAAAGCTGCTGGAGGAAGCACTAGTGGTTTACGCGGTCATTTAAAGAGTCAGCATGAAATAAACTTGTTAAAAAGAGGAAAATCTATACCTTTATCTGGAATTTCTGGAAAACGCGACAGCCAGCCTTACAAAGAAATATCTACAATTACGTCGTATTTTCAACCGATTGTAGATGATTCATTTCCAGCAGTAATTGCACGTTTGACTGCACTGGACGGTTTGCCATTTAATAAGTTTTGCACTTCAGAAGATTTAAGAAAATTATTAAAAGTAAAAGGTTATAGAGATATACCGAAATCACCAAATACCATAAGAAAAATTGTTTTGGAATATTCTAATAAAATGCTTCAAGAAGCAATTAACGAGTTGAAAGAGAATAAACTTCGGGGAGAAGTGTTTAGTTTGACTTTCGATGAATGGACATCGGTAAAAAACCATCGCTTCATGAACATAAATGTCCATACAAAGGATGCCTTTTGGAACTTAGGATTAGCTCGGGTTCATGGATCCATGCCAGCGGAAAAATGCGTGGAGATTTTGAACAAAAAGCTTAGTGAGTTTCAACTTGGTTTTACAAACATTGTATCAATTACTACAGACGGTGTTTCAGTAATGAAAAAAGTGGGAAAATTGATAGATCCACACCACCAATTATGTATAGCACATGGCATACAATTAGCCGTAATTAAAGTATTATACAACAATAAAACTGATTTACACGAAGCTAATAAATTACGTGACGAAAATATCGATGAAGATAGTGAGTCCGACACAGGTAATGAATCTGATTCCGAATATTCCGATAATGAGGAAAATGAAATTTTCCACGATGATTTTGAAATTGAATACGAAGCTGGTGGAACCATCGATCAAGCTCTGCCAGTGCCAAATTTCTTATCAAATATTGAATTAAATGGTTTAATTACAAAAATTCGAAAAGTCGTTAAAATTTTTCGCAAATCACCGACTAAAAATGATAAGATTCTACAAAAACATGTAAAAGAAGAATTTAATAAGGAATATTCTTTAATACTCGACTGCAAAACAAGATGGAACAGTTTGTTAGCAATGCTGGAAAGATTTGAAATGTTAAGAAATTGCATCAGAAAGAGCTTAATAGACATTAAATCAGAAATAAACTTCACAGAAGATGAACTTGAGTTACTATCTAGTACAATTTTAGCATTGCAACCGGTAAAAGCTGCAGTAGAGCAATTATGTTGCGAAGATGCAAATCTTTTTATAGCTGATATTACCTTAAAATTCATGATTGATGAGCTTACAAGTCAAAACACAGTTTTAAGTATTGAACTGAAAGAAGCATTGTTAGATCGTATAAAAGAGAGACGGACCATTTATTCTGATGTTCTTCAGTACCTGCATAATCCGTTTCCTGAGGAATCCAGGGGTGAAGATTATGGAGTATTTAATAAAACCAGCGAATCTACAATAAGAAATGCAATAGTGGAAGTAATTGGGCGGATTTCAAAACAAAACCTAGAAGAGTCATCAGAAAATACAAATAGCATTGACCTCGATGATTCCTCTGATTCTGATGAGGATAACATCCCCCTCAGTCGGGTTTTGGGCCCATCAACATCAAAATCGGTTAATGCTGCATTGTCGATTAAAGAGAAACTTCAACTAGCGATAAGAAAAAAAAATTGATATAAACAGTACTCTTTCAATTAGAAGACAGCAGAAGCCTAACAGTGTTCATCAATGTGTGAAAACAGAAATGCAATATTTTCGGAAGGAAGGAATTCAGTGGAAATACCTAAAAATGGCTTTCGCAGCACTCATGACAACTCGGCCTACTAGTGTGGAGTCCGAAAGAGCCTTTTCTGCGGCAGGAACAATTTGTACTAAGATTAGGTCGCGGCTAAGTGATAATAGTATTGATAAGCTGTGTTTTCTCAGGGCCTTTTTTATTAAACAAAAAAAATCGAAAGAGTCGTTGGAGAAGTAAGAAACGATAGATATTTTTTTATTGAAATTGCTATTTCGAATGTTTTAGAGCCTGTTATTAGTTTTTAAGTTAGGTATATTAGTTTTTTTTAAGTTTACCTAGAGTTTTACTTTTCTGTTGTTATTATTTAATAAGAATTAAAGTTTGGTTATTTATTTTGTGACTTATTTCTGTGTTATTTTTTTATGTCGGAAAAAACCGGTAAATACCGGTAAATCGGTAATTTTTAAAATAATTTACCGAATTACCGGTAAATTAAAATTCGGTAAATTTGCAATCCCTAATTGGGATCGAGGACAACACCCAAAAAGTTTACCTCTGCCGCATTAGGTAGGTCAGGACTTATTTCTCTCATGGTACAGACAGTTCTAATGGTTTTTCCAGCATTCAGCAAGAGTCTGTTTGAATTGAACCAAGCTACAGCCCTCTCCTGCGCAGCCACGGACTCCTCCATTGATTTCTTTTGTGTATTAGATGCACAAGAAACTGTTGTGTCATCAGCAAAGAGTGTATATTTTGCATTGGTATCACAAAGTGGTAGATCATTTATATAGATTAAAAAAAGTATGAGGCCCAGGACCGATCCCTGTGGCACCCCAATATTTGTTACACTCCTTGCTGAAGCCACACCAGCAACCCTTACCTCCTGACATCTGTTCGCCAGGTAAGACTTCATAAGTTCTATACTAGCAGCCGTGAAGTTGTAATAGGCAAGTTTTTGAAGAAGGATTCCATGGTCGACAAAATCGAAGGCCTTGCTCAGGTCACAGAACAATACAGAGTCGTACTGCATGTCATGAAATGCCTCTATTATACCAGACACCAGGTCAAGTATACCTAGGACGGTATTTTTATTTTTCCTAAAACCAAATTGACACCTGGTGAAGAGATTATTGGTCTCAAAAAACTGAACTAGCTGTACAGCTATACACTTTTCCAGAACCTTAGAAACGATAGGCAGAAGTGATATTGGCCTATAATTTTCCGGTGTTGAAGGATCTCCTTTTTTAAAAATAGGTGTGATAATAGCAATTTTTAACACATCTGGAAAAATGCTTTTTCTAAGGCAGAGATTAATAAGTTTAGTTAATGGGATCAATATACAATTTTTAATAGTTTTAAATAGTCTTGCATTTAGGCCATATACATCACGACTGGGTTTATTTTTTAAGTTATTGATAATGTCCCTCACTTCATTAAAAGTAACTTCCCTAAAAGAAAAGGATATGGGAGGCTTTGATAATTGACCAAGGTTTGTCATTGGATCTGTATCAGTCTTAGGAATATTCTGTATGACCCTGCTAGCAACAGTTGAAAAAAAGTTATTAAAATCATTAGGTGTTAAAACTGTTAAATCATTACTTTTTGTAGGGATCGTGTTCCTACCTCTGTGTTTGTTTATTACTTGCCACATAGTTTTAGTAGAATTTGCAGACTGCTGAATAAGAACATAATTTGCTCTGATTTTGGCATCCCTTATAGCAGCTTTATATAGTTTCCTGTAATTTTTTATTTCTTCAATACTTACTAAATCAAGTTGCTGTCTCAGCTCAGTCAGGAACTGCAGATGGTCTCGCATTGCCCGCAATTCATCATTAAACCAGGTTATATTAAGTGATTGGTCAGATCTTACATATTATATCAAATAAGGTTGTCAAAAAAAATTGTCCGTGAAAATGGAAGAAGTTCAAAATATAGCCTCACTGGCCAAGGATTCTCTTGAACAAAGAATTGTTTTAATTATTCTAATTTCAATATCAAAAATTATTAATTTAAATAGATGGTAAAATAAAAAAAAATTTTACACTTTCCACAGATTTTTATTTTGACTCGACATATGTTTCGCAACACAGTTGCTTCTTCAAAAGAGTACTATTAAATGGTATTTTAACAAGTGTATACTTACTAATGTTCAAGTTTTTTAAAAAGTTTTTAATTTTAGTGCTAATATGACCTATGTACGAGATAACTTTATAATTGTTATTTTTCTTATTTGCTGTTGGAAACACTAGGTTTATAGCCTTTTTGTATAATTTTTTATTTAGGATTTTATCTATTGTTATCGCGGAATAACCATTATTAACTGCAATTTGCAGTTAATAATATTAGCACTAAAATTAAAAACTTTTTAAAAAACTTGAACATTAATATCGCCTTCAAAACTAACAATACTCTAGGAAAACACATTAAAAACAATAAAAGTAAACTGAACAAAGGAAATAAGTCTGGCGTTTATAAATTAAAATGTAATGATTGCCCTAAAGTTTATATCGGACAAACAGGTCGAAACTTCGAAAAACGTGTGAATGAACATCATACAAGTTTTATAAAAAACAAAACAGATTCTAATTATTCTAACCATCTGTTAGAAGCAAACCATACATTTAATCCTAACTACGATATCTTGCATATTGAAAACAAACGCATAAAATTAAATTTGCTTGAATCTTTAGAGATAAATAGGCTTAAATATAACAATACTCTCCTTAATGATCAATTGGATTTAAATGGATCACCTCTTTTAAATCTCTTTAATTAGTTGGTAAATATTATTATTGGTTTTTCCAACAACCGTACCTAAAACCCTGCAATAAAAATTTTACACCTAAGTATACACTTGTTAAAATACCATTTAATAGTACTCTTTTGAAGAAGCAACTGTGTTGCGAAACATATGTCGAGTCAAAATAAAAATCTGTGGAAAGTGTAAAATTATATTTTTTATTTTACCATCTATTTAAATTAACAATGGATTTCCACCAAGTAAAAGCCGAATCAATTCAATCAAAAATTATAATAAAATAAAGCTACTTTATTGTACTACTACAAAAAAGTACCACTTTATGTCCTCAAAACTGTATAATAAACTGCCCGTTACTAAGCAATCGTACATAAAAAGTTTTAATGTACGATCTTAAGAACGTCAAGAAATAATAGTATATTATGTTACAAGGACGAAAAATGCACACGGAAAAAAGAAAATACTCGTTTTAATACTATTAGTTTCAGTTTAAGACTAAGTTAGCTTTGTATATACTCAAGACGATATCGTTTCAAAAAGAGAATAGGAAATTCTTGTACAACCTGATTTCAATTAAATATATATGTCTTCAATCATAACATTTAAGAATTTATATTGAGACATGCATTTTAATTAATTTGTGGTTATGTAACTTTAAAATAAGATCATAGCTAACTTAGCTGCAATATAATGAGTTTTTTAAAAGAAGTATTTGGTTTCATTATTTTGAAGATTTCAAAAAAATTGAATCTTAGTTTTAAACCTGCAACCTATCTAAAATAACAGACTATTTTTTAAAAGCAAAGCGACATTTTGTTATTTTGAAAGTATAGTATACTAAAATTGAGCATTTATATTGTCGGCTTAATAAGGACGAATAGATATTATTTTAAAAATAGTCATTTATAGTTTTAAACTGTAAATATCTACCCTTCAAAATACACATATCATAATAAGTATGTTCATTTTGAACATGTTTGAATATTCAGTTTGAGGCACTCATATTGCCAATATTAAAATACCATAAATTCAAATGAAGGCTGTAATAAGAAAGTTATGGTTCTTGAAATTAGACGGTCTTAGGCTGTTACATTATTTTCCGACGTTTCACAGACGATTCCACGTGGCATCTTTAGGGATTGTAACTATAAGGGATTAGAGCACTGAATGAATAAATCGATTTGGTGAACATTGAAATAATTCAGTCAGTTCTCTAATCAGCCATATAGAGTAAAAAAATTGCTACAAATGCCACGTGCAATCGTTATTAGTGAAGCGTCGAAAATTTATGTAACAGTTTGACACGCACAAAACTTCCGTAGGTTTTTAACTTTTTACATTTGTTTTCGATGGACTTTTATTATTTTTTTCAAATTATAATTTCTAAGTAAAAGCCACCATATGACCCTCTTAATCTGTTACCTTAATAATTACAACACGAATTATAATGTTTCTGAAAATAATTGAAATGAGTTTTACCAGGTAAAAAAATAATATTCGGCCTTACTCACCAGGAAGAATGTAAACAATTAATTAAACTACAAACGATTTATTCATTTTTTTTTTATCTAAAAGTGTAAAATACACTAACACATTTGTAACAAATATATGTATATAACTTAAATATAAGGTTTTATGTTTACGATTTGCTCGTAAAACACAACATAAACACAAATACAAAACAGTATAGTACAAACTAGCTAACATTTCTTATATCAAAACCATCACATCTTTTTAACTCTTATAATAAGCAAATTCCCCATATAGGCATTCCTTAAATACATAATATAATAAGGCAAAAGTTAATGTAAAAACTGCATAATTTTATCCAGTAGACAATTTAGTCACTAACAAATCTGTGTTTATTTCATGCAAAATGGTAGGAAATTCTGCAGAAGGTAACTAATATGTTGACGATTATAAATCAACTGGGCGACAGCAAAGAAAGGGTGGAAGGTTTTCGGACCTTGCTGAAAATAACATGCATTTAATGTAGAAATAAAAACTGTTACTTACCTTTAAAAGTCTGAATAATAGCGTCAGAACATCCCCATTCTTTTAAAACATCTTCAAGGCTCATATTGGACCGTATACTGAAACAAGTTTAAACAAATACTAAGGCGTGAGGCGTGAGGGCACGACCCACCGAAACCATGGACCATAATAACTAGATTGATAGATTGTCTCGCGATTCGCGCCCGCGATATTGTTCGGGAAAATTTCGGTTGCTTTCGTGGTACGACGGAAATCGTAAAGCTAGGAACAAGTATTTTGGGTTATTAATACTATCATATTTAGAATATACTTTCAAATAGCAGCTCAAATTGAGTATTTCAAAATTTCAAACGAAATGGTTACGATGCCTTGTTTGGAGAATAGAATACTTTATTTTGAAGCTACTAATCTTTATTTTAAAAATAACTTTTAGTCACTGTGAAAATGTGCAAAATCTTGAAGTACAGAAATGAACGAATCATACAGAAATTTGCAAATATTTGTTTTAAAGTAACTTTCTTAAAGTAAAAATATATATTGAAGATATGAAAATCTGTTTTCAAATATTTTCAAATGTTTAACTTAAACTTGTTTCCTTCAATTAAGATTTTCTAGTCTAAATATAAGTAAATATATCTGAAAATATCAAAATGTTCTGTTTGAGAATATGTTTTTTTCTGTGCAGTATTTCGGACGTATTGCGGGAGATTACTGGACGAGGCAAAGCCGAGGCCAGTAACCCGCATAGTCCGAAATACATTTTTCGTCCGTATAACATACGTTATTTTTTATCCGATTGTATTTTTGCTCGGATTATAAAATAATGTAAAAATTAAGAAAACCAATATATTTCATCTTGCATTGTAATTTTTTGTCCCTTGAATATTAATTATAATTAAATTAATATTATCAACTGACGTTTTATCAATCAGGCGATAGTTTTAACTAATCTTTCGTGTTCTGCTAGTTTTAAAACCTGAAAAACACAATTAAAAATGGAAATAGACGATGATCTTATAGAAGGTACACCACCTGACATTCAAGAAACTGCCAAGGAAGTAATGTTAAATTTGTTGCCACAAAAATCTAAGGAAATATATGAAAGAGCTTATAAAAAATTTATGGATTACCGGCAAGAAAAAAATATACAGTCGTTCTCCGAAAACGTCTTCTTGGTCTATATGGCGGAATTATCGAAAACTATGAAGTCATCTACTCTGTGGTCGCAGTATTCTATGCTACGTGCAGTGGTAAATGTAAAACAGAATATTGATATATCTAAATACATGAGATTACGAGCATTGTTGAAACAAAAAAGTGTTGGATATTGTCCAAAGAAATCAAGGATCCTAACTAGAGAAGAGGTTCACAAATTCCTTTGCCATGCTCCAGATGACAAATACTTAATGTTGAAGGTAAATGTAACTATATAATAGTATTTTAAATTTCTGACTAACAATTTTCTTAATTACAGGTTGCTTTTATTTTTGGAATCGCGGGCGCATGTCGTCGAGAAGAACTGGCTCATATGAAAATTGATGACATACAAGATTTGGGAACGGCTTTGTTAATAAAAATTCCCTATAATAAAACAAACAAACCGAGATCATTTACGGTGACTGGAGAATATCTAAAGTATTATAGAAATTATCTGGCTTTACGTCCAACAAATATAAGTGATGGGCGATTTTTTGTGTCTTATCGCAATGGAAAATGCCATAAGCAAGTTGTCGGTATACACAAATTTGGCTCTATACCTCAGGAAATAGCATCTTACTTAAAACTGCCGAATGCCAAGGAATTCACGGGACATTGTTTCAGAAGAACATCGGCCACATTACTTGTAGATGCGGGAGCAGACATAACATCTCTAAAACGGCATGGAGGCTGGAAGTCTTCGGGAGTAGCCGAGGGCTACATAGATGATTCCTTAAGTAATAAGTTAGAGCTGACCAAGAAAATATTCAACATTCCACAATCTGACCTGCAGTCAGTCTCGACTTAGGTGTCGCAATCCGTCTCCCAATCGAGTTCAACATTGGAGAATAATATCATAACGGAGACCAAAAATAATAACACATCCTCAAAATCAAATTTACATCACCCCGTTCTTGTTCAAAATTGTTCTAATTGTACATTTAATATAAATATTGTAAATAATTGAATAAAATAAACTGTTGAAAATATTTTAGCGTCCGACAAAATGTTTTTCGGACTAGGACGACAAAGGTTGCCTAGCTACCAGCGCAATAATCAATACCTTATTGAAAAGGTTACCTTTTCGTCCAAATATCTGATCTATAAAACGTCATTTTTTGACACAATCGGATAAAAACAATTTTTACAGCAATTAGCACGAGTCACCGGATATGATAGGTGAAATGACATACCAAAATCGTGGATGAGAGCGAGCGTTGGTTCCTAACCACGGCAAACAACTCCTTATCAGGTGTAAAATAGCTTTTAGTAAGGGGTCGTTAACATTTTCTGCTAATTTTATAAGGTACCCTGTAAAAAGAAAAATTTAGCATGTTTATCACAGCAATTTTCCTTTAATCGGGTGAAATATAATCTGAAATCTGCCGCAACTAGTTAACAATTTACGTAAAATCCCGCGCTTTTGTACCTCATGACTTTATTATACAACGGCCAGGTTGGCATATTGCAAAGATTAAAAAACCATTAATTCATTTCTCATTTCACAAACACAAAAGGCGCTTGAACTTAGACAGGAGCCATTTTTAACTTTGTTACTTTATTTAGCTTTAATAGCCTTGACCTAGATAGTTTATTTCTGTGAAAGACTCATGGGGTTTCCGAAAATATAGTTAATATCCATATCAACATAATGACGTTGGTTTGAGGTTTCGATTTAAAAGATCGCTTAATTTTTAGTAATTATCCAGTAAAACATGCATCTTCAATTTAAATTTCTGTAATACCAAAAGTCACTATATTGGCTGGCACTGAGTAAGCCTTGAAAATATTAGTTGCATACATTAGATTGCTCTATATAGGTAGGCATTACTATACCTTCATTATATAAGATTAAGCGACTTACCTGTAAGGAAGTTCAATCTTTAGTATACGAGTAAACACGTCCTTATATATAACACCATGTAGTAACGCATCTTGTGTTACACTACGCACTGAAATAGAAAAAGAGGACCGAACCTCCGGCATTCGCTCCCCGAACCCATCATTACGTTTTGTTTAATCAAAAATTAGGAATAGGGTTAAAGGAGAACAAACACAAAAAATAGATAGGGTGGGATTATTCTATATAAGGACGTGTTTACTCGTATAATAAAGATTGAACTTCCTTACAGGTAAGTCGTTTAATCTTATATTATACTTCAAAACACGTCCTTATATAGAACACCATGTAGATGTTTAAAGTACAACTTCTATTTTTTGAATAAAAAAACCCCAACGGTTACATCTAGCATTACATTAAATGAGACATATAAGTAGTTTAAGCAATAATATAATGGTAAAGAACTTAAGAATAAACAAAGGATAAAAATACGAAAACAAATAACGGTATTATATAAAATATTGTGAAATACATATTTCAAACATTCGTAAAGATAACCTTTCTAGCATAAAGAGTATCACCTAGTACAGGTCCACAATAAAACTTGCCAAATGTACTGAGACTAGGAGCTCATCCAGCAGCCTTTCTGATGGTTTCAATGTCTAAACCCTTAGAAAGAGCAGCGGACGTGGACGCATGTCTGGTGCTGTACCGAGAAAAATTGGAAGCGTCTATATCAGTCATCAGAGTTCCTTAATACGGATCTTATCCAGCGCGATAAGGTTTGAGCAGAAGCCCTACGATGGAGCTTCTTAATAGTGATAAAAGGTTCCGTTATATCGCCCCTTAATGGTTCTGCCATTTCTATATACTTCTCTAAGGCTGACGCTGTATACATTTTGGAGTAACTGAAACTGGCTGTGGTTTATTAGGAGCTGAATGCTTCTATAAAAATCTTAAAATAAGCTTTTTCCTTCCTGATATTAAATAGTTTAATAACCGAAATAGTTTTAAGATGGTTGGAAGTTATTATAGCCATAATGTGATAAGTTTAAAAGAGAAAAAACCTTAACTAATAAACTGATTTATTACTGACCGAGCCATTTAAAATATTGTAGCTAAAAAATGTGTCGTGAATA
Organism: Polydrusus tereticollis; assembly: GCA_963920685.1. Lineage (NCBI taxonomy): Eukaryota > Metazoa > Arthropoda > Insecta > Coleoptera > Curculionidae > Polydrusus > Polydrusus tereticollis. The sequence goes on from OY987329.1 coordinate 121,385,396, forward strand.
ATTAATGCGTAAACTTTTGTGTTATTGGGAAATTTGCTCTTGCGTGTTGAGATTTCTAGTTTTACATCTACTGTTGATGTCCTCAGAGTTTCCGGCTGGTGACTGCAGTCAATAACGAATAAAGGATTAGTGAGAAAATCAGCATAACTCATGATGGGATCATTTATTTCTGATTGATAGTAGCTAGCTCAAAAATTCTCATAACTGTAATATGCTGGTGCATGCAGTTTCTTCCTAAAATCCAAATTACATCTTTCTTAAGAAAACACCGTAGAATTAAGATAAAGTCTGTGTCGCTAACGTCAGCGGATCTTTCTCCCTGTTGCCTGAAAATGTGTTTGATTGAAAGCCAATAATTAGAAATCTCGGTTTTTCCAAACTAGTACTTGTTCTTAAGGCCCATACATCTGATGATGTTTGTCGCAATGCAGGTAGTTCGTAAAGATCCCATTTACGGTATGCCATTGAAATATTCGCATCATTTGCACCCTTATTAATGCGAGATAAAAATCCAAATAAATTCCAAAGTTGATGTCAGTTATCAATAGATCTGGCACCACTGCAACCGCGAAATTATTTTTAAAAGCTAGAGCGTAGCCTCCTATGGCCGTAGTGAAAATTTCAAAATTGTTTTTCTTTTCGTTCTCCAGATACTTCTAACGTACCATCGAGTATGGAATACCCTGTATGTTCAGTGATTGTCGGTATTTGTAGGTCATTATGTAAAGCATGAATCATCGTGAAGCGTGGACCATTTGTCATAATTCGGAGCACTTTATTTTGAAATGTCTGAATTTTTCTAAACGTTGACTTATCTACAGTGCACCAAGTGGCAACAACGTAAGTAAGTACGGGCCGAATAATTGTCTTGTACAACAAAGTTGTTGTACGTAAATTTAGTCTACTTCTACTGTTGATAAGTGAGCAGATGGCACCAAGTTAACAATTTGCTTTTTTTAAGCGTTGGTCTATGTTATCCGTCCAAGTCAGCCGCTTATCAAACGACAGACCCAGATATTTAACATTATGTTCGGAGGTATTGAATCACCTCGGCTTTGCCTCGGCTATTCAAAAACCTCCTCACACCAAGAAATTAACTTTCGCATCTAGTAATGTAAATAACTATTATTGTTGTGTCAAAAATAGTCCTAACCCAAATTTTGTATTTTTGTGGGTTCACTTCTACGACGACGATATAAATTATACTTTTTGAATTTGAGAAAAAATCCTTTTCTCGTAATGAAACCAAAAAATTCGTTATAACCCCAATCACGTTTACCTAAAAATCACGTTGTAATACGGGGATAGAAATCCTTTTCGCCTTTTAAATTTAAGTAAAATCTGCTGTATAAAGTTTAATTAAATGTACCATTAAAATTTGTATCCATAAAAAACATGTCTTTGGAAGTTCCAAACACGGCGATTTATTCAAAGCTATTCCTAATTTATCGCGATTTTGGTGGAGACTATAACAGAGGCGTAGAGATATTTCTTTCCGAAATTGGTTAGGTGTACAATACTCTATGGAGCATCTACCCTTATACCCCTACTGACAAAGAAAACCCTGGACTAACTAATCTTTTTATACTTTAACCTCCTTGATTTTATTTTCAATCGACCCCTAATTGTTTAATACTAAGTGAGGCTTGTAAAGTGTTACAATGCAAAAACTGAAACCGAGGCCACCAATAGGGCCACGCCATATTTTAGAACATTTTTGGCCTTTCAACCCCCCCCCCCCCTCTCCAGATTTTATTTGGCTAATGACAAATTTGAACTGTCAAATGAAATAGATATTTACGTTATAAGTCCGGTAAATCAACTTTTACAGTATGAGTGAAATGTTTCGAGACGAGGCGACGAAGGAGCCGAGTCTGGAATTTTGAAACGAATACTGTAAAGGATTTGCCGGACGAATGACGTACAATATTTTATTTCATACTGTTCTGTTGAAAATTATAATTATGTTTTGAAATTATAATGAAGTTTTACTCTGCGTCGTATATTTGAAAAGTGCTTATATTTACTGGTGGAAACATTGTGTGTTTGACATTGATTAATATAAAACTATAAATTTCAGTCCGGTAAAGAAATTTTACAGGACTAGTCCGGTAAAAAAATTTTACCGGACTTATTGCTGTAAAACCTTATTTTCTGGACTAAATTCAAATATGTAAAGGTGTGTTTTACAATACAGTATGAAATAAAGGTATTTACTTTTTTCGATTTTCCGATTCTCCGTCACCAACTACGTAAGTAAGCAGAAAATTGTTACATTTATTCTATACTGGTTGCTTAGTTACAAATTTTTGAATAAACAAAATTAGATCACTAATGCCCGGTTGTACAATTCGCGCTTAAGCTCGAGTTGAGGTGCGTCTTAAACCGCTGCATAAATTCATCGAGCATTGTACATAGAAACTTAAGCTCAACTTTAACTAAATTTGTCTTTCTTATTTAAAGTCGAGTGCACAAATTGGCAACGTTAGGCTAGAGTACCGACCGACAACATCAAGTAATTCTAAACTCCTCATCGTCCGCAATATTTTCGAATTTATTCAAATCCATTTCAAATTTCAACTTTTTATCATAAACGTCAAACTTGACTTTTCAGGTTATTTGTTTCTAAAACTTGACTTAACCCATAATTGTACAACAGTATAAGTTAGCTTAAGGTTACCTTTTCTTTAAATCCGACTTAACCTTATTTGTGCAACCGGGCATTAAAACTACACATAGGGTAGTAGTAGAATTCAAACATATTCTTTGAGTTTCATGGAGTTTTTTATTTAGTGCGATTATGGAGCAATCATACGACATTGAAATAGACATGTTGTTTATTCTGGAAAAATTTAGAAGGAACTACCGAGAAGCTGCGCTATTAGGTTTTTCGCCATTCAAAAATCGCATATTATGGCATTTAAGCGATTAGAAGATTGAAGACGCAGTACCGGAAACCTTCAAAATAAGAACAGAGTGCCAAAAATCGGTAATAGCTATTTTACATAAGCACAATTATTTTCACCCTTAGCACATAAGTTTTCATTAGGAATTTTATGGCCAAGATTTCCAAAATAGTATAACATTTTATAACTGGTTAAGACTTCACGAATTTACGAAAATTGTGCATTTTTAAAATATTCTGTATTTTCTAACGAAGGAACATATACCATTTGTGGTCAGCCAATTATTTAAATTAATCTGGATTATTTTGAGTTTGATTTTTGTACTGAGTGAATCAATTTTGCTTGCATTAATTTAAGGTTAACCAGCACAACTTACACTATTGAGCTATCAAGAACAATTTGCCACAACTTCTGGATAATAATGCAAACCAGCAAGAACTATGGTATCAGCAAGATGGTGCCCCGCCACACTTTGCGCGACAAACTCGAGATACACTATATGAAACGTCTGGACACAGATGAATTGGTAGTGATGGTCCCATGAACGGCAGGGTCACCAGATTTAACCCCATTGGATGTATTCTTCTTGGGAACTCCTCAAATGTTAAATCGCGTGCACTATACTTATGTCAAAAAATAATTACAAAATGTTTGGAAGTAGATGGGGGTCATTTCGAACATATTTTAAAGCACGTGATTAAATTTAAGATAGTATGATAGTTTTAAAAATTTCTTTTATTCAAGAATTCGTAACTAAGAAACCAGTAGAGTAAATGTAATAATTTTCTGCTTCCTTACGTAGTTGTTGAGAGACGGAGAACCGAATTATCGAAGAGAATAAACACCTTTTCCATTTGATATTTTACCACCAACAAGATAAAATCTGGAGGAGGGGGGGGGCGGGGTAAATGTCAAAAATGTTTTAAAATTTGTCCCGGGGAACCTTTCTATTGCCCTGTATATAGAGGGCGTCAAGAAATCTGGAATATTGCGAAAGTTTCAAAAACTACTAAATATAGTTTGTTTGGAAATAGTTAATATTGAAAACGACATACCTTGAAAGAATAAAACCTATTCTATAACTATACATGTTTGGTCAGAAAGATATACAAACTTTTTAATTTTAATTGGAACGTCCTGTATAGTTCGGAGAACTCAGAAGCTTATGAGACAAATAAAATGGCACTTGACAAACACAGGTTTTAACGGATTTATTTTATTTGTCCAAATTACATATGACTACAATTTTTAAATATATGAAGCAGAACAGAATAAAAATAAGAAATACCTGAAAATTGAACAAAAACGACTTTATTCGCATGAGGTATTTTCTCACCTTTATATTTTCAAATATAAAGTTTATTTTTTACATGAATCTATTATGTTGACATAATTCCCAAAAAATATATTTAGAAGTTTTTGAAATACATATTTGCAATATTCCAGACTTTTTTGACAACTTCATAATTAAGGAATATTTTTACCGACGATACGAAAGATACAGCTTATATTTATTAGTATCTTGTTTCTAACCTTACAAATGACCTGATTTATAGTCAACATATTTTAAAGTAAAATACCTACGTAAATTACATGAAAAACGAGACAACCTAGTTTCGGCGCTACTGGGCTTATGCCAGGGCGAATTGCTTATTTGCAATTCAAATGTCGTCTCCTCGCGATGGATCTAAACCTGACAAGTACTAAAGACCCAAATTAATATCTTGGAAAACGTGCCACTTAGCAAACAAATGCCTTTAAATAAAAAATGCCCTAAAAGTTGGCAATTTTTTTTAAACGTACCAAACGATATCTTTAGATTTTAATGGGCAATAGAAAATAGTAGATAACTAATGCCCAAAAGCCCTAAATTTACAAAATTTGTTTTTCGTTAATATCTATTAGTAGCTAGTTATAGCTGTAGCTATAAATTTCAATAAAATAAAGCTTCATAATCCTGTCCACCCAAATAATTAAGTTCTTAAAGTTTAAAAGACATAAATGGATATTTGTGTATAATTTTCCTTACCCTATAATAAGTTGGGGTGACCTTGTATAGCTGACACGCGAAAAAGTAATTTTTTACCTAACAAGGAGCTAAGAATATTGATCACTTAATTTTGTTGATTTAGTTTTAACGGAATGACATACATTTTCGATGGTTTGAAGAATACATTTATATTGGAATATTTTTAGATTTTTTTTACATATTGAATATTATTATACCTACTATATTTAGACTAACAGCTTTATAAGTATTAAGGTATTTAGATCTAAATTTTTGAAAATTCAATCCTGCATTTTTATAAATTTAGAGCAACAAGTTATCCCAACCAGCATAAATACATACATAAGACGTTTTAAGTACGTACTAGTCGGACATAAAGTACGTCTTATGCATGTACGTTATTGGACGTAGTACGTACATTTTACAAACTTAATACGTAAATTTTCCACACAATTGTACTTAATTAAGACGTACGACAAGTACATCCTATGTACGTACGATAAACGTATATTTAATGTACGTACATTTACTGTACGTGTTAAAGATGTACGCACACTTCGTGCTATGTACGTACTACATACGTAAGAAATACGTTGTTTGTACCTACAATGGATAAATAATAACTACTGATAAAGTATCTACAATAATATATTACAATAAATTTGTTGGTAAATATTTAGTAACATTCTATATATATTGTGTATATATGAATGTATTATTATCTATCTGATACCCCGGGATTATTATTTGTTTCCCCATCGTTATCATTATTTTTCGCTTTTTGTTTATATTTTAGTCAATCGGGGGTCCTCCTTAGCAATTTGGCTATTTCCTGCTCTGCCTCTTTTTTATTTCAGCTTTTTTCTGTTCTCAGAAGGGCATCTTAAATGAAAAGACTTTAATTACAACGCAGAAAAAATAATATTTTATAGTATATACAAATACAAGTCAACTAAATAAAATAAGCCATATTTTAAAGAAACTTTAAGATGATTAAAACAAAAAATTAGGGGAGATAAAATAAAAATAATATCAAGATACAAAATACACTCATATCCTACTCTACTTGACTACTATACACTACACCTCTAGTTGAAAACGTCCAATTTCCGTTTCATCATTTAAATTAGTACTTACTTATTATAACTTTTGCAATTAAAAACTGCGAAAATCTTTTTTTCTGGTATCTTTTTAGCCTGGTGATTCCAAATAAATGCTCCCATGCTTCGTTTAATAAAGCTTGCAAATTATTTCCTGCCAATATGCACATTTTAGACTCCTAAAATGGTAAATGTACCTAAACATTATCAAAAATAAACATTCTTACTATATTAATACCTAACGTAAAGGGCTGTTAAGGTCTTATTCAATTGTTAATTGAATTTTACCTTAAAATACATATAGGTATCTGTATATCAAGTTTTACTATACTACTTTTTAAATAGAATGGGTGGTCAAATCTTACCAACTTTCTGAAATGTTCTGGTAGATCTAAGAAATCTTCAAGTGCCAGTAGATCTGCTTCACTATTACAAGCTCGATTACAAGTAACTTTTACTTGACTAAGCGCCCCAGGACTAATAGTTTCAGTATTTGATACCTTAAAGTTTTTTACTTGGAATGTCAAGCCTCTCAGAAAAAAATGCTGTCTTAAAATTTCAGCATTGAATTCAGCTAAAAATAAAACGAATCGTAATCGACATAGCTAAGTACATTTAAGGTTTTTTAAGCTTCGAAACTGTTTAAGAGGCATTTCTACCACTCAAGTTACTATTTACCTGTAAATTGTATATCAAATAATAAATTAACGAACAAAGTAATAAAACTTAACGCATTTAGAGGAAAACGTCCTGGTAAAATTCGCCAATTTGTTGAGAAACATCGGCAATACAACAAAAAGAAGCCACACTTACAAACTGAAAAGTTTGGTTAAGTTAATTTAACTGCACAGAAAGACGTCCGAATAGTGTCGGATTTTTACGACGTAAGCAAGCGCGAAATTTAAATCTGTAGCGGATAATAATAATTAACCTTACAATCACAGAACAAAAAAATGTCCAAGTTTGAAAAAGGTCTAATTTAATTATTTTTTATTAGTAATTTAGTTTTACATAAGGTAAAACATTGTTACATTATGTAATAAAACATACCTACATAACAACGTATCATCCCAACCGTTTTTTAGACGTTGGTACATTTAAGGATGATACATTGTACGTACAATCAAGAATGATCGTTGTACATACACAATATGTCAGAGAAAATACGTACTTAAAATGTACATTTTACTTACTGTACGTACGGAACATAAAACGAACACAATAAGTACGTCTTTAGTACGTAGGGTGTTTGTTGGGTTACAGTAAGTATAATTTTATTAGCGCAATTGTCCTGTTAGAAAACGGTCTTTTCTAATATGGACGCGTACCCTGAAACTCGTTGTTGATTATACCATTTTACAATTTGAATTAATTCTTTTTTATCAGATCCACTTTATAAAGCATTAAAAAGGTATTAGTAGATTTACCATGTAATTTTATAAGCGCAATGATTTATTATGTTACCAACACTACTGAATTATTGTCTGGTCAACCAAACTGCATATTGTAATTATTTTAACATTTGTAAACAACCTCCATCACTTTATATTAAACCCTTTCCTCCCCCTCAACCAACTTTGAATGAAAACTTTTGTAAAAGGAACGTGCGTATCAAGATACAGGGTGTCCGGTAAGTGTATGGCATACTCTCGGGAGTACAGGGGAGGTCAAAATAACCCTAATTTGTCATATAAAATATCCTAAAGTGCCCCCTAACGGATATACAGTGCCCCAATGGGGTGCCCAGCGACTTTTACCTTTACGGCTCTAACTTTTGAACTGACATGTATAATTTCATGAGATTTCAATATTTTATGTAGGCCGTAATGCGGTCCATGACACTATACATACACAAGAATTTGAAACTTTTAGTTTTTTTTTCTAAAAGCACACATTTTTAGTAGTCGTTTTCAACCAAAGAATTTGCGGGATACACAGCAGTTTTTAAGAAATTAATTAATGAAAGTAGCGATTTTATGGTGTTGACAAGAAAAATGTTTGCGATGTTGCCAGATTTTCGATCTTATAACAGAAAATAGTAAAACAACAGCTAGGGTTTTTAATGAAATATAAAAGTAATATGCTGAAAAATAATACGTAGTAAGAATACTAGTATTGGCTGAATTAGCGCTAACCCGCTTCCAATCCACCTTTTTCTTTGCAATTTGCCTATATTTAAAGAAAAAAGTATTCTTTTGAGAATACCTATTAATTAATAGCCTTACATTGGCTGAATTAGCACTAACCAGCTTCCAATCCAACTTTTTGTCTACAATTCGCCTATATTTTTAGAAACAAGTCTTTCAAAGAGAATACAAAAAGTAAGGAAAAATAATACACCGCCTAAGTATTTAATATTTTCAAAACGCCTACGCGCCTCTGTAGTTTCTGTAACGAGATTGGTCATGCCAAAAATCCATAGCCGAACTCGTGACCAATCAACGTCCAGACGCGGATTAAAAAGTAGTCATCACTTAGCCCAGGTATTATTACAACATTGTCAATCAAATTCGAAAATATAAATATTATATCAACATAAGAAAATATAGACAATCTTAAGAATGTATTATTACAGCACACCTTTCTATATGACAACTGGCAACACTGTTAAAATCTGTCGTTGTGCAAACAAACATGTCCAGAGGTAAATTTTATGAACCAAATCATTTTTTACATTTAAACAAAAATTTTATGGATTAATATGTGTTTCCCGCATGTAAGTGTATATTAATATTAAACAAAAATAAACGCAAAAATGTAAGTACTTAGCGGTAACGCTAACCAGCTCCAATCCACATTTTTGTTTAAAATTCGCTGCCATACATTTGTTTCGATAAAGTAGCCGTTTTTAAAGAAAATAATACAGTAACTAATTGAATAACAACATAACTAATAATTTGCATTAAAATAATAAATTTTCTCTTTATTACATCTCATTAATGCTCTCATGCATCTAGCTGATGGACAAGCACTTGGCAATTGTGTGGATTCAAGAAAAATTTATTCTGATACATTTTCAAACCGAATTGTGTCGCCTAAAAGAACCATTGAAAAAGTTGACGTTTCGGAAATCACGTACAACACCGCAAAAATCTTGAAAATGTGAAAGATTTGCTTCTTTTCGTTTACTTCAGTAGATTTTCGAAATGGGCGCCCTGTACCTCTATACATTTCCTTAGCCGACAGATATTTTATTGTTATATATGAAACAACATTCCAGGATTATCTTGAATTGCGTTGCAATGGTGCAGTATTTTTTCTATATCAAATTTTTCCTGGTGTGAACTGGCGTTGAATATACAAATTTCCCCAAAAATAAAAATCCAATGAAGTCATGTCGGGCGACCTCGGTGTCCATTAAATTGGCCCACCTCAACCTATGCATCGATTACCAAAAGTATTTGACAAGTGCTGACGAACTAAATTTCTAAAATGGGGTGGTGCCCGTCGTGCATATACCAAATCCAATTTTTAATTTCTAAGGGCACATTTTCAATAAACCGTTCAAGTTTTGTTGCAAGAATTGCAAATACATGGCACTATCTAATTTGCCTTCAATAAAGAACGGTGCACTATGATGATTTCAAATATTTCCTGCTCACATGATAACAATGAGGTGCCCAATTCCAAAATTAATTTAATGCACTTTATTGGAATTTTCAGTAAAGCACAAAAAAGTTTCAAACGTTTTACAACTGACCGCTGAACTTGCAAATTCGTATATATTATCGTGACACCTATTAGCACTGATTCCTATCTAATAGAAAAAGAAAACTGAATCAGTAGAACCTTAATATTTGAAAAAAGAATATGTATTAAAGCAGTTTTGTAACCACACAGTGGATTAAGAAAGTTTTGAATATGTCAAAATGAGAGTAAAACAATTTTGAAAGAGTAAAAAAAGTTTTTTATTCGAAACTACTTGGTACAACATAAAACTCAATAAAAGCAGTTCTTACACTTTTTTTTTATTGTATTCAAATTGAATTCGTCCATCGTCTCTTCCATCCAAACCGTCATCCAAAGTTTCAGTATCGCAATTACCCACATCTCCTGCATTGTCAATAACTATTTTATAGAACCTTAAATCCACGTCACAAAGATTTCTTCAATCTGGTCCAAAGTGTGGTTTTTAAAGTTTATCTACATCATTAGTAAGCTTTGCTTGTTTAACTGGAACTTTCTTGGAAAGAGGATCAGGACTGATGGATGTAAAGAAAATTCCTATTTTGAGTACTACATGTCCTAAATCACGTCGACAATAATTGACCTCACCTTTAACATTACAGTTTTTGCCGCTGATTTCTCGATTTTTTAAATTGAGGTTCGTTTAGCTAATGAGATTTGAAAATGCTATTGAGCAGGAGGTTTTAATAGTTGCTTCTACCGCTTTTTTTAAATCAAAAATGTCAGAGTATTTTTGCTTATCTAAAACTGTTGTATATTCAGAAAAATCAGCTCTATATTCATTGGGTTCAACTATTACTTCTTTTTTTCGTACTTCTTCTTCTCAATTCTTCCAATAATTCTGTCAGACGGTAAATATGAATGACCAACAATAGAGAAAGTTAAAAGAATCTCTCTGACGGTGGGGTTGGTTAAACATAGCCACCGCATAGACATACCCATCATAGCAATATTTTTGTTTTGCTCAGGATATCCATCACGAAAGGGTTTTAAGCTTGTAACATTTTGAAAGGATAAAGCAGTTTTGATAATGTACAATATCCAGCGTATTACAATTGCAATGGATATAAAGAGTTCTGGTAACAAATTTTATAGTTGGACGTAGATAGTTTTGGAACAGTACATGTAATGGATTAAAATAGTTTCGGAACTATAGACCAGGTTAATATGCAACTTTTAATGGGATCTAAAAGAGGTTCTGATAAACCATATTTTAGACATAGATAAACATCATTTTAAAAAAAGCCGCTATCTCATTTCTTTTCTTTTATGGATTAAAGCAGTTTTGAAATTGGGTGCCTCATTGAACATTTGTTGATACTTTATCTGTACTGTTGCATGGAGACTTTCTTCATGCCAGATATGCAAATTATGACAATTTACCGTCTCGGGTGAAACCGGTTTCGTCCGTGAACAAAGCAACACTAGTAAAATTATGATTTTGCCTAACCAAGACCAATTTGCGTAGTTGACTTTTGCAGGATAATCAGCGCAAGACATGGCATGTACCTTTTGAACGTGATAAGGATGTATGATGAAAAACATCTACTGTAGTATGATTCAAGAAGTAGTCCATTTTCTGTGGCGAGATTATGAAAGAAAACAAGGTCTGTCTATACCACCAAAATAAAATATATTTGTCCTTTTAGGGTGAAATAAGGGTTAAAGAGTGTACATAATTTAATTTGACATTAGGTTGTACTAGTTTCGACTTTAGTCAAAGTCATCTTCAGCAACCAAGTAATTAAGAATTATGTTTTTTAGGATGTACCTAAATAAACAAACTAAAATATATTAAAAGAGGGTACGAAGTGGTTCAACAATACATGGTCATAACGTGTACCTTATGCAGCCAATGGACTCGACAGAAGATAATCACTAACATGATGCTACTTTTAGCAATGAAGAATATTAGATGTAAAAATTGTAATAGAGGACAAAATTCTTAATGGAATCATTTATAGTTATGATATGATGTATAGATGTCTATAACAAAAATTCAATAAAATCAACGTTTCATGAATCAACTCCGAGAGGGAACATGATTTATATTTTGGTGGGTCAGAATTTTAATAAGAAAAGTAATAAAGTAAAAAGAGGGGGGGGGGAGAGAAGGAAATTAAAATGAGTTAAAACCATTTACGTCATTGAGTAAATTGGGGTCATCTGAAAGGAGAAAATTATTTCCATTTGAAATTATTGTATTACGGAGTTATCATAATCTATGGTCTCATAATATAGACTTAATTTTGTATGTGGTAAAATAATCATGTACTTACCAATTTTTATTGAATTTTCGTTATAGACATCTATACATCATATCATAACTATAAATGATTCCATTAAGAATTTTGTCCTCTATTACAATTTTTACATCTAATATCCTTCATTGCTAAAAGTAGCATCATGTTAGTGATTATCTTCTGTCGAGTCCATTGGCTGCATAAGGTACACGTTATGACCATGTATTGTTGAACCACTTCGTCCCCTCTTTTAATTTATTTTAGTTTGTTTATTTAGGTACATCCTAAAAAACATAATTCTTAATTACTTGGTTGCTGAAGATGACTTTGACTAGAGTCGAAACTAGTACAACCTAATGTCAAATTAAATTATGTACACTCTTTAACCCTTATTTCACCCTAAAAGGACAAATATATTTTATTTTGGTGGTATAGACAGACCTTGTTTTCTTTCACTGTAGTATGGTTTTATGATTCTTCTTGGCCTATATAAAATATTTAAATTTCATTAAACTATACATGTCGGTTCAATACTTAGAGCCGAAAAGGTAAGGCACTGGGCACCCCTTCGGGTTAGTTTAGATTAGTTAGTACTGATCGGACACCCGGTGTACCCTGAATACTAGAAAATCCACTATATAAATAGTGTATAGACATGAATAATTATTATTACATGGTTTAAAATTCAATTTCCTGTACAATCTCTCGATGTGGTATTTCCTACTGGTTAACGAGCTCCCCATATTAATTAATTTTATGAATTTTTACTGAAACATGTACCATGACTTATTAGAATGGTACACAGACGATTTTTATCAACAGCTGTGTTGGTAGAATATAAATCTGTTTAACTAAATTCTCGTCCCGTGATGAAATTGAAACCAAAATTAAAATTGTAAATGACAGTTTTTAAAGTAAATTTTATATTAATCATTACATTTGTACTTTGATGGTAACCAAATATCACGTTCATTTATTTAAGCGGTTAGCATTGAAGACAGCTGTGTCGTGTTAAGCTCGTTTTTAATTTTTTAACCACCAACGGGGATTGCTGGTTAAATATATCAATATCTCCGCCGTGTAACCAGATATTTTTGTGACTTCAGACCTGTCATAAAGGCCGAGACATAAGACATTGCGTACCTCTTTTGATTTTCCATTTTTTGTTTTTAAATTTTTAATATATTACGGTGCTGCATTCCCTTGGGATAAGATCAAATATTAACATTGACAAGAACATAGCAACGTGTAATGTAAGTGGTGTGACTTATATTATGTTTTTGTTTTTATTGCATGCACCTATATTAATAAATGTTTAGTTAGGAAACTCTGCTTCAACTGCGGCTATTGTAACCTCCCAACTTAACAGTTAATATTGGAATATGAATTGAAAGCCGAAGGCTAGAACTTTGCCTAGTACTAACCCTACCTACCTATGTATGTTACCATTACCTAGTGTTAGTATCATTAGTATCATTAGAGTTAAAACCAAAAGTCAAAATATTAATACGCAGAGATACGATAAAAACCATTCACGTGCTGTGCTACGAATATCATAGCGCTGAACTTCTGCAGCGGTACTCGGTGATTAACAAAGTCGATTGTCTTGGAAAAATCACCGAATACTGCCGCAACAGTATCGCCATTGTTGAGATTAAGGAAACTATTCTGTATGAATGAGAAAATAGCATGGCAAGTATTTTAGGATGACTGAAAACAAAACTGCATGAAGTTATAAGATTATTAGTTGTTACAAAGTTAAGTAGTCTAGATTTGACTACTTTTTGCGATTACTTTGGAAAGGGTGGAGATCGATTCCTCCTTATGTAAAAGAATATCAATCACCCTTTTTAAACAGGAACGAAATTTGGCCCGCAGAAAAGAAACATTAATGGAATCGACAAGAGCATGAAGTGCGACCTCCGGTAAGCACTCCAATACCCTGACGGAAATGCCATCATATTCAGCCAAATATTTATTCTTCACATGCCTAAAGATACCTTGTTGCTCCTCTAGATCTGATATCCACTTTATCAAAGAATGGATGCCAGCATACGTTTACTACCCTGAAAATATATTGGCGTAGCAAGGATCGAATTGATTTCGTCTATTTGTATTTACGTTTGCAAAAAAAGCAACCAATGCCAACAACATAGGTATCACTTATGATCAAAAATAATTTGTTAGCAGCACGCTTAAACGCGAAATTGGTTTCCTCTTTTGCGTTTAGGTCTGTCTTGAAAGAATGTTCTCTTAGAAAGTTGACAAGCTCGGTATCTTTATCCTCCGTCGAGATCTTCCTCCTACCGGAACCTGGTTTTCTCATGATTTCCCCTTATTCTTAAATTATTTGTTTGCATGATATCACTGCATTTTTGCTTACACTTAATTCCGCAGCAATATCTCTTACAGGTACCCTGTCCCTCAATCGGTTGTGAATTATAGTTTTTTATTCTACGGTTAATGCTGGCATTACCGAATATCCCTCGAGTATTGATAAATAATTAAATATTTTATTACAACTTCCTCAAACACGTTACTTTTTAACAAAAGCCCTTTGCCTATGACGTCAGGCTGTTCTCAAGTAACGTGCTTTCGAAATATGTAATAAAATTATCTTGCAGTTATCAATGCTCTTCGGATATTATGGATGAAACTGACCTTAAGGGTTGTACTGAACAAGCTTTAAATTTAATGTGTTTGAGCACGTAAATACCAAGTATATTTTGTCAATATTCAGAGTAATCGAGAAAAGAAATACAATACAGCAGCTGCATCCAGCACTGAAATTTGCTGATGTGAGCAATTGAATAAAAATTCTACCTATATTTCCAGAACAAACACTGTTGATATATTTAATAAAACACATACTGCTGAAAATTCAATTTTTATAAATTTATTTTTACTTCAATACAAGCATCTGTCGTTGAACTTAGCGCATGATGTTGTGACAATACGAAAATTCATGAATAAAATAACAATTGACTGAATACCTGAATAAAATCGTTTACTTAAAATGCAGGCAAAGCGCCTAGAAAAATAATGTCATTGAACTTAGAAATAAATACATTCAATACCTTTATACCCCGAAAGTGGCTTAATATACAGTACTAAAAGCCTTTAACATAAATGCCTAATAAGTAATGCTTTAAAAGGAATTCTCTGTCATCCATAATTAATTCGTTAGAAACGTGTAGAAAATTAAACATAAAAATTAGGCAGTCAGTAGTAATATGAAAAGACAACCATGCTTTAAAGTTATTGGCTACATTCTTGCCAATTATTTAACATTTCGATGATGTCTAAAAATAATGTAGACAAGGTGAAGTATTCCCGCCTACAAAAATCTAATGGCTTCCAAATTCAATTCAAAACACAATTTATTAACACTTACAAATTTGCAGGCGGATTTGTTATTTTCAAATGAAAATAAAGAAATGCAATAAACGTCGTTTCCTAACCTTTTTACGACACCTAAAATTAATTGTTGTGAACAGAATATTTATTTGTTTAATTTCGCTGTCAAATATTTTTAACCGCGTAACCGCAAAATATCTAAATCATCGAAAACAAAGTATTTTGTCAACACGATTGTATTTCGGGTAACGCAACACACTTCGAGTTAAATCCAGCGGCATGAGAACTATTTTTCTAAAACATATGTCTGGCTTATGTGATTTTTTCTACGCTATTTCTGTCTTGAACACTTAATTAGTATAAGTGACGATTAACAAAAGATATAATTTAATTTCCTTGTGTAAATTACGATGTTTTTATGAACTAATAACCCAAATATTTTGGTTATAAATTGGGTTAATTGTCGATATATCACATTGAAAAGGTTTTACCACAAAGATAAACAATAATATAATATAATAAAGGTATTCCGTGAAATCAATCAAGCATATCAAGATTGTATTTATTTTTAAGACAATTCCTATTGCGGCCAAAAAATACTGGGACAACGAAATTTGCTATTAGTCCCCTGGACTACTATAGGAAAAATGTCAAGTTGCAGGTAGTTAAGTATTGATTTGTTGTCATCAACTTGTCAAATAGTATATTTTATGTACTTCAGGGGACTAAAATAGGTTCTCTAGTCCCGCCAAGCGGGGACCAAAGTAGGCCATTTAATCCCTAGGAACTAGAGTGCATTCTAGCAACATATAATTTAAAAAAAGGTTGAAATTGTATTCACTTATTCATATTCACATGGCAGTTTACGTTTGTACAATTTACAATATTAAATAGTTGATCTGGTTCATCGCTAGAAAGACGCTGCCTGATATAGAACTACATGCAAAAACTCCAAAATCTTGCTGTGGAATTAAATGAGTCACTTTAGTCCCTTGCTTTATAATATACTAATACTGTCATCAATGTTTGCTAGATTTGCTATATGAAAAAACGATAGACTGTAGAACAAAAAGCTATAATTCACACCAGACTGAGAGACGGGATACCTGTAAAAGATTTTGCTGCGGAATCGAGTGTAGGCAAAAATACCGTGATATGATGAAAGAAGATAATTGAAGAATACGGGGAAATTATGAAAAAGTTAGGTTCCAGTAGCAGGAAGACCTCGACTGAGAATTAAGATACCGAGCATTTCAACTCTCTCAGAGAACATCTTTTTAAGACAGCTTTAAACGCGAAAGAAGAAACCATATTGCCGGGAACCGCAAGAAGTCAGCTAGGAGCGTCAGATATAAACAATCGATGTGCTGCTATTCCCATCATTCAGCAATGGCACAGTTCGTGTGTATAGACCCAGAAACATGATCTATAACCAAAGAAATACCCACGAAACTATCTAGGTGAACGCTTTTTAATTAATATTTGGGGCTGGATTAGTGCTAAAGGCCCAGGAGTTTTGCAAATTGTTCAGATAAGACTAACGACTGTTGATTAACGAGATTCTCTTCTTCGAGTCATGATTCCATCAGTTAGAGTGGCATATGGAGAGGATAACATCTCTCAGCACGACAAGAATTGTTCAAGAATTCACCCGAGAAAACGACGTTTACGTCTCACCCTGTAGTTTAAGGAGTCCAGTCTCAATCCTATTGAGGAGAGAAATGACAAAATATATGTATAGGCATGATTTCAGTCGGAGAAGCCAAGAAGAACTCACACAGAAGATACTTGAAGCACGGAATAAGATGACTTCAGGATTTACAAGAAATTTGGTGTTAAGCATACCACGTCGTCTACAAGCCGTCATCGACAACGGTGCAATGACGATATATTAATTAATATTATTTATTGTTCTTTTCATTTATTTTCTCCATTTTTATTATTGATATAATATAATAAAAATTCATATAACTATAGCCAAAAGGCTTTTCAAAAGTAGGATGCTGCAAACCATTTTGAGAACCTTCATCTTTATATTATATACTAACGTATAGCAAGGTGGAATCATAGGCACCAAGCACTTACTTTTTCGAAAGATTTTCATAATACTCTAGGAGCAACTAATTTAGGTTTCTTTCCCTGTACCAGTATTTTTTGGCTACAGCGGTATATAATTGTCATTGTCCTTGCATATTATAGAATTAAGGAACAACATATACAAGAAAGAACCTAAAAATACTAAAATTTCCCAATACTTGGGGGGAGTTAATCTCCTGAAATGTATTTGTAATTGTAGCTCGTAGATCTTCTAAATTTTCGCAAGGGGATTTGAAAACAGAGTTTTTAATGTGTTGCTGCATAATAAGAAGTCGCACGGCTTAAAATCGCAGAACCGTGTTGACTACCTAGCTGGCATAGTACGCTCTTCGAAAAATTATTCCAGAGAAATTAAATTATCAAAAGTTACGTCAGTTGGTGCGCCGTCTTGCTGGAAGTAACGTTGTTGTATATTCCTTGCCTGATACGTTAACAAAATTTTCTAAAATTCAGTGTTGCGCCGAATTGAGAATTCCTTTTTTTTTTTCAGAAATTCACGTTTACATTTGTTGCGAATTAAGATAACCGGACAGGTAAAACCATGCCTCGCCAGTAAAAAACGTTTGTCATTATTATGCAAATTACTCATTAACCTTTGAATTGCATTCGCTGCGGATTGTCGCTTGGTAACGATTCTTGGACTGAGCTTAGCCGATAAAAGTGTAAATGCAGGTCACAGTTCAGGACTGCATTGCAAGCTCGGTAGCAGTGGTAGCTTTTCAGTTTAAAAATATAATTTTAGTATAGTACCGGGTGTTTCACCTAAGGAGGTAATCGGCTATATCTCAGAAAGTAATAACACTAGGACTTTGGGAAAAAATATTTATCGATAGAAGCGGCCAAGAGAAATTGCTGGAAATTATTTTCAAATTCAAAAAATGACCGCTAAGGGGCATAAGAGAACTTTCAAAATAAAAATGCCGATTTTCTATTGATTTTTCTTAATAAAAATATGTTAAAAATATAAGCATTGTATTCTTCATAAAATTATGAAACTTTATATTAGGAATCGGTTTTTTCTATTTTCAATAATAAAGTGGTGGGAGAAGGTCAAACTGTTTTTCTTTCAAACGCTGATATCTCTGCTTTGGATAAACCGATTTTATTCAACTTGGTCTTGAAAAAAGCCCTCCTTTTCCTCTACACGAAGATCTATTAACTATACCATATTGATTGATTGATATTGGCCACTAGATGGCGTTTTTCCGTAATTCCTCAATGAATAAGGATTTTCTCATAAAAATGAAATGTTATGATATGACTTTTTCATCATATTTTATTTTAGACTTATAAAGGCTATTAAATAGTGGAATAAAAAATCCAGGTCCGTGTTTAAAATAAAAAAGTTGAGGATGGTCGCTCGAATCCGAAACGTCGGATTAAAAAACTAACCACATCAGCTTGTAGAGGAGGAAAAGTTACTATAAGGAACTGAAAACCGCAACGTGATATCTTTTGTTTTATTGATTAATTAATGTTTTAAAAAATGGCCTATTTTTCCATAATAATTATTATTATCCCTAATTTCTCTAGTTTAACAAAAGATATCACGTTGCGGTTTTCAGTTCCTTATAGTAACTTTTCCTCCGCTACAAGCTGATGGGGTTAATTTTTTAATCTGACGTTTCGGATTCGAGCGAACATCATCAACTTTTTTATTTTTAACACGGACCCGTATTTTTTATTCCACTATTTAATAGCCTTTATAAACCTAAAATAAAATATGATGAAAAAGTCATATCATAACATTTGATTTTTTTGAGAAAATCCTTATTAATTGAGAAATTACGGAATAACGCCATCTAGTGGCCACCATGAGAATCATTATGGTACAGTTAATAGATATGCGTGTAGAGGAAAAGAAGAGCTTTTTTTCAAGACCAAGTTAAATGAAATCGGTTTATCCAAAGCAGAGATATCAGCGTTTGAAAGAAAAAAAGTTTGACCTTCTCCCACCACTTTTTTATTGAAAATAGAAAAAAACTATTCCTAACATTAAGTTGCATAATTTTATGAAGAATACAATGCTTATATTTTAAAGATATTTTTATTAAAAAAAATCAAGAGAAAATCGGCATTTCTATTTTGAAAGTTCTCTTAGCGGTCACTTTTCGAACTTGAAAATAATTTCCAGCAATTTCGCTTGGCCGCTTTTTGTCGATAAATATTTTTTTCCAAAGTCCTAGTGTTATTACTTTCTGAGATATAGCCGATTACCTCCTTAGGTGGAACACCCGGTACAAACACGGAAGAAATAAAAGAATACCAAGTTATTTAATGCTGTCGGTACAACTGGTTGTTAAAATGATTGCATTTTTTACTTGCATGATATGTAAACGGTTACGCAATGCAATTCTTGGCAGAAGCAAAACCTTGCTTGACATTTTTTGCACCTAATGTAAACAGGCCTTTAGAAGCATTGAATGAAGCTATAAAAAATTGTTGTTGTTGAATCAGTTTAAATAAATAAGAAAAAAATATGTGAAACACATTCATGAGAAGTGAAATTGAAAAACAAAAGGGTCTTTCTGTCTATTTCAAAAGTATTTTTAACCCGTTGTTTTTTAAGTGTTACCTTTCTACTTAAAAAACCTTTTAAGCAATCTTTATCTACGTAACGTAATGGCTTCCGCCAAAGTTAAAACAAGTTTCAGGTGCGTGTCACCGGGCTTTAAAATAACTTATTTTAAAGTTGCCTCCTTCTAATGGCAAACCACTATAAAATTAGGTAAGGCGATAATGAAGAAGTGGTAGCCATACATTTATTAGGGACATATTACTGTTTAACGTTCCAAATAGTGATAGGACTTATTGATTTCATATATATTTATTTATCGGTCTATATGAATTGTTACGGTAATGGCCTACAACAGTTATAATTGATTTTAAACATTAGGAAATACAGTTAATTAATAAAAATTAATGGGTCGTTAAAATGATATAACGACGGCCGAACTTTTTGTTCAGCAGGTAAAGTTAAATATTTACCAATGCTGGAGCAGGTCGAGCCTCGTCTCTTTAAAACAAAAGTTAGAAATCCCTTTATGTAACAAGCGACCGTCATTCATTATAGTTTTCAACATTAAAAAAATTGATTTTTTGAATGTTGTTGATACCAACACTCACAGAGAGAGAGAGAGGATAATTTTTAATTTCTTTGTCGGATCATCTCTTTCTTTTTTATTTGAGGCTATGATGTATTAATACCAGGGCTAGATGAAAAGGGAAAATCATTTAACTCGATCTGGAATTATTGAAAAAATTCTTTAAAAAAATATTCAGAAAATAATGAACGAAACAAATCAATTAAGGTCATAAAAAAAATGTCAAACTAGACTAGTCTGACTCAATGTTAATAGGGGCTATTTCATAATATTCGATTTCTGCTTATAGACAAAGTATGTATTTACTTCATTTATTGCTGTAAAGGATCAATCGGCTTCAGGCCTCGAAAAGCTTATGGAGATTCACTAGATGAAAAGTGTGTTAACGGCAATTTCGTCGAACATTTGAGATAAGTTTTAAGGATATTCTTACCTTTTCTTAATTTTGTCTTGATATTATCGGTGCCTTATTCCTTCCTGTTTTAGTGGACGTGTATCTTATTTAAATAACTTTATCTAATACATGCATCTCTTTGTGTTCTGTTTCTCTTACCTATCATTTATTACATTAATTATTATTAAGCAAGTATTTTAAACACAAAAAAATATTTTAATTTCTTCTTAAACCTGCTCAATTTCAAACAAATACTGTAATTTTCACCAGGGTAGTATTTGTAAAAAATCTAACAACCTTGCTGACGTATTTTTAAGGAACAAAACGTTCGAATGGCAATCAGAATACATTAGAGGTATGAAGAACAAAAATATGCAATTTAAATTACAGGTCTGTATTCGAAAAAATGTATTTGATGATGGTGGCCAAGAACGAAACGTCGGAATTGAAAATTAATTAGGTAAACTTGTCGGACAGAGAAAGTAGCTATGAAAATGTGACATTTGTTTGACATTATTTGAATAAATAAATGTAATCAGGAAAAAATAAAAACGAATTTGCTAATTTTCGGTTTTTTTTCGAATATCTGTAAAGGTATTCGAAACTTTCGATTTTTTTCAGCGGTGTTTTACTGAGCACCATATTTCGGAAATTTGCCTTCATTCAACCGACTTTGTATCTCTTATGGTTTCAGAGATCTCCGTACTTAGCCTCGAATTTGTAACACCCTGTATAATTTTGTGCCTAATATGCGAAGTGTTTTTAAAAAGCAACCTTTTTCATGTACTGAGTTGTCATATAGTGCGAACGATAGCTCCTACCCTCCCTTCGTCGTTGGCTTGCCCTGGACGCCACTTGGTCAGTTTGGAGGATAAATCAAGGAAATAAAACTGATTACCTGCATTTATTGGAAAACCATACAATAAATAAAACTGAGAAAGTTTTCGGAATCAATATTCATCTTAGGGATTAGAGAAAGGGATTTAGGCGCGCGTTTTGTAATAAATTGAAGATACAGGGTGTCCGGTAAGTATATGACATACCCTCCAACCTGAACTAACCTAAAGTGCCCTTAAACGAAGATACATAGCCCCACAGGGATTTACCTTTTTGGCTCTAACTTATGAACTGACATGTATAATTTAATTAAATTTTAATATTTTATGCACGCCATAAAGACTCATAAAAAAGTCAGGAACGGACCACATTCTTCTGGCCAAAATTTTGACAAGTGTCATTTTATACAGCTGAAAACTAATTTTTTTAATACTCTGATCATTCCTCTTTAAGAAGGGTAAGAAGGGTAATTTGTCTAGATAAAATGAGCCGTTTTCGAAGTAAATAATTTTTTTGTATAATACGTTTAATCATTGACTTTCGTAATTTATTTAATAATCAAGTTTGTTAGCATAAGGTATTTAAACACAGTAACTTATCAGATAACAATATAACTAATAGTTCGTATTTAAATAACAAAATTCGTCATTACTACATCTCATTAGTGCTCACATGTATCTAACTTATGAACAAGCACTCGGCAGTTGTGTGGATGCAAGAAGAATTTGCTCTGATACATTTCCAAATCAAAGTGGACTGCATACAGGAACCATTAAGAGGGTTGACATTTCAAAAATTACGTTATGAATGTGAAATATTTGCTTCTTGTTTACTTCAGCACATTTTCGAAATGGGCAGTCTGTACCTCTATATATTTCCTTATCTGACGAAAGTTTTTTCATTGTACCTACTTCAAAAATGTAGGGGTTAGGCATATGACGGTGCAGCGGTTATGAGCTGTGCTTGTTCAAGATTTCCACAAAGAATTAAAGATGGAGCTCAACATGCACACTTTGTGCATTGTACTACTAACTCATAACTTGAATCTTGTTCTAGAAACCGCAGTATCGTCCAATAGGAACATCGAGAAATTCTTCAAAACTGTTTAATCTGTGTATGATTTTTTTTGCAACAGTATAAGTCGATGGGGGCAATAACAAAACGTTTATGAACACCTTGAATCCAACTCGCTTTTCTTGGAGGTACGACGCTATCGATGCTTTGAAATCAAGGTTTTGCGATATACTTAGATGCTTAAGCCAAAGAATATTGAAAATGAAAAAGTTTAGCGAAAGGGACATGCCATTGGGGATTCAGAGAAAAATCGAAACTTTTGATTTCGTGTTTCTGCTTGTTCTTCAAGTTGTCATTAAAAGTGGAATAAGCTCTCTAGACCAATCCAAACTTTCTACTTAACCTGAACATTCCAATAAAACATCAGTGATGATCTTACCTTTTAAATTATTGCAGTCAGAAAAGATCGATCTTTTTTTGCACATGCTTAGCTTCAAAATGCGTTACGGAATATTCAGAGCTTAAAAGCAAGTTTTGATTAATTACTGGCAGATGTGTTAGAAATCTGCGATAAGTGTAAAATCGAGATAAGTTTTCAGCCATAGATCACGTAAAGTCAAGTCTCACTTCGATGAATTGTCCCAAGATTGAAGCAAAAAGCTGTTTTCAAAAACTTTTTCAAATGACGTGGCATCTTCTTTCTTATCTCAGTTGCTTTCGGTTGGTCGATATTTTCGAAAGAAATCAATGTTATGAAATATGTCAAAGAGTTAGCCCGTTTATTAATCATTCAAAATGCGTCATTGTCGTCAATATTTCCACTGTTTTCACTTTTTGATATTATATGTAAACAATTGAAATACTGTAAAATGTTTTTCTTATGATTTATCTTTACGGCACTCAGTGATTTCAACGAATAATAATAGCAGTATAATTATTGAAAAAATACTGTTATTCTTACTTTTTATTTATTTTATATTAATATCATAAGTAATTCGTAAATGCAGGCCCCATATTTTGTTTTGCCCCGGGGCCTTTTCAGCCATAGCTCCGGCTCTGATGAAGGCTATAAGAAACGAAAAATACAAACATACATAATAAAAATAGCAAAATCACCTAATTCATTTTTGACTCTTTATTTACTAATAAGAAAAATTGAACCCATTCTAGTTTGTTGCAAACTGTTTTTACTGACTGAAGTGATAAGATAAGATAAGCCATATACCAATCCGGTGCTGGGCACATTTGATTCGTTATTCAATATTTGATGTAAACATGACATAATGACGCAATTCACTATACAGAGTGTTTAAAAACACATGTGCCATCGCTCGTGTGGTGATTCCTTAATTAAAAATAAAATAAATAGTTCTTATCAACATACAGGGTGGCCCACTCTCAACGTATAGGCTTCCATAGCATCTAAACTACTCAACTTTTTAATATTTTTTAATAACAGAGTCATAGAGATTAGGCCTACAATTTAAAATGATTTTAATATATACAGGGTCTCCCAAATAGTCGGGGCATATTAAACATACTTTTATTTAAACAAAGCACCCTATATCTTACATTACTTTTGAATTCTACATAAAATTAAAATTATTTTTTAGTAAATGCATTATAAGTCTACTACTTAATAGTTTCTGAGGTATCGAGTTTTAAAAAATGACATTTTTGAAATTTGACAGCGTCTAGCTTTCTAACGATACGCCATATAGCAAAACGGCTTACATGTCCCTATCTTACTTTTTTATTATCTTCCCAAAAATGCCAACTTCCAGTTAAACCGGAAGTACTATATTTCCGGCTTTTGAGCTGCATCCGATTTAACCGGAAGTTGACACTGTTAGAAAGATAGTAGAAAAGTAAGACAGGGACATGCAAGCCGTTTTGCTCTAAGACGTACCGTTAGAAAGCTAAAAGCTATCAAAGTTCAAAAATGTCTTTCAAAACTCGATATCTCAGAAACTATTAAGTTTAGAATTACTAAAAAATAATTGTTATTTTATGTAGAATCCAAAAATATTGTAAAATATAGAGTGTTCCATTTAAAAAAATATAACTTTGCTATGGATCTTTTTTTTGGGACGTATATACCGGTATATTTCAAAATAATTTTGAACTGTAGACCTAATGTCTCCATATGACCCTGATTTTAAAAAATATTAAAAAGTTGAGTAGTTTAGATGCTATGAAATCCTGCGTTGAGAGTGGGCCACTCAGTAGGTCCGCTGCCGCTTTAATTTTGAGATACAAGGGCGTTGAATAAGAAATAGTTTTTTATTAATATTTTTGAGACCGCTCTAGATATCATTTTGAATTTTAGTAGGTACTAACAAGGCATAAAATCACATTTATTTTATTTAAAAGATTTGCTCTATGTATACCAGTGGCGTCCGTGCTAAAAAGTAAGGGAAAAAGCCCTGGCTTACTTCTGGCATTAAAACATCGGTAAGGAATCGAAGATCGCTATATACCATACGAAAGTTTTATAGTAAACATGACTGTTTCATAAAATGTTTTAATAAGTATAAGCAAATTTATAGAGAACTTATCAAAAAGGTTAAGGATCTCTATTATAAAAGAAACTTTGAAAATGCAAAGAACAAAACTAGAAAAACCTGGAAAATAATTAATAATTTAAGAGGCCAAAAGAACATATTACGGAAAAATGTAGAGATATATCCTAATATTTTAAATTATTTTTACTGTACAATTGGGAAAAAATTAACTTCACATTTAAGACCTAAAAAAGCGCCTCCTGAGTAAAGTCCGTTCACAGATTTAAGAGAATGACTTACCGACTTGTGTTGACGCCTGTTTAAAACCAGACTGGGATCTACACAGGCCCGCACTGAATTGTATTTCAAGTATGGATGATTTGACACAAATAATAACCAATTGTAGATAGAATATATTATAAATAATTAATGCAACTACAGTTAACTCATTTAATTCATTTTCACTGTCACTATCAACACCTATGTTAATAATAAATCTTTCTGTAATATTCCCAATTTGAATGTATAGATTTTCAACAGTTTTAATATGCGAAACACAATTTTTCCAGCTACTCACAGGCACTTTGTCCACTTCAGTAATAATAATATCCAGTACACTAGCGTTTATGGTGGGTGATACATTATTACGTCTAACGGCAGATTTTAATTGATGCCATATGTGTTCTATGGGATTGAATATACAGTGATACGGCGGAAGCCTTAGCACTGTACGCCCCTTACTTTTAGCGTAGCTGTCGCAGTAGTACTCCTTTTCTAGGTTCAGAAATTTAAGCACATCAAGTAACTCTCTTTTAGTGTAACTTTCATAAAAATATATATCATTCTGATACATAAATTCCTATATTGCCATTTTCGTATTTTTTCAACAAGGGTGCTTGTTTAACTTCTACTGTGGTAACTTGCGTTGCCCATAACAATCACATTGTTTGGAGAAACATTAGGAATTAACTTATTTTACGAATCAATCCTCAAATAACTCCGCTACCGTTATGGATATTCCAAACAGAAGTCATTTATATTATTGGCTGCCAATGAAAGTGCATTTGGTACCCAACCGTCTTCGGGCCCTGCATGTACAATGGTTATTCTTTTTCCTCTGTTTGATAGTGCCTTTGTTCTGGTATGGTGGTATCATGGGTATCAAACCAGGTTTCATCTAAGTATATAATAGGTCTGTTCTCACTTCTGTACTGAGCGATTTTTGTCAAATATTCAAATCGCCTGCCTCAAGTCGTTGCGATTCCATGATAACTTGCCGTTTATCGACTTTTTTAAATTTAAAGCCGATTCGTTGAAGACACTTCCACAGCGTTGTTCTATCGAAATTGATATTCGTGTTATCTATCTCAAGTATTTTCAGTAAATTATCCAGTGTTGGTACCGTATGCTCTTCATGCATCTTATAAATTTTGCGACTTCATCGCTGCGATCTAATTTATTGCAAGCCCCAGAATCTTTCCTTCTTTTCCTTTCGATGATGGGTTTATTCACAATTTTCCATACTGTTTTTTCCGAAATTTCAGTCAATGTGGCTGTTTCTTCAATTCATTCCATTTTACTCAACTTTTTACGTTCTATGAGAGTTTTATATACATTTTTTATAATCTCTTTAAAATCTAAAGATAAGTGTCTTCTGCTATTTTCATTTGCGCACTGTGGTTGTACCTGTACCCCCCCCCGTCTGTTCTATACTAGATTCACCAATACATGGACGCCACATATTTGGATAATCAAAGCTGCGTTTTTATTTCACACGAACTAATAAAATGACGGTTTTGCAGCACTGATTTGTCTACTTATTTTTTTCCCATTATTTAATAAGGCTTTGTAAACTAATTACGGCCAAGTACGGTCACTACCTGGATAATAAAATTATTATCTCTATGATCCTTGAAACCCTTCCAACAAAGAATTTTATGATGGGTGATAACTAAAGGCAGGTAGTCATTCTCTTAAATCTGTGAACGGACTTTATCTAAGAGATGTTCATATAAGTGATGGATTCTTAATTGATGTTACTAATGCAAATGAGGTAAAGCAAGTTTTTAAAGAATTAAAAAATAAGTGTTCTGCAGGATATGATGGAATTTGTGTAAAAATAATGGAGAGTTTGCCTTACAGCCTTGCATGCGCTTGCATTCTCCATCAATGAATCATTCGGGACGGCCGAGTTTCCATCATGTCCTAAACGATCGGTGGTTATTCCATTATTTAAGGGACGTGATTCTGCTGATCCTTCCAGTTTCCGACCGATTTCTATCTTGTCAACACTTTCAAAAGTAATTGAAAAACTAGTCAGAAAAAGAGTAATGAGATTTTTGGAGGATCAGGGCATTCCGAGTCCTGTTTATTTTGGCTTTGTATCGGGTAAATGTACAGATGACGCTATATTTTCCTTGCTCCACGATATTTACCTTAACATAAATAGCGGTAAGGCGGTTGTGGCTATATTTTGGATTGTGTGGACCATGAAATATTGCTACAAAAGTTACATCGCTATGATTTTAATCAGCTGACAGTTGAGTGGTTTTCTTCCTATCTCCATGAAAGAAGGCAAGTGGTAAGGGTAGGCTCAGGATGCTCTGATACCTCCATCGTTACGAGAGGAGTGCCTCAGGGCTCGGTGTAAGGACCAGTTTTGTTTCCCCTATATTTGAACGATTTAGCATTTTTGGATATTCAGGGCACGTATACATTATTTGCAGATGACAGTAGTTTTCTGTGGCATGGTGAAGATAAAAACGATTTAATGTTGGTTATGGACGTGAGGATAAAAAATGGTGCGATAATATTATGTTTTAATATTAACAAAAACAAATACAATGACTTTTGGTTTCAGTTTTAGTGAGATAAATCTTGATGATCAACAAATTCAAAATAAGGCACTTACAAAGTTTTTAAGTCTAACGGTAGATAATAAAATAAAATTTGAGGAACACATATGTATTAAGCAAAAAATTGGCAGCTGGCTGTTATGCAATAAGGATAGCCTGTAATGAACTTAGTAACTCAACCGCAAAAATGGTATATCATTCCCTATTTGAATCGTACGTGCGTTATGGAATTGTTATTGGGGATTTGCAAACAGGCAGTTGCTAAACTCCATATTTGTGATGCAGAAAAGAGCAATTCGACATTTGTGCAGAGCAAATAACCGTGAACACTGTCAGCCTTTATTTAGGGAAGAAAGAACTTTAACTGTACCGTCTTTATTCATTTTGGAAACTGTTTGTCTTTTGCATAAAAGATGTTCTAGATGAGATGTTGAGGAATTTAAGTACAGTACTAGAACCAGCATACGAAATTTTCGATTACCCATTCCTAAGATCACTCTTGTGAAACAATCGGTCTTCTATGAGAGTAAAAAGGTTTTTAATCATTCAAGAAATGAATGAATATTGCAGAAAGCCTACTATAGTCTGGATGATTATTACAGTGACGTTTTATAGTTGCTTTGTGTTAATTTGATTGTTGTTGACAATGCATTTTATGTTTGTATGGGTGTATGTGCATACATGTATGTATGTGTATGTGTTTATACATATATGTCTGTTTTTGTTTTTATTTTATTTTTACTTATATTTTAAGGACTTTTTAAACTCACTTTGTTTGTAGGAATTCAGTTTTCTTTAACAATAAAGCATATACTGATTGATTGATTGAACAATGTATATTGATATTTTTAACGAGAAAGATGATAAGCTACTGGATTTCTTCAAAATAAATATTATTTTCAAAATTACACTTTAGCATTTAGCAAAAATAGAAAATAGCAAGGGCGTACATATTTGTTGCTCCGATTAAAAATTGTAACACCTTGTATCTCAAAAATAAACAATCTGCGGACCATCGTTGATAAGAACTATTTGTCTTATTTTTGGGGTAAGAAATGACCACACGAGTGATGTCACATGGTTTTTGAAACACCCTGTATAGTTGTTGCAAAGGCACAACTCTAGAGTGGAAATGCAAAATATTGTCACATTCAAATTTATTTGTTTAATTACTTGCATTATTTGTGTGGCAAAGCATCATATTTTTACCGCCTTGTATTTTATTTTTTAATTTAAGATAGAGTTACGTTTATTTCTTTTTTTCAGATTCTTTAGTTCTCAGTTATTCATATACTGTTGATTTATGCTTAAACATTCCTAATATTTAATGCATAAAGATAAATGAATGTTTTCTTAATTTTCTCAGAATTCTATTTTTGATTGTTAGACTTTTTTTGCATTTCCACTCTTACTGTAAAGAACAAAGTAGAAAGCAGTTGGGGTAACCAAATTAGTTATTTTCTTTAATTAGTTCTAAGTCGCCCATCTTTTGTAAATGTCTCTCTGAAAATAGAGAGACGCCACAAAATTCCGAAACCCCAACAAAAAAGAGCTCTATAATACGTCACGAATTGAAGCGGTGCGGAAATCTTACCCAATTTCGTGTTTGTTCAGAAATAAAACTGAAATTCTCCAATTTGTCTGAAGGGACATAAATTTAAGTCTATTTATTCAAGAGACTAATGTCAATCTCTGAGCTTTCAGGAATTTTTAAAAGCAAAAACAAAAGTTATTTTTAAATGTGGTAATTTTCGTTGTTTTACGGCAACCGACTGGCGTTTGTTTTAGAATTATTGAGAACTTAAGTTAATAAATGGCCTGTTTTGCAGGTTTTAAAGGATTTTCTTTTGAAAGTCGCGGCTTCTAATAAATGAGTTTCTCACTTGTGGCGTAATTTTTTATCTTATTTATGTAACTTGTAAGATGTTAGAATTTTTCAGATCAACCTAGTTCTGACTTAATCCAAAGGTCCATGCCATTTCGACTTAAAAATAAATCTAAAATACTTGGGATCTTTGTTCTTTTTTTAAGTTAGGAATGCTCCTTCGACTTCATTTAAATCTTCGCAAACTGTTTAGGTTTTATCAATTGTAGAAATTTTGAATTTGACTTTTGCCTTGATTATTCTTATTTTTTCTGCTTGTTTGATTTAAAAAGTTTTTATACTGCAAAATTTTGGCGCCTGTTCTATTGATTCTGATATTGATTGGGTAATTGATGGTTGGTTGATACTGCCTCACTACTATTAGTGCCTCTCTACTATGGGATTGGACCAACAGGGAGCCAGTCTTTCGGTAGTTCGTACGTACTGTTTGGTCTAGATCTCGTGTGTGAGTCCGTGATTAATGGGTTTGTCGATACATCCGTGCGCCTGTAATAGTTTTGTGAAAAATTCATCTATTGTCTGCATACGAAAGTCTTGATGAAGTATGCGATTCATCGTGTACCTGGGTACATCCGCAATCATTTTTAGCGCCCTATTTTGTATTACCTGGAACTTATTAAGCTCCGTTCTGCTTATGTTGAACCACGAAGGTGCACCATAAGTGAGAACCGGCCTGACTAACACCTTGTAGAGGTTGACCTTAGTCCTACTACCAAGTCTACTTCGCCTGTGAAGCAGGAGGTAGATAGAGCGTAATTGATGCAATGCTAGCTTTACTCTATTAATTAAATTGCGCCTCCAGTTTATTTGTGGATCAAATATAAGTCCCAGATATTTTGCCTCCTGGCACCAGTTCACCTGGACTCCGTTGACACGAAGCCTTGTCTCAGACCTACTAACATTGCTTTTCGAAAAATTAATAGCCTTGTCTTGGAGGGAGTCAAGTGAATCTTCCAAGCCGATAGCCATTTCTCTAGCTTGATTATGTGGCGCTGTTGACAAGTCGCGGCTGTTTGGCAGTTGAAGTAATTGCGGTTACGACAGCAAAATATAGATAGAGCTGCGTAAATCTATCGCGCGGAGTGTCATGAGTATAAATGTTATACAGCATCGGGGAGAAAGGTAAACCTTGCGGTACTCCCGCCCTGATGTGTTTATTCAAAGAAAGTGCGTTCTCTGACGAGACAGCAAAACTTCTGTTCTCCAAAAAAGAAGCTACCACCTTGATTAAGTAGTTCGGAGCTACGAGTCTTATCAATTTCAACAAGAGACCGTCATGCCAGACCTTGTGGAATGCTTTGCATACGTCAAAAAAACCCGCTCCCGTGTACTCTCTCTTGTTAACGCCTTTTATTATGTTTGAAGTTAGTCGCGTCGTCTGCCTGACTATGTTATTCAGTTTATTCAAAATTAGTTTTTCCGTGATTTTCCCTAGACTCGACAGAGCAGGCCACTAGCAGGCGCCGTGGGGTCTTCACCTTTCCTATATATAAGGATGACTTTTGCATGCTTCCAGGAGGACGGGAAGTGGCCTTCTTTGATTAGTGCCTGGGGTATGCTTATTATATTTCCCAGTGCTTTATCAGATAGATTTCGCAACGCCGCATTCTTTAAACCGTCAAAACCCAGGGCTTTCCTAATATTCAATACGCTTAGTAGGGACTTTACCTCGTTTAAGGTGACTTGTGAAAAGACCTGAAATGAGAAATTAATTGATTTATAAATTTGTATCGTCCTTGAGACCCTCTCATCTCGAAGCGCGTCGTCATTGGTCGTGTTTTCGCTGAATTGATCGCAGAGTTTGTCCGCGAGCAAATCAGCTTTATCTTTGGCATCGATTAGAACAACATCTGTTTCCTGATCTATCAGAAGGGACATTGGTGCTCGTGCGCCTCTGGTCAAAGTCCTCGTCATTCTATAAATGGAATTATTTTCTATAGATAGACTTTGGACCTTGTCGTCCCACAGGTTCGACTGGCGTTCTATCAACAATTCCCTGACTACCCCGGCCGCCCGATTGGCCTCCGCCTTGATGCGAGGATCTCCAGTGCGATACGTCCTATTCTTTAACCGATTTTTAAGTTTGATTTGATTCTTAATTTCATCTGTCAAAATCCCGTATTTGCTTAGCCAACGCTGCGTTGATGTCATCTGTGATCTGTGTTACCTTTCTGTCAATGTCTAATGAGCTCTGCAGAGGTTGTAACGCCTCTACATTTTTCATTATGTTACTGTACCTGTGGCAATTTGTTGAGGTGTGGGTAACAAAACCTCTACCTTTCTCAAGTGAATTACCCACTTCCAAAGTGACCGGTATGTGATCAGAGCTCAGATCACAGATGACTCATGGTTGTGAAAATTGAACGGCATTCTTTACCACAAAGATGTCTAAGATATCAGGAGGGCCCCGCGTTAAAAAATATAATAAATAAATAAAATAAATCTAACGCTACATATTGCATTAAATCAATGGACCCTACTCGATATTGCTGACCAATTTTTATCTACTTGTTTAATTAATGAAATAATTTACTTTTTTATTATAGTGATAATTCTAATACAACATTACAGTTTTTTTTTTTTAATATTTCGTACAAGTTTAACGAAGAAAGAATATCCATTCTATTTTCAGTATTCTCGTGCTATAATGGGGACATTGCTCTTCGTCAGGTAGGCATAGCTTACACTAAATGTCACCGAAACCTCGGAAGCATTCGGCTCATTGGCTCCTTTCGGAGATACGCTGGCTTTTATTCTACGGTTACTAGATTAACTGAAACTAGTCGGTAATTGAGTGGTTCCGTGGATATAGCATCTGGCTTTGATGCCGTAGGTCCCGGGATCGATTCCCGTTTCGGGAACTTTTTCTTAATGACTTTTTTAGTTTTCTTATGACTTTTTTTTAGTTTTTTATAATTCTTTTATTTTTTTTTAAGTAGATCGACTTAAAAAGGGCTGGTAAATAATTGGCCGGTAAACTTGAAAAAGGCGAATTGGAACCAAAAAGGCGGATTAGATGCCGTGTTAGCGCCTGTTCAACCAATAAAGTCTATAAAGAGACTTGAAAAAGGCGAATTGGAACCAAAAAGGTGGATTAGATGCCGTGTTAGCGCCTGTTTAACCAATAAAGTCTATAAAGAGACTTGAAAAAGGCGAATTGGAACCGAAAAGGTGGATTAGATGCCGTGTTAGCGCCTGTTTAACCAATAAAGTCTATAATTATTAGTTACAGCATTATTTAGTTGAGTTAAGCAATATAATGTTCCAATCCGTTACGTAACATAATATCTTGTTTGACATTTCCGGCCGACATGCGCCTATTTCTGACGCCACCAACAAATCCCCATTCGAAATTCCCGCCAGGGTATCTCCGAAAGAAGCCGAATGCGTCCGAGGTTTCGGTGATATTTAGTGTCGCCTAGGTAGGCATACACCCAGGGCGACTGATGGGCACTAACAAATGCCACAGTAGCAGAACCAAAGATG
The DNA here is from genome assembly GCA_963920685.1 of Polydrusus tereticollis. Lineage (NCBI taxonomy): Eukaryota > Metazoa > Arthropoda > Insecta > Coleoptera > Curculionidae > Polydrusus > Polydrusus tereticollis. Next base: position 121,418,873 of record OY987329.1, read on the forward strand.
TGCAGAGAGCACGTTTTAAATTTAGTCCAATAATTGATTATTAATTTTAAATTAAACAGTTATAATAAAATGATAATACATAATTATTATATGGCATGTAACTAATGCAATAAAAAGCAATCATTTGTACGATATAACCGATACTTTCTTAGTGACTCAATCATTCTAGTATTTAAAGTAACATCGCAATAACAATAACAATAAAATAATACACAACAATCAACACAACTATTGTTATCACAATTTACTCAAGTAATAAATCACCAAGTGCTCACCTTCCCAGAAACGATATAATTTCAAATCATCAAAAGAATTATCACGTACGTATAAATTTAAAAACGTACCATGAATATGACAACGCTCACTGATATTTAATGACAATCGTAAAATAAAAATTAAGAAGAAATGACCATAAAATTTTATTATTTTTCATTTTAGTTTGGAAAGGTGATGTCGTCACATGTTAAAGACAGCAGTAAACATGTTATTGACTTGGTTGTTTATTTTAAAGAAATGCTTTAAATTTACCATTAGAAGACATATTTTAGATTATATCAGGGGCATGCGGTGAATTAGCAGATGGAGGGAGCCCTGCCAGCGGGCCTGCCAGAGGGAAAGTGCCGCAGTCTACATTATTCTTGGGCCCCACAAAAATATTGCCAAAACAAACAAAATTTCATAGTAGAAAGAAATATAAAAAATATACAGTTTTTCTTGCATTTACAGTTTCCATCATTTTCATGGACTGCACGCCCCTGGGATGTCATGACCATCAATGCCGCCAGTGGAGTACCTAATCTAAACTAGAAATTAATTAGGTATATCAAGACCTGATCTAGAAACTGTTTTCTGTTTAAATTACCTTTGTTCGACAATATCCAACGATGATGACTGTATACCAGATAGGCGATTTAGAGCTCGGTGTCTCATTTGAGCAAAATAATATGAAGAAATAGAGAAATATGGATCACATTAATATTGCACCAAGTTCTAGCTGCAATTATTCTAAGTAGCCACAAACACACAAATAAAAACATTATTACATATAAATATGTATATAGACTAGCGAATATTGGGAAGTGCAGCAAATGAAAGAATACTCTTTAAAGTAATTCCAAGCTTTCGGAAATCTTTATTTCATTTCCATAATGGAAAGAAAAGAAATAAAGAATGTTCTTTCATTTGCTGCACTCCCCAATATTCGCTAGTCTATTTCTCAACTAGTCAGCAACGACTACCCTCTCGATAAATATGTATATATGTGAGAAACTTTATTCTGTAGGTATTTATAATCTTATACAATAAGGATTAACCAAAATATGCTAAAACAGCTATTCTCTGAGCTATATCTCCAACGAGCGCTAACACTAGTTAGTACTGAAATACAAATTCAGATTACAGAAACTACTGGAAAGAAAGGAATTCATCTCTGTTTTCAATAGTAGGACGCTGCAGTGTTGCTACCTGTACATTTTCTTGTGCCTCATGGGCAAAAAATAAGAGTCCGCATCGTAAAAAGGATATTTTAAAGCTTACACACAATCACTAAAAAAAACGTACTCACTCTCTAGATATATGGTCAATAGTTACCATGGTTGTAGTAGTAGTAGTAGGTCACTAGAAATATTATAATGATTTTTGCATATTAAATTTTATAAAATAAATACGGCTATTTGAAGAAAAATTACTGGGTCCACAAAAAGGATACATAGTTTAAAACACATTTGTCACATTCTTTAAGCTCAACACCGTATAACATAAACACAAACATTGAATTAAAACTCGAATTTTCTGAGATCTTGACGTCTATCGTAAATTTAAAAATAGTGTTTCTCACGACCAACTTTTTATATTCCAGAATGTCATTGTGTATGATCCCGAAAAGCCTAATTTTTTGGCAGTTTTCGTGCTATAAAAACCAATAATTTGTAATAATAGTGAGACACTATTAATTTGCTTTAGTGAAGGCTATTAACAAAAGACGGGCGAAACGAATAAACCCAATATGAATGTAAAAAAAACATATTATTCCTATAAAATATTTAAGTTTAAAGAGAAAATTTTGATTTATTTAATTTCTTGCACATTCCATATAAAAAATTTGAAAAATTGAAATATACGTTTCATATCTTTTGCGAAGCGCTTTCCGATGAAGTATTTAAAATTTTGTTCAATTTTTTTTTAACCTAAAAAAAAATAAAAACCGTTTTAAAAAATTGTAATTTTTAGTTTTCCTCGAAAATTTAATGAAAAAAAAGATATTTGGGATGCTCTATCTAACGGTGTAAACCTCATTTCGATCCGATTTTTCGTTTCGAAGCTGTAAATGTCCGAAAGGGGCCTGTTAATTTTTAATCGATCAAAAAAATACTTGTCATTTTCCTATCTCTCTACAAAATCAAAAATTTTTAATCGATTACGCCCAGTTGTGTGACCGCTACAGTGCACCTGTAATGTAATTTTTTTTAAGCTGTTTAACTCTATTTCGAAACACCCCGTATAGGTATTTAAATTTTATCTCACCAAATAGCACTAATAGTTGTGGAATTATTAAGAAAGTTTAATAATTCCGCCGCGAACCGTTTTTGAAGATATTAAAAAAAGTTGCAAAATTTTCGATTGACACAGCAACGACCACACCACACGAACATTCTAATCCAAACACGACGTATAACAATCGGGTCCTTCGATTCGATTGTAAGAAACTAGGACTTATAATGCTGGATAGTACGCCTCAAAGCGCTCAAAATTTTAAAAATTTGTAACTTCAAAAAATGTGCGCCTACTTTACTTGGCACTGTGCTACAGGAACTGATTTGAATTCTTCCACTCCATCTATACACTGATAAAACTCTGCTCCCTTAATCAAATAATCTGATTTATTTGGTGAATAATTATTGGTAATAAATATATGTGATTTTAATTAACTAAGTTTAATTTAATTGAAATAATTGAGAGTATTTCGTTTGATTTGCAAAATTATTTGACTGTTGGTGGATTTGTGTCAAGTCATAGAACCCTTCAAACAAATATCTTACCAAAAAACCACTAAAATAACAAAATCTAAATAACTAATTATTTAATCGAACTAATTTTTACTTAGGAACTAAATCCCGTTAATCGCTAGTTAAATCACACAATAGAGAACTATTTAAATGTCTAGGTCATTTAAACTAAATAATTATGTATTTACATTAAATCCTTAATATAAAACCACCAAATATTTATAAATAACTTATTATTTAATCGAAGTACATTTCAAGTTAAGAAATAAATACCTTTAACTTTAATTTAAATCATTCATTGCCGAACTTTTCAAACAATTTGGTCATCCAAACTTATAATTAATAATTTAAATGAACTCCTGTCGCCTACTTTGGGCTGTGAGTAATTTGATTGGTTATACAGAAGTGGCCTGATAAATCATCATCGCGTTTTTGGTTATTGGTGTTCGATTTTGTCTTGTAGAAATTTATGAGTGAGAGTATGAAATCTTCTTTGTTAGCGGCACAGAAGGTAGTGGTTCCATCAAAAATTAAAACGAAGATATGAGGAATAAACGTAATATGAATAATTATTTAGAAGATTGGGGTATATCAAGGGGTATATCCCATCTGTTAGATACTTTTCAAGGTAGGAAACTATATTTGAATATTTTTGTTACGCATAAAACGAGTTAAAAAAGTAAGATAAGAAGCAAAGAAAAGATGCTTGTAATGCCTTATTTGAAATTTCGAACACAAAATCTTTTTAGAAAAATGTAGCCAGGTATTTATAAATCATGGCTACCTAGGTTACAAATATGACAGTTTTTCTCAATTTTCACCATAATTCAATACCTATCAAACCTCCTAACGTAAAAAATATAATATAATTAATATAATATTAATAATTATTGTACCCAATATTTGCAAATTTGCCTTTATTGAATTTTTTATCAAAGTTATTAAATTCTCTATAATGTTTTATTGACGTATATTTTAAGGGGAACAACAACTAATGGTGAGTTTATACAGCAAGATAGCATAACATAAAAATAAAATAAGAGTTGAATCTACATATCTGCCATAAGACGTTTATAGAAACACATAACATAACATAAAAATAAGAAATAAAATAAGAGATGGTTATATTTTAAATTTTATGTGATTGTTATGTAAAAATCGTTGTGCGCGTGCGCGTTATTTGTCATAACCTTTATTTTCGGCAAAAATGTGTTTTTTCTGTTGGTTTGCCTTATTATTTGAACACTATAAATAATTTGATAAGGTATTGGAAAAAATAAGAACTGATATGAATGAACATTCTGATCTATTGAAAATAAAAAAAAGGTATTTAAACCAAATAAATTTATACTTGGTCTAAATAAATATAAAAGACAAGTTAAACAATTATATACTTGAATAAAAAACAATCACTTTGATGGAAATTACCGGTTTATTTAAATCAAATCACTTAAATTGTTTAATTAAAAAACGTTGTTTTAGCGGCAAATACATGTAAAACAAAAGAAAAATAAATATATACTTGAAAAAAAATATATAAATATCAATCAAATAAACATTTTGTTAACTTAACTTTTAACCTATTTACCTTAAGTCATTGAAACGGCTTATTTAAGTTAGGTTAGTGTTAAGGAAATAAATATTTGCTTGAATTTTGTATTTAGTGATTAATTCCAAATAAAAAGTAATTTGTATCAAATCAGATGATACTAATTGAGGCAAATAATCCCTTGGTATTTTTTTAATTCAAATAATTAATTTTATCAGTGTAGGTAGTTATTTACGTATTCCAACTTACTA